>OX456523.1:217025434-217625434 GCA_949748255.1 Eustalomyia histrio
AAAACAATAAATTAAAAACCCTTGGAAGATTAAGATATTTTTTATTTTTATGCTCTGCCTGTTTTAGTGGCTCTGGTTTATTTAAAATTTGTATTTTAAAAGATCTTTTTTTTCAAAACAATTTTGTATATTTTTAAAGTGTACATTTTATATTTTTAAAGTGTACATTGGAAAACGACATATATATTTATTGAAAGCCACACCATTTTATTTTACGAATATGAGGCCTTTCAAACCAACTGTCTACCCTGCGGGAAAAGGACCAATTCCAGGGCACGTCACGGGACTCGTTAATTGTGACATGCCACAGGACTTGTCTAAAATAACATGTCACACAACTAACCCCAAAGAACTTATCACAGAACCAACGCAAAAGAACATGTCGTGATTTTTAAACCTGTCACGTGTTTGGTACTTTAGGAACCGGTTCTCTTTTCACCTATCTCGTGATAAGTATTTTCGAAACCGGACCATTTTTCACCTATCACGGGACAGGTCCCAATTCCCAACTAACCTCTTTTTTCCCGTAGGATAGTTACAAAAAAGGTATATCATCAAACTTTCCGTATATATTGAACTATATGATACAAATTTAGTATTAATTTTTTATATACAGCACTAAAATCAGCGGAGTGAATAATTCCAACGCCAAATGAAGGTACTTGGTTAGTGTAATAAAGGGAGAAAAATTCTAAATATCTGAATTAAATATATTTAAATTAATGGCTTCACATTAAGTCGCCGCGAAACCGCGAGATCGTAATGTGAACCTCGACAAAACTGAGATATGGCTTTTCACTCGGAAGATGAATATCATTTGTTATAATGAGCCTCGTTTTTTAGTTAAAACCATTAGTGTCTTCGAAACGGTAGATACTTTACCGTTTCGAAGGAGTAATTCTGAAAGATAAACTGAAAACATTACATCGAGAGCAGGATAGCTAGGACACACCGAGCGCCTCATGTAGAAGATGTAGGCTCTAAACGCCGTTTAAACCAGAAAATGATACACTGGCTCTACACAAGCGTAGTCAGACCTATCTTGACTAATGTCGTATGATGAACAGCAAAGCGGTGGCATTTTTAAAGTTATTAATATTAAAGGGATCTTCTGAAATAAAAGGCTCTTTATGGATAGAAAAGCGGCTATCTAGGTAATCTTTTCAAAGTCTCTAAGATCAGCCACTATCCTCAGGTGCAGAGAATAAATCAATGCCTTCTCAGCCAGGGGTAGTATTGAGATTATATGAGTTCTGAAGTATTGAAAATTACTTGGGTTCCTTTCTCGAATCTCGCCAATACTCTCTTAAACCATCTGGACCATCGATATTAAATTTTTGTTCTGAAAAAATAATCCTCAAAATAAAAAATTGTGAAATTGTTACCAGATGCAAGTTGGTAAAATAATTATTACCTGATGCCAGTTAGTTGACATGTTATTGTTTGCGTCAGTCTGATCCCTTTCAAGTTCAGATAAAGCTTTCTCTCTTCTCAGATTGAATATTGCATAAACAAAAATTTAATAAGAAGTACAATGCGTTAATGATTGCTGATTAATTACCACTGACCTTATCATTTTGACGCATTACTAAACACACTTTTTTGATATTTTGGTTTTTAAGAAGAATTATCTCATATCGTCCCAAAGATTCTTCCTTTTTTATAACTTTATAAAACTTGGTAGATTAGGTAATTTGATGTTAAAAAACACGAATCTGAAGTTTAATTTTTTTTCTGATTTTTTGTTTTTGAGAATTATGGTGTTTGATTTCTCAAACACTGTATTTTGAAGGCATAATTACAATAATAAAAATGAAAAAACAAAATCATTTGTTTTCTATTGTTGAAAGTTTAATCTTAGATTAATGGAACTACATTTTTACTTTTTTATTTTTAATACATAGTTTTTATTTTTTAAAATTATGCAAAATTATGCTAATTATGCTAAAACACATTAATGTTTTTTTCTTCTTTGTTATAAAAGGAGGAGTGAAGTGGGTAAGAACTTTTATATTTACATTTAAAGCTAACCCCCAATACTATCTAATTGCATAAAAGAAATAGTTCAGAATCTTAATTAAAAAAAGATAAAAATTATAAAAACGAGTGTTCGTATAATCGAACAGTGGGACGATATGGGTTAAAGGTAAACAAATGAGAACCAAACTACTTATTTATGAATAACATTTAAACAATTATTTTAGTTAACGCTACTATTCTATACTCCTTGTACTTTTGCATCAGATCAAAAAGTAAGTGACCTTATCATTTTGACGTGCGCCTTATTAATTTTTATTAAATATTTGCGATGTAAGACACGTAACACTATAACAATCGATGGAAAAAGATATGAAATTTTTTAGAAATAAAATTTTAAAAAATGTTGACCGATTTTTAAATAAATTGAGTTATTTATTATGAAAATATTCAAAACTAGTGCTGATTTTTTTAATTCTTTATTTTTTTTCTAAGTTGCTTATATAAAACTCTATTGAAATAATGAAATTAAAAGCAATTTCAAAATTCCATAAAATTAATTATGTTAAATAATAAAATAAAAACAAGTAAAAAAGGGCTAAATTCGGCTGTGCCGAATCTTTGAATACCCTCCACCATAGGGGCTGAAGATTATATACGTATATACTTAATTTTGCATGAACTGTAATATGAATATGTTTTGTCAATTTATGTAACGAACTTAAGAATGTCATTGTTCTCATGGTATGAAAGACAATAAATGTAGTCGAACAAGAAGAAGACTTAATAACATTTTTACTTACTTAACAGAAAATTAAAATAGATACAGAAAAATTGTACAAATTTGTATGGAAAATTTAGAGGTACCTTCACATTTTCACTCATAACTTTTGAACCGCTGAGCCGATTTCGCTCATTTTAAATACCAAACTGCTCGGGAGGATATTCAATAATCTGGGTAAAAATTGGCACCCCCGCTTGCGTCTTCGCGTCGTGATCGCCATTTCAACAGACAGACAGATAGACAAACAGACGGACAGACAGACGCACATCGCTAAATCGACTTAAAATTGCATAAGGATCACGAATATATATACTTTATGGGGTCTCAAACCTATATTTCGACATATTACAAACGGAATGACAACCATATATGGTGGAGGGTATAACAAATTCTAAATTAGTCAATATTTAACCTCACATACAGTCGCCTACTATTTGGATAATTTAATAAAAATGTTCTATTCTTAATGCGTTTCACATAAAACAAGAAAAATTGTAAGTTTTAAATTGATACAATACACTTTTCTCTGTGGCAGGGCAGTTGATATGGAAAGCCTTAGATATGTAATATAAAAAAATAAAATTAAACTAATATAAGAAAATCTATGTCAAATGCATACAAATTAATTACTGTATATTATTTAATTTAATATACAACACACAAATATATCGAACTACATATTTATATATAAAACTAAATATTTACATATAATATGCGAGTAAATAAAAACGGTAAAAATATGTATATAAATACAGTGACTAACAAAAGTGAACAGATATTAATTCACGAATGCGCGAGGCTTTAGACACTATCAGCTTTTAAGAATATAATTTAAAATAAAATGAATTAAATTTTTTTGATGGAAATCATTAGTGTATGTTCTTCATATTCCATCAAAAAAAAAAAAATATATATGTAATGGGTACCGTTTAGTAGCAAAAAAGTCGAAATTACAAAACTTAAATTTTTTTTAAAATGAAGCAAAAGTTCAAAGAATTTAAAAAAATAATAGAACTTACTACAAAACGTAAAAAAATGAGCCCGAAATTGGCTTGCTAACTCTTCTTTTATTATTGGAACCGTGAATTAATAATGAACGTTTTTATTATGCTCAAATATATTATTCAAAGTATTGTCCATCGTATCCTTCTTTAAATATCAGCTCAGAAGAACGACTTGTCGTTTGAGCCAATTTAATAATTGAGTGATTTTTTGCATTGTTCATATAAAGTGAGACATGCCATGTGTTATCCACCGGAACAAGTAATAGTCGAAAAGAGCGATGTCTGGAGAATTAGACGGGAGGGGTTGGAATTTCCAGCGTTTCCAAGTAGGTCAGTCAGTCTTGCAACATGTAGCCGAGCATTGTCATGCTGCAAAATCACTTTGTTTCTTTGTAATCCGGCTGTTTTTGTTTCAGTGCATGGCTCAAACGCAGAAGTTGGGTCCGATAGCATTCACCCGTAATATTTTCTATGTGGTTGTCGTAATAGGTCCACTTTTTATCGCCAGTTATAATCCGATGCAAAATGCCCTTTTTTTTGGAGTTTGAGGAGCGTTCACTTGCTTTTGAATCAATCTATGGCTTTTAGGCATTTGCTGACTGTTGATTCATCCAATCCCAATAATTCTGACAATTCCTAAAGCGTTTGGCATTCTTTCTTATAGAGCAATAATTCTAATTCTTCGTCTTCATACTTTTTGGCTTGATCCGTCCGTTCCTTGTCTTCGAGCTCAAATACACCACTTTTAAAGCCAACAAACAACCGATTGTTTAGATAAAGCGTGCTCGGCGTAAGCTTCCAATAAGATTATATTAACCTTGGTCGCACTTTTATTCATATTAAAGTAATGACTCACAGGATACCAGACAAAGGACATCCTCTTAACTCGGATAAATGGATTTTAATGAAATTTTGCATTTTACGTGTAAATTAAAATATATATGCCCATACATAATCATGCATGTTTTTGTATATAATAATACATGGACGAAAAATGTATCACTCTATCGATGCTATTAATTTTGCTACTGTCAGTTTTGTTTTATTAATTGTAAAGTAAACAGATACAGAATGCACTTCGACAAGCTATGGAACACTATAGAACGCGGAATACTCGTGACTATTTTGCAATGGATGATTTTCTGTCCAAATTTATCATAAGCGACAAGTTTTAGTTTCATCTGAACGGATACATAAAAAACATTTACACCTCTGAGTCACTGAGAATCCACGTATTATTCACGAATAGCCATTACATGAGCCATTTATGCGGGTGGTGTCATCGAGACTTATTTTTTCATGGACTGCGTGGGTAACAAGATTCCTGTGGCAGGTGAGCAATAGATAACCACAATCAACGAGTTATTATTGCCGCAAATTAATTGATCCATTCTTTCTTCTTTAGGGTTTTTCGAAGTCACAGGTCTATGTGAACAAGCCACAAGCTATGTAAGCTTTCAAAGAGTATATCCGACAAGAGTGGAAGAATTCATCTCCCGAAGTTATCTCCAGGATGATGGAAAATGGGATAAAAAGGGCACAAATGATCATCCATAATGGCGGCTCCCACTTGACTGATACAGTGATCTCCAAAAATTAATGTAAAAAAACTTAAAAAGTCCAAAAAAACATTTAAAAAATATTTACATATATTATGTAGTTTAATTTTAAAGATAAAGCAAATCAAAATTGGTTGAATGTTTCGCAACGAACCTTACAGTCTTGGTCTACCTCTTCGGGGGCTGGGCTACCTATAAGCTCTGATAGCTGGAGTGTGTTCTTGACCTCCGGGTTTTACCTGTCATATCTTGCCGACTATAGGGTATATTCCAGTCGGTCCAAATAAAAAGATTTCCCAAAATATCCGTTTTATTTAAAAAGTTCTTCTTTTATATGTTAATTTAATGCCAATGTGGCCCGACGATTTTTCCAAAGTCAATTCAATTTGAATTTTGAAAATAAATTTAAAGAGTTGTTTTTCTTGCACCTAGACAAAAATGTTAATAACAAACTATGTAGTTTTTCTAGTTAAATAGCGTCCTCATAGTTTTTGAGCCACCCTGTATAAAATATATTCGTTTTCCGAAATTTCGTAAAAATACGTTTACCTGTTTTAGGTTTAAAATGATACCCTTTAAGCGTATGCTGTCAGTAAAGTTATGTTTTTTTTAAGGATCTATAAGTCGTAGTCTACTTCATGGACTTTTGCCATGGAAACTAAGCTGTCACACGATTCCGTCGAATGTGAGCAAACGCGGCAGCCATTTTGCGGAAAGCTTTTTCATACACAAGTGATCGTTCAAAATTGAAACCATTGAGCCATGTGAGATGCCTATGTCTTCCACAATTTATCACACATTCAATCTTCACTCGGCCAACACCATATCGTGAATTTTTTCAATTGTTTTGGGTGTAGAGACCTCTACTGATCGTCCAGAGGGTTCGGCATCTTCCGTGCTTGTAAGGCCACAACGAAAGTCAGTAAACCACTTTTTTACCATTGAAATCGATGGTGCAGAGTCCCCATAGTATTTATCAAGCTTTTCTTAGCAACACACGAAGTTGTATGTTTGGAACAGCTGTTAAACGCAAAGTAAATGATGGAAATTGCTCAAAATTTAACAGTAGTCTAATAACAGGTGGTACTTGATAAGAGCAGTGTTGCATTTCATATAACTAAGGGGGAAGTTCGAAAAGTCACGGACTTATTAATTCGCCCTCGTTTTTTAACCTTATTTCGCGTTTAATTTTAAGGTCTTTTTATTTCAATAGTCTTGATTTTTTTTTAATATTCTTGTAAATATTTTTTTTTAATTTTATTTTATTCTAGAAAAAATATTTTTTTTTAAATATTACGAAATTTTGACTTTGACTCCGCCTTGCTTTTAAATGGTAGCATGTACATTAAAAATTCGTTCACTCAAAATTTAGTAAATTATTTGTTAATTTGCTTATGCATTAAGGGTTAACAGAAATTGATAAAGACTACCCGCTTAATACAAAAAACTATTTAAAATTAAAAAAAAACAGTTAAAAATTAGTAAATCTACAAAAATTTCGACAAAAATAAATAACAGTTAAATTTTGGTAATGCTGCATTTACACTGAAAAGTTAATTAACTGCGTAATTTCAGTGCTACTATTGTCAGTTAATCAATTTGTTACTACATTAAATCTGCAATGTAAATTTAAGTAAATTTATGTTTTAAATAAAACTTTAAAATTTTTAAATATTTCTTTTTATAAAGTGTAGTTTTTTTTTATTTTATAGTTGATCT
The DNA here is from genome assembly GCA_949748255.1 of Eustalomyia histrio. NCBI lineage: Eukaryota > Metazoa > Arthropoda > Insecta > Diptera > Anthomyiidae > Eustalomyia > Eustalomyia histrio. The sequence goes on from OX456523.1 coordinate 217,032,478, forward strand.
TTTTAATATTTATATGTATGAAAATGTATTTTTAGTCTGGTTCGAGATCATAAAAAATTTTTTCTCAAATGAAAAAAATTTTTCTTATTTTTATTTAGTAATTATGAAGAATACTCAGAAAAAGTTATTAGACTCAAGCTGAATGGAATGCATTTTTTTTGGTCCGCTACGACCTTCATCAACATTCTTCGTGCCCTTGAAAGTACCAATTCTAAATAACTCTATTTAACTCAAAAATCAAAGGAAACAGCTATTGTATGCTAACATACACTTTATTTTTTTTATTATTGAGTTTAGATGAAATTCACTTACTAAGTTTAAACTTTAATACAATTTCTGTTAAAATACAGAAATTTTTACAGTATACCCCCAATTATGTTACAAACTGTATGAAATTTAAAACAAATATTTAAATGCATTTATGTATATACTACTAAGAGTCGATGCCCGGTATAACGAATACTCGGTAGAATGAAAGCGCGATATAACAATTGTTTTCATAACCTACTTTATATAACGAATACTTCTGAAAACTTATACTTGATAAAACGAATAATTGGTCCAAAAAAATTTGAAAAAAGTGAAAAAAAAAAAATTAGAATTAGAAAATAATTTTAGAATTTTGTCTTTCTGAAACTTCTAGGGTACTTTATTAAATTTTTATCAATCTCAAAAATTTTTAAAATGCTAAGGATGAAGTAAAATTCATACAAAAATTGTTTGCGATATAACAAATATTTAGGAATAACGAATGCGTTTGAAAATATATCATTCGTTACACCGGGCTTTGACTGTATTTTTATAGTTAGTTGAGTATGAATGAATATTGAAATAAAATAAAATTATTTGTGCATAACTATTATAAAATATTCCAATTGATATCATTTTGTTGTCATTTTCTTTCTAACGATTTTCTGCTATTTACATAAAATTATTTATTTTAATTTAGTTGTAATTGTAATTATTGAATTTCGATTTCGTTAAAAATAGTTTTTGGCTAAACTATTTAATATTCTTTATAGACAACTTATTTGGAAAAATGTTAGAAAATTATTATAGTATTTATTTGAAAAAGAATGTTATGAATTTTAAATAATATTTAAACTAAATTATTAACAGCATGTTAATTAAATTCTTAAGATTATTTTATATAGTTTTAATAAATAACGTGTAGAATTATATGACTGGAATTAAGTTTAGTGTTAATTATAGGGAAGGGATGTTTTGTTTTGAATGGACAACTGATTGAAAGTGAATAAATAAATGAATGAATGATTTGGCTCCAGTCAAGAGGGATATGTGTACGGTATGTACATATGTAAATATACATTTGACATGTTTAATCATGTCAGTTTTAAATATATGTATGTATACATTATTTTTTATTATCATATTAGTGTTTTATATGTTTTGTGTACTAAGCAATTAGTAAATTGCATCCTATGTCTAATTAAATTTGAGTTGTAGCTACAAAATTTAATTAGTTTTAGTTTAGGAAATATTTGAAAGATAAAACTTTACATTATTGTTTAAAACAAATTATATATAAAATTAAAATAAAAAAAATTGTGTATCACAAACTTTTAATTTTTCAAATTGTACAATTTTTAATTAAAGAAATTGAATTATTTTAAAGGAAAACATAGTTTACTACATTGTCGCTACTAAACCAGGTTATGGTTTAGTAGCAACAAATAGTTAAAGTAGAAATTTAATAAAATTTAATTAAATACTGGAAATCTTCGATAGTGAACTCAAAATTAGGGTGAATCCTGTTAAAAAAAAAATTGTAATTTTGGTTATATAATTCACGATTAAAGACAAGCATCGTCTTAACTCAAAAATGGGTAAATGAATTTTGTGATTGGTCGACATGAGGATCTATTACGAATTCACTGAGAGTGAACTACATACTGTCACCTAAAAACATATCCAATCAGATATTTCAGTCGAACCTATATGCACAGAATGCACCCGTGCTTAAAATTGATGCCGATTTTTGTTAATCGACAATATTAAATATATTTAATATTCAAAGTTATAAATTTTGCTACTCATGTACACAGAAAAAACTAAAATCGAGTTTCATTTAAAATATTTGTAAATACAATTAAAAATTTAATTGAATTTTGACCAGCAAAAGAATTTGTTAAATCAATTAATTTTTGTTTTGTTAAAATTTATTAAAATTTTTCAATTATTTTTTTAATACCCAGCAAAACCACACATTACCAAATAATGTGTAAAGTAATGGCTCATGGATTACTTTACACCTTACTTCACTGATGAATTTTACAGGCGATGAGCCTCAAAGTAATGTATGTATATACCCATTACTTTAGAGGTGATAATGTAAGGGGTTACTTATATGGTTACGAGAATGAAACAAGTAATGTGTCTAAAAATAGATTTTTAAAAAAGAGGAATTTTTATTAAAAAAAATTATTACAAATATTTTAAACGTTATTTAAAATAATGTGGTCATGATGGGAATCGAACCAGGAAACTCTGGTTGCCAGCAAAGAACTCTACCCACTGAGCTATCGACGCTTATAGTATTTGAATGTTTTAAACTTAAATGAATTGTTGCGCTTCGTTTTTTCGCTAGTGTTATCAAAACAAACATACATTACCCTTTTGAATACAAAAAAACACAAAGTAATGTATCTAAAAATAGATTTTCAAAAATATTTCAACTATTACTTTACATTTATAAATCATATATTACGTAATCAATAATTCAGAATCGGTCTCCTGAACCGCGCGAGTAAAATTGATCGATATAAAATAAATATATTCTTATAAATTAAATTTTGATACAACTGATAAAATGATCAATTTTTATAAAATATATCAATTTTTATAAAATTTATCGAGTTTTATAAAATTTATCGAATCTTATAAAATTTATCGATTTTTATAAAATTTATCGATTTTTATAAAATATATCGATTGTTATAAAATTTATGGATTTTTATAAAATTTATGGATTTTTATAAAATTGATCGATTTTTATAAATTGATCGATTTTTATAAAATTCATCGATTTTTATAAAATATACTGATTTTTATAAAATTTATCGATTTTTATAAAATTTATCGATTTGTATAAAATTTATCGATTTTTATAAAATTTATCGGCTTTTATAAAATATATCGATTTTTATAAAATTGATTAATTTTATAAAATTTATCGATTTTTTTATAATAAAATTTTACGATTTTTATAAAATTTATCGGTTTTTATAAAATATATCGATTTTTATAAAATTTATTGGTTTTATAAAATTTATCGATTTTTTTTTATAAAATTTTACGATTTTTATAAAATTTATTTGTTTTTCAGTTTTTTAAAATGTATCTATCAAATTTTTTAAAACATCGACTGTTGAAATTTTTCGGTTTTTGTAAATCATTTTTGTACAATATTAAATTAATTATTTTTTAGTAAATTTTCCTAAAAAGTATTAAAAAACGTACTTTTTTGTAAAAATCTTTAGAACCGTGTCTGACTGCCTTAGAGCGGTTACGACCGTAGGCTCTACTGAGAGCCTATTACTGCTATTTTGCTGAGGAGTTAAATATTAAGATGGTCTATATTGCGTACGAACTTCATCATAAAGGTTATATTAAAAATTCAAATTCGTCAACCACAATCGCCAGGGTTGCCACTCCATTATACTGCCAATAAACCAATTATAGATATAGATAACACAGTAATGCGATTTCTTTGCGAACAAAACTAGAAAAAATAATTTTTTCTTGGGAATTTAAAATTCAAGAAAGGACTACGATAAGGACTAAATGTTTTAGCTGGCTTCAAATTAAAAATCCGCACCTAAATTGCAGTTATCGGAGAAAAGGATGCTCTATTGGAAAAAAATTAAATTTTTTCCTATTTAAATAAATTTTTTTAAATAACTGAGAAGTCTCTACACTCACCAAAAAAAGTCTGTAATGGCAAGTGAAAATTTTGCTGTTATTACGGGAAATTTTGCTAATTTGAGCCCAGCGGTATTTTTTGCTAATCTTAGCAACATATGTCTGCTGACGTGTAGTACAATGAAATTGGTAGCCGCTACTTAATTTTAGTAAACTTTCTGTAAAGCGGAATTTAAAACCGGTTTGCTAATATCAGCAAAAAATTAATAAAAAAAAAAAAAAAAAAAAAAGACAATTTCCCGTGAAGAAGTCACCCAATGTGGTGACGAAATATTGGGATAAATAAATATTTATAATTAAATTTTTTTATAAATAAAGGATCTTTAGCTCGATAAGGAATATTAAATGAATTTCAAATAAATTTTTTTATCGAGCATCAAATTTTTTTTATTTTATTTATTTTTTTCAAAAATATTTTATACAAAATTAAAAACAAAATCAATGGTTTTAAAATCTTAAAAATTGTTAAAACATAAACGAATTAATCATTTTGTTTTTATTTGGTAATTTCTGTTTTCAAAAATATTTAATAATTATATATAACTTTATTCGATCTTATTTTAATATTAATATTTAATTTTTTTAAGCTAAAGATCTTTTTCTTTTTTTATAAAATTTCTTATTTTATTTTCGATATTTCGCTAACAATTTGTTAGCATCTTCAGGAAAACAAAATTTTAATAATTATAAAAAAAAAAATTGACAAACAAAAAAATATTTAACATTTAAATATAAAAAATATTTAACATTTAAATATAAATTAAATTTTTTAAAAAATTAAATTAACATTTAAACAAATAGAAGTGGTAATTTTATAAACAACATTTTCCTGCTAAAGCTAGTAAAAAAAAAAAATTCATATTGGTTTAATACTTTAGTTTATGAAATTGAACATAATAAATGTTGTTTATAAAATAAAACAACATTTTCCTGCTTTAGCAGGAAAATGTTGTTTATAAAATTACCACTTCTATTTGTTTAAATGTTAATTTAATTTTTTAAAAAATTTAATTTATATTTAAATGTTAAATATTTTTTATATTTAAATGTTAAATATTTTTTTGTTTGTCAAATTTTTTTTTATAATTATTAAAATTTTTTTTCCTGAAGATGCTAACAAATTGTTAGCGAAATATCGAAAATAAAATAAGAAATTTTATAAAAAAAAGAAAAAGATCTTTAGCTTAAAAAAATTAAATATTAATAAAAATATTTAATATTTTTTTGACTTTTAAGGTCAAATTTTAATTGATTTTTAGAACAAAAAAAAACTTTTTAGTGCTATTTTAAGTGGATGTCCTAGTTTCAGACATAAGTCGGTATATTCACTTCCGATCCCTTTTTTATACTATGTAACACATTTTAAGGCAATTTAAGTTTGTAGGTATAAGTTTTAATTAGAAATAACATTTCCTTAAATATTCACTTTTTTAAAATTAGTAATTTTTTTTGTTAATTTTACCAAATCGATTTTCAAAAATTTGTAAAATGATTTATGAAATTAGCAACAAAAATTTGTAAATATTCTGTAAAAACTCTGTAATTTGTAAAATGTAAATAGCAAAAAGATTTGCTAAATAATAATTTTTTTTACTAAAAATCAGTACAAAAATAGTAAAGTGGGATTGAAAACCGTTTACACATTTTTCTACTAACTTTTTTTTCTGAGTGTAGAAATCTCTTTTTTTTAAATAATTTTATATAACAAGGTGATTTGTCTTTCAACTATAAATGCTAAGTTTTGAATAAATATAGTGTTTTTCCAAATAAATAGTGTTTTTCCAAAAATTATTTTAATACATAATTTATTAAAAACACATACAATCACCATTCTAATTCATAAAAATATTCAAGGTGTTTTTTTTACAAAACACGTGTATTTATTTGGTTACAGTTTGTGAATTTTCACAATTATATGACAAATCAAAAACTATCCAAACTTGCAATTTCCTGTATTTTTAAAAAATTAACATTTAATTTGAATAATATTTACATTAATGATTTGAATAAACAAAAGGAATTTAACATTAATAAAAATAAACTGATTTATTAGATTTCAATGTAAAATATTTTAAATATTATATGAAAAAAGGTCAAGTCAGTTTATTAGATTAAACTGTTCCATAGATTTATAGTTATACATATTGGCAATGACAAAAAACAATTATATTTTAAAGTAAGTCAATTAAAATATAAAATGTTATAAAATACATTTTTTTATTAAAGCTTTTAAATGGAATAAGGAATGATAGAGTTTTATATTTAACTCTCAACGTCTTTTTGTAAACTTTATTTCTACAAATTTTTAGATTTCTTTTTAGCTTTTCAAAGTATTTGTTCTGGCTTCTACAATTTCTGAAAAAAAAAATTGCTAATTGAAAATACAGCTGTTTCATGAGTTCTTAAAAGTGCATATTTTTATTTTATTGTGGCCCGAATTAATGCAATTTTGCATTGAAAGAAATTTTATATATAAAGTTTTTTAAATTTAATTAAGTTTTTTTTTCTTTTGCTCTGAAGAAATAATAAAATGTAGTTGGGGCTTTCCACATTAAGCTATCGAAATTCGGTATAATTACCAATATTTACAATAGTAGAAAAATTTCAATATTTCGTTTAGTTTGGTCAAAGTGTTATTAATTGGGTAAACAATTATAATACTAACATTGCAATATAAAATATTTGTTAAATAATTATTTACGTATTATTTGTGTTAACTTATATAAATATTACAAATTACTAAAATATGCACAAATTGCACACAGTGTGGCGGATTAAAAAATATATTGTGAAAACCATTTGAAAAGGAACTCTCTCAAGTGAGAATTCCGCTTAAGCTAAAGTTTGGTTAAATTATAGAAGAGACCGAACTATAAGATCTGTATTGTTTCGTATCAGTCTAATTTTTAATTTAGTTGGGGTAAAAAATAAAGCTTTTGTATGGCAGCATATCAGCATAACAAAAATAACAGACAATTTTTTCCAACAAAAACTGCGAAATTGATAAAAACTACTGTTAATTTACAGTGAAGTGGTGCAAAAAAAAAAAATAAAGTTTAAATCTCCACATTAACTTATGTTTAAAAATTCTCTGTGCCAAGTTTCAGGCAAATTCGTTTATATTTATAGGTTCAGAAAAAGTTAACTTTTAAGAATTAGTAATTTATCGTAAGAGTAATTTATACAAAAGTCGCAGTTTTTAAAAATTTTAAAAATTAGTTTTTTGTAGTATCTAAAAATCCAACTTGTTACACTCTTGCATTCTACTTACCAAAGCTTTCATTAGATATGACATTGTTTTTGATTTTTAAATAGAATTTCGGAATCCTTTCAAATGAATCTAAGGTTTAACTCTTTTTACAGGTTGGTTGAAAAGTTCCTGCGCTCGAAATGAAAGAATACTGTTTTTGTTACGAAATATATTTTTTTATTCAATATAATCTCCTAGAAGCTCAATACACTTGTTCCAATGATCTTCCAATAATTTTTATTTTATAATGTTTTTCCGGAAGCTCTGCAAAGTAACCGTCTTCGGCTGCTATGGCCTCTTCATTTGACGAAAAATGCTTTCCACGAAGGAATTGTTTGAGATTTCTGAAGAGATAGTAGTCACAAGGAGCCAAAGCTGGTGAATACGGTGGATGTTTAAGCAATTCGTACTTTAATTCTTTGAATTTAGCCATCGTCTTGATGAAAAATGATTTTTTTCGTCTTTAAACCAGGTCTTTTCTCACGAAGTTTTTCATCCAGCTGATCCAAAAGGCTGCAATAATCTTCAGAGTTGATTGTTTTACCTTTCTGAAGATAATCTATCAACAAAATTCCTTTTGCATCCCAAAAAACTGATGCCATAACCTTCTTTGCTGATCGTTGTGACATCACCAGCTTTGGAGCTGAACAACCAGCTTCAGTCCACTGTAAACGTTCTTGTTTCAATTTAGGATCATGGTGGTAGATCCAAGTCTCATCTATAGTTATAAAACGACGCAAGAAGTCGGTTTTATTCGGCTTAAAACGCTCCAAATTACGCTGAGAAATTTGTTTTCGATCCAGTTTTTGTTGAATTGTTAATGTGTGCGGCACTAACTTTCCAAACAGTTTTTTCATACGTAATTCTTCATGTAAAATATGGAGTACTCGTTCGTCTGAGATGCCTATGGCATTAGCAATTTCACGCTTAGTCAAACTTGGATCTATACTAACCATATTATGTACCTGCTCAATGATTTCTGCTGTGGTTGCAGTTTTTGGTCGTCCTTCGCGTGAATAGTTTCCAAGGCTGGTACGACCACGTTTAAATTCACCAGCCCAACGGTGCGTTTTGAAGGTGAGGACTCCTTATACACTTCTAACAATTGTTCATAAATTTCCTTTGCTTTTAAACCATTCAAAACAAAGAATCTAATGACTGCACGATATTAAATTTTTTCCATATTAAAAAAAAAATCCATGACACGTCAACTTCAAATGGCTTCTAAACAAAGAAAGAATTGACAAAATGACTTGGAACTTTGCATGTGTTCTAAGGACAGTTATACCAACTTGAGAAAAAAAGTTTGGAGCTAGCAGTGCCATCTCTTGGTGAGCGCAGGAACTTTTCAACCACCCTGTAGTTTTACACTATTATTCAGCGTATTATTATAAAATTGCTAACAAAACTCAATGTCTCACATATGAAGACATTTCGTGGATATACGAGTATAAATAATAATGCAAAAAAGAATTTTGAATAGAGGTCAATATAAGAAAATTTCTTGATCAAATTCAAGCAATCTTTTGTATGAAATTTTTAAAATTAGCGATATTTGCAACTACGAATATATGCAACGTAAAAACCATACGTCAATATGGCAACATTTGTGAAAAAGGAGATACGATTAAATTAGAAGATAAATAAAAATCTAAAAATTGAATATTTGTGTGCCTGTGTTGGTCACTTCCGAATAAAAACAACAAAAGAGAAGCTGAATAGAAAAAAATACGAATTAGTTACATTACATTCAAGCCCTGGCTTGGGTGAGATGGTTAAGCGGTCGTCCAACTTGGAATAGTTTCGTTTGTAATGTGGGGTAATTTAATACAAGTTCCATTCCTACAGCCTAGAGCAAATCGAGTTTAAATTAAAATATTTGTAAATACAATTAAAATTTTAATTGGGTTTGGATCAGCAAAATAATTTGTTATATCAATTGTTATTTTTTTGATAAAATTAATTGAAATTTTTAATTATTTTTTAAACATATCAATTAAATTAATAATCAAAAATATATTCAATCAAAGTTTTAATTATATCAATTATAACTTTTTTTAAAGTTTTAAAGTTTTAACCAAAAATAAATTAAAGCTTTAATAACATTTTTAATTGAAATTCCAGCATCAAATTATTTAAAGTTTTAACAAAATTTTTGATTGAAATTCCAGATTCAAATCAATTAAAATTTTAATCAAAATTTTAATATTTTTTTTCTTTATCAAAAATACATACATATATTTGTGTGTAATTCATCAATGTATGAAAATTTATAAATACCTTGTACCAAATAGTTCATAATACTTTTGAGGTTGCAATAGCAGCACAAAAAATACTATGGTGCCAACTTTATCATAACTTGTGCATGCGTATCCGCAGTGTTGCCAAAAAAGTTTGTTCTCATGTTCCCATTTTCAAAAGAACTCAAATTTTAACAAATTAAATTTGTCACTTTTTTAAATTTTAAAATAGACCTTTTAAAAAAATTAATCCTTCATTTAATTTTTAAATCTGATTCAATTTTTAACGAATCGATTTGCAAAACTCGGTTCATTGTTTAAATAATTTTCTATTTTATTCAATAAATATCAATTTATTAAATTAATATCAATACAAACTGATCACCGGTTTCAAATTTCTTTGAAAAATATTGGAAAATAAATATTTGAAAAATTCAGAGAAATTTGGAAAACTGAATTTAGATTTTTTATTTTATTTAAGACTTTATTTAACCAGTTTCCACAGGACCTAAAACTATATTTAAATAAGAACAGTTACATAATACAGTACACTCAGAAAAAAAAAAGTTAGTAGAAAAATTTTGTAAACGGTTTTCAATCCCACTTTACTATTTCTGTACTGATTTTTAGTAAAATAAAATTAATATTTAGCAAATCTTTTACATAGATTAAACAAATATACCAATTCATGTCTAAAAATAGGACATCTACTTAAAATAGCACCAACAATTTTTTTTAGTTCTAAAATCAGCCCTAAGAATAATTAAAATTTGACCTTTAAAGTAAAAAAAAAAATACTAAAATATTTTTCAAAACAAAAATTATCAAATTAATATTAAATGATAAATTTGTTTATATTTTTACAATTTTTAAGCCTTTATTTTTTTTTTTTAATTTTGTCTAAAATATTTTTTGAAAAAAAAATAAAATAAAATAAAAAAAAATTGATGCTCGTAAAAAAAAATAAATTTTAAATTTTATACTAATAATAATAATATTTATTAATTTTGTTTGCTGATATTGGCAGATTTTAAATTCCACTTTGCAAAAAGTTTTCTGAAATTTAGTAGCGGCAGCTAATTTTTTTTACAAATTCAACTGTACTACACGCAGCAGACATGTTTTGCTAAGATTAGCAAAAAATACCGCTAGGCTCAAATAAGCAAAACTTCTCGTAATAACAGCAACATTTTCAATTGCCATTACAGACTTTTTTTGTTGAGTGTAGGTACATTTCGTTAGGTTTTTTTTAACTAATTTCCATACAAAAACAACAGATAAAACAGATTCATCGTAACAACCGAATTTCTTGCCCAACCAAATGTTATCCTGATACAATTAAAATATTTAGCTTCAATAGAAATTCTGTTGCATTAACCAAATTTCGATTGCGACAAATAAATATATTGGTTGCTTCCAAACCATTCGGATGGCAAGAAATTCTTTGTGTGCAGTTAAAAACAACGTCTACTGATTATTACAAAAACAACTGTCATGTATTAAACAGGGATAGAAAATAACTGTTATTTTTAAAAATTTACATCAAAAAAGCACACATAAAAAATGATCGTAGACAATTTTGGTTCTTATCATTATGATACATAGGTGATGTACACGCAAATTTTTGTATGACTTTTAAATTTGTGCCTTTTTTGATAAAAGTCAAAAAATAACTTTTAATTTTGACTTTTATTTTTTAAGGCAAAAATTAAAAGTTATTTTTGACCTTTATTATTTTACTCAAAAAATAAAAGTTATTTTTTAACTTTTAATATTTTAAGGCAAAAATAAAAGTCATGAATTAAATATTGCACAGTAATACGCTAGTTTCATTGCTTTCAATGCTATAAAACAAGAATGATAAAATACACATTGCGTCATGCGCATGTTTTCCCGTTAGATAACGTAGAAGTTCTATTCTAGAATATTGGAATAGTAAAAAATTTACTCTACCAAACTAGCACTTACTGTAAATTCTGTACCTGCAACTCAAGTCAGTGTAGAAAGGTAATTTTCAGCACTCAAATTGATTTTGGGGGATTTCAGATACAATTATCTGAAGAAAACTTAGAATCAATTTTGATAGTAAAATTAAACAGGTGAACAAATATAATAATAATAACAATAATTTTTATAGACTTCTGTAATATACATCAATTATTATTACATATAAATTGGAGGCAATAAAACTAGCTTATTACTACGCAATATTTAATTCAAGACTTTTATTTTTGCCTTAAAAAATTAAAAGTTAAAAAATAACTTTTATTTTTTGAATAAAATAATAAAAGTCAAAAATAACTTTTGATTTTTGCCTTAAAAAATAAAAGTTAAAAAAATAACTTTTTTTCTGCCTTAAAAAATAAAAGTTAAAAAATACATTTTTTTCTTGACTTTGTCAATAAAAGTATTAAATGTTAAACTTTTTTGAGTGCATGTATAGGAAATATTATCACACCTGTCCAGATGCGTAATATACTAAATTAAAGGTCGAAGTTTATCCTATTTATATGTTGCAAAAAAACCGTAATTATTTTAAATTTTGTATTTTTTTTTTGCAAAAAGTTTTTAAAAAATTTAATTTTCCTACAAAGCTTGTTTGCAAATATTTATTTAACTGGTATTAAGTTTAAATTCTACTGTGTAACGTTATGCAGCGAAAAAGAATCATAAATAAAAAAAAAAAATATTTATTTTAAAATGAAACAAATTATTTGCAAAATATTTTTTAATCCACCCCACTGTGCAACTGAATTTAGAGAAATTATATAAAAAAAGCTTTTATAAGAAGACAAAACTTAAATTTTGTATGTTGTGGTGATGATGATGATGAAGATGACAATAATGGAAAAAATAAAACGAAAATAAAAAAAAAAACAACGTAATTTTAACGCACGTGATAATTACCGCCTTAAAACGTTCATTACGTTAAATAAACAAGCGCTAAAAAAATTAAGATTAATGTTTAGATAGAGTTAAACAGATGCATAACAAAAAATAAAAGAAACCAAAATGATTTGTAGAGTCCGACCGAATATTTGGATTCGGTCTCACCTCGACATACGGCAACTATTTAGTATTCAAAAGCTTTTTAAAAAGAAAAGATAAATTAAAAAACACTTCTAAATATAGAGATGATTTTGCTCTATATCCAGCAGTTTTATCTCTTTCATTAATATTTAAAATTTTTTGTTAATATTATTTTGATAAATAAATCGGATTGATCTCATTTCAATTTCTAATGTCCAGTTTTGTTATTTTCTTTAAAATGCTACATAATTACAAGGACAAATACCCAGCAAAAATGAAGCTGCCAAAGAAGCAATAAAAGCATCACAACTATGGCAAAGGCATCACTTCTTTTCTGATGGTTTCATCGATGAATTTAACATTAGCGTGTCATAGGATGGAAGTATTCAGATGTAGCTACTAGCATTACTCATAGGAAGCAATGATAATACAATGATTATCTAATGATGCATGAAAATGTTCATATATTTTGTAATATTTAAATTTTGATGAAAATTTAATTCATTAGAATGAAGAAAAATAAGTTTAAAGTTACGAAATTTATGCATTGATATACAAATACTCTTTTTCAAAACAAAAAAATAATTATGCATTAGTGAAAAAGAATTTTTTAAACATTTTTCACAAATTTTAATGAATTTTTAGACAAATTTTAAAATATTTTTGGATAATTTAAAAACTGGTTGTACAATTTTGAAACATTTTTAGACAATTTTAAAATATTTTTGAACAATTTTAAATATTTATTTATTTTATTTTATTTTATTTCATTTTATTAAACATATAATTACAAATTATATCTTAATACCCTAACCGAGCACTAGCAACGAAGGCTATCGGCTCGTTGCAGCGAAAACAGACCAGAGCCTCTGGTGGGAATAGAACCCACGACCCCCGCTCTGATAAGCTAGCACGCTACCAACTAGCCTACCGGGGCGCTCATATTTTAAATATTTTTTGCACAATTTTAAATAATTTTTGGGCAATTTGAAATAATTTTTACACAATTTTAAAATTATTTTGGTAAATTCTGAATTAAAACTGTAAATGATGTAGTGTCAAATAAAATACATAATGCAAAAATGCACAGATTGCGTCGTCATAAATATTTGAGACTGAAAAATGCAAATGACAGACCAGCTAGTTTCAATTAAAGGTCAAAAAAAATCTGTTTTTCTTGATTTTTCAAAACATTTATACAAATTACAAAACTGCATAAATTCTAACCCTCATGAAATTTTAAACTAAAATATAAAAAATGATTTAATAAAAAGATTAAAAAAGGTCATCAGAACTATTTTCTCAATTTAAATAAATGCTTTAGATTTAAAAAATATACGATATACTATAACTTATGCTTTAGAAGTAATGAAGAGTGATTTTTTAAGATATGCATCGGGTTTATATCCAGATCACTGCATTTGAAATATGAACACATGAATTCTTTTGGAAGTGCCTTAGAATAACACCAAAAAATCTTAAAAGAATGTCAACTGAAGTTTAGGAAGCAATGAAAGAAGTTATAGTCACAGAATGACTATCCAGCAACATTTTTTAGAACAGGTTACCTTTGAATTTATTTTAGAACAGATTCTTTTACCACCGGTTGCATTGAACAGGGTCTAGAACTTATTCCCCAGAGTCAAAATGTCAACCAGTTTTAAAGCAACCTGTTATAGCTTGTATGAAACGAACCTGTTGCTAATGGGTCAAACTCCATATAAAAAGAACCGATTGTAGAACATAAATTAGAACATATGTTAATGCAGAATAAGGTATTTGGTTCTTTGGATTCTTCTGGTATTGAAAAAGAAAATTTTAAAAAAGTTTAATATTCGGTTTTAGGCTAATAAAACATTCGGAAACTAATATTCGGTTTCGCTTTAGTTATTTACCAAAAAAAAAAAACCGGTTTCGGTCGGACTCTAATGATTTGTCAATTTTACGAGACCAAGTTGTTACTTGCTTAGTTGTCTGCTTTTTTTTTCATCTTTTCTTTATGATTAACACAAAAATATTGTAGTAATTTAACACATCTTGACAATTCATCCCAACAACTAAAAACCCATCATATATCATGTTATGGAAGTAGGGTCGTTCAAAATAATATAAAATTTGCATTGAATTGAAATGAAAAATTTTGTATAATTTAATATATTTTGAATTATATAATTTTTATTAAATACATACAGTATTTTTCAACACACTTTATCATCACAAACTGTTTACGGTGAATGTAATTTATTGAGATATCAAAAATATTGGTTTTATGGTGTCATAGTAAACATTATAGCGAAAGTTAGAAATGTAATTAGTGTATTTATTATTCTAACGTTTTATATTTATTTATTATTGTATTTTTTTATATTAAGGCCCGGTGCGAAGTGGCTAAATATAATTTAAACTAAATGTTAATTTATAAAAGGATTTAAAATTTTTTTAAAAAATATTTTAGAATATTTTTAAATTTTAAAGAAATTTAAAAACCTGAATTTAGTTTAAATTTTATTTAGCCAGTTCGCACCCAGCCTAAATGTAATTTTAATTGGTTTTTAATAATAAAATGTTAGTGTTTATAGTGGTAATAATGTTAACCTTTAAGGCAGTAATTTGAAAATTTACAAATTTTAATTAAAGGTATTGTATTATTTTGGTAGAAAACATAGTTTACTAAATTTTTTGTTAAACTTAATTTTTCATATTAAACTTTCGTAAAATTATTTTTGCTTGTTTTGGGACGAATAAAAGTTTAAAAAAATGTCTAAAAGTATTAATTCTGATTAGCAGTCGATGCCAGTGAAAATAAAATTAGATAAAAATCTTTATTTTGAAAACTAATTGTAGTTGTGTTTTAAGGAAAAAGTTTGTCGGGGGCTAAAAACCATCATCTGATTTTCTTTCGCTATAATTTTTGTTTAAAGTGAAAACTCATTTGGTATTTAACTGTTTTTGTTCATTCCTACTTATAAATTTTGTTTTAACTAATTGTGGAAAACTATGTCTGACAAATAGCCGCCGTCGGCGTTGATGCAAATTTGGGCCCGTTCGATTACATTTTGCAAATATGTGCGTAAAATTTGTGGTGACACGTTGTCAGTTTCGGCTCGAATGTTGTTCTTTTACTCCTACAAGGTGTGAGTTGGGATTGTTTGCGTACATCAACGACTTTATATAATCCCCATTTCAAGAATTCCGGGACAGAAAATCGGGAGATCTAGCTGACCGAACAAATCACCAAAACGCGAGATTACACGCGCTGGGAAGGAAACCTTCCAAATACGCATTGGGTCGCGTGCAGTATGACAGTGGCTCCATCCCGTTGGAATCACATATTCTCCAAATACAGATCGCCAACTTGCGATAAGAAAAAGTCAGAATGGCTTAATAAAGTTACCGGCGGCTCCGAAATATGCTATAGGTCCCAAAGTGCAGCCATCTAAAATCAAGAATAAATTACCAAGGGCTAAGTCATTGGCATGATGCAAAAGAAAACATGATTGTAACGGTCTCAATCTTGTCAAATCCAAAGCCGTCATATAATCTCCAACTTTGATCTTCTAATAAAGTTGTGATCAAAGTTAGAATTCCCTTTGCAGTGCCAGGACTTTGGCGTTAGATCCAGGTTCTGCTTAAATTTAGATGTGCTCTTCTAAAAATTCTTTAGAATAATAACCCCTTACTTTGTTAAAATATTGTCTTTTCGTCTATCAAACTAAATGCTTAATATAACAATGTCTCAAATATCTTTTCTACGTATCTTAGATACAGCTCTGTGGATTTTGTTTTTGTTTTTTTTTATCAATAAGCAGAGTTAAAATTTCTGTAAAAATTAAGCCGACGTAAGCCAAAACTCGTTAAAATAGACTTCCGCCTCTGATATGACTTCATCATTTGTGGAAAATCTCTTTCCATGGATTAATTTTTTCAGGTTTGGAAACAAATACTAGTCGCTGGGGGCCTGACCTAGAGAATACGGTGGTTGTGGAAGCAATTGGTAATGTAAAGACTTCAATTTTTCTGAAGCTAAAGCAGATGAATGCGCCGTTGCATTGTCATTATGGTACAAATTTTTTTTCCTATTTATGTGGGATCGTTTTTTTTTAATTTCTTCATCCAATCTGTCCAGTATTTTAACATACAAGGGCGGATCAATAAGTCCGTGACTTTTTGAATGAAACACATTTTTTTGGCAAAAAAAATTAATTTTTCAACATAATCTATTTTAGCTCAATACACTTACTCTAACGTTTCTCCAATTTTTGTATCCCTTCCAAAAAATAGGATTTTTCGAGGTCCATAAAAAAAGGCATTTGTTTGATCAATAATTTCATCGTTGGAGCTAAATCTCTTTCCACCGAGCCATTTCTTTAGGTTTGGAAATAGGAAATAGTCACTGGGGGCTAAATCCGGAGAATATGGCGGATGAGGTACCAATTCGTGGCCAAATTCATGGAATTTTGCCATTAAGACTACACACCTCACACGATTACGTTTATGGTCAACTAAAAGCAAACGCGGTACCCATCTTGCAGACAGCTTTCTTAAATTAAACTGATCATTTAAAATCAAAAACACACTGCCAAATGAAATGTCTATGGCATTAACAATCTCACACACTTTTATTCTTCGATCGGCAAACACCATATCGTAGATTTTTTCGAAATTTTCGGGTGTATTGACCTCAATTTGCCGTCCCGAACGTTTAGCGTCATTTGTACTTTTTTACCATTGAAACCGATGTTCCAGTATTTATCAAGCTTTTCCTTGGTTTGATTGACATTTTTTTTTCGCAAAAAATAATGTTTAATGAGCACTCGAAATTCACTTTTTTCTATTTAAAGAAAAAAAATCCACGAGGTTGTATGTTTTGAACAGCTGTTGAACGCAAAGTAAATGACGGACCAACTACTTGACAGTAGTATATTAACAGGTGGTACTTGATGGGAGCAGTGTTGCATTTCATATAACTACGAGGGATGTTCGAAAAGTTACGGACTTATTGATCCGCCCTCGTAGTACTAGGCAGTTATTTTTTTTTCCTTTCTCCAAGTTATTAACTTGGATATTACCTTTCCAGTCGATTGTTAAGTATTTGGCAGCTTTGGTCACTTGTAACCATTCCGCAGACTGTCAATTGGACTCCGGTGTATAATAATGAATCCACGTATCATCCATATTTATAAATCAACGTAAAAATGCAGTTGAATTTACTTCAAACATCTCCAAAGCATACTATGAATATAAACACGTTTTAGTTTTTGTTCAGCTGTTAAAAATCGCGGCAACCATTGAGCAGAAAGCTTTTTCTATTTAAAGAATCGCCTAATTTAAAGAATCATCCGATACAATCTGATGCACTTTTCTAACGTCGTCTTCGGTAACAGCCTCATTTGGACGACCGGGACAATCTGCATCACTTGTGCTTATACGGACTACCAGCTTTTAACCATTGAATATGACGGTGAAAATTCACCATAATATTTATCAATACATTCTTTGCCTTGGACAGTATTTTTTGCCCACCAAAACACAATGTTTAATCTAAACAGGTAACTCTGCAATCCATTTTTACTCAAACTTTAAAAGCAGCATCAATTTTATAACGGTTACTTTTATTCTAATTAATGAAATGTCATTAAATTTTGACACAATTTTTTTTAACAGAATAAACATAAGATATTGGTACTTGTCACGCCATATCTATGTGAGGCCACATACTTTTCACTCCATGTAGTATTCATTAGCTTCGATAGCCTGTTTAAAGTAAGAACTGTCTAGCTACTTAAAATAGCTATCAACCGCGGACTACAACTCTTCATTGTTGGCAAATTTTTTTTCCACCGCCCCATTTTTTTAAGTCTGAAAATATAAATCAATCTGATTGAGCAAATTCTAGGAAATAAGATGCGTGATAAAGCAATTCCATTCGAATTCATTGATTTTGCTAATTATTTTTTCCATGTGACCCATTTGTTCCCGGTTTAAAAATTCTATGACATCGTTTGATTTTGATGGCTCACAAAAAAAAAAAAAAAAAACTAAACAACGTGGCACCATACATCTTAAAAAATATCTTTTATAAGGTTGCCACTTTTTACGAAAGTAATTTTTTTCAATATACTGCCGCCATCTATACGTCTCTGCTGTCGTTTAATTAATCTAGCCGTTTCTTTATTATCAACAAAAAACTTCTTTCATTGATGGGAACTTTTTTAGGTTTTAAACACGTCCAAATTTCAAATGTATTGCATTTACAAGCAGCAACGTCGAAAAACTTTTCAGATAACTGAAAAAATACTTCAATTTGTATTCAAAATTGGTATCTTTCAAATTGAGGTACCTTGTGAAATAGGATTTCAGTAATTGAATAACTTGTTTGCAAATTACGATCGGAATCGAAGTTTTGATCTCTTCAAAAACAATCGCATATTTTTTATATCTAAACTGAATGGATTTTTCGCCACACTCTACTATTCAACCCCTTAATGTGAGCTTAAGACTGGTGAGTGATCCCGTGAGTACTTTCCTTATTAGTGCGTTTTTTAAATATTTTGTAAAGTAAGTTTTATTGTAAAATCGGAAATCCACATAATAACATTATGTTTTTTTATATTTTAAACTTTCAAAGATAGCCCAACACCTTAACTCATGATTAATTCATAATTCATTAAACAAGATTCCACTATATATGTTATTTTCAACATATAGACCAACAAACACTTGTTGTTGCTTTTGTTGTTGGTATTGTGACTGTGACTTGTTTTTTTTTTTTATAATATGACTGATGTTGTTCTAAAGTCTACGACATATATTTTTGGATCTTTAACCACAAACAAATATGTGTCGTATAAACATACAAGTCAGTAAAACCAGTTTAAAGAGATGTCTGTCTATGCGCATGCTCAAAAGTTTAGACTAGTCATAAATAATTCTCTTACGGCAAGAGTGTTAACGAAAAAGGTTTTGCAAACTTGAATGTAAATTATATTTAAAATATAAACAGCAGAAATTAATTTAACATCTTAAATTGAACATATATTTATAAAGTTTTTAGCGGCCCAAGGCCGCTAAAAAGTGGTCTTCGGATGTTAAGTATTTTTTGATTAAATAACAATAAATTATGTATTAAAGAAATTGTATTGCATCGATAGAAAACGTAATAAACTACTTTCTTTGCCTTCAAACATTTTTTCTGCAATGAGCGACTTTGAAGCGAGAAAGATGTAAAGTTTAAATTTGGAAAAATTAAAACAGAAAAAAAAAATATTAAAAAAATCGTCAAAAATATATTTATTCTCCGGTAAAGAACAATTTATGATCTATACCTTGATGTTTTATAAATTTTTCTAAAAAAAACAACAATTATTTGTTTTCAAATTGTGAAAACGGCTTTAAAAATAAGACCGAAAATTCGACACTTCTCGTTATACGAGGGCGGATCAATAAGTTCGTGACTTTATGAACTTCCCTCGTAGTTATATGAAATGCAACACTACACCCATCAAGTACCACCTGTTAATAGAGCAAGTTTTGTCATTTACTTTGCGTTTAACAACTGTTCAAACCATACAACCTCGTGGAAAAAAGTCAATTTCCAATGCTCATTAAACATTATTTTTTGCAAAAAAAAACCGTCAATCAAACCAAGGAAAAGCTTGTTAAATACTATGGAAACTCTGCACCATCAATTTCAATGGTAAAAAAGTTTTTCACTGACTTTCGTTGTGGGCTTACAAGTACGGAAGATGCCGAACGTTCTGGACGCCCAGTTGAGGTCTCTACAGCCAAAACAATTGAAAAAATTCACGATATGGTGTTGGCCGATCTAAGATTGAATGTGCCATAAATTGTGGAAGACATAGGCATCTCACATGGCTCAGTGGTTTCAATTTTGAACGATCACTTGGGTATGAGAAAGCTTTCCGCAAGATGGCTGCCGCATTTGCTGACATTTGACCAACAATGGAATCGTGTGACAGCTTAGTTTTCATGGCAAAAATCCATGAAGTAGGCTAAGAATTGCCCCCTCATTCGCCTTATTCTCCGGATTTAACCCCCAGTGACTATTTCCTTTTCACAAACCTAAAGAAATTGCTCGGTGGAAAGAGATTTAGCTCCAACAATGAAATTATTGATCAAACAAATGCCTATTTTATGGACCTCGAAAAATTCTGTTTTTAAACGCAAAGTTAATGACGGAACTTGCTCAAAATTTGACAGTAGTCTATTAACAGGTGGTACTTGATGGGAGCAGTGTTTCATTGCATATAGCTACGAGGAAAGTTTGAAAAGACACGGACTTATTGATCCGCCCTGGTATGTTAAAACGGATGTTACACTCACCAAAAAAGGTCTGTAATGGCAACTGAAAATTTTGCTGTTACTACGGGAAATTCTGCTAATTTGAGCCCAGTGGTATTTTTTGCTAATCTTAGCAACACATGTCTGCTGACGTGTAGTACAATGAAATTAGTAGAAAAATTAGTAGCTGCTACTAAATTTTAGTAGACTTTTTGTAAAGTAGAATTTAAAATCCGTTTGCTAAAATCAGCAAAAAAAAATTACTAAATACTATCAGCGGTATTCATAAAAAAATCTTAATTCAAGTTTCAAATGCATTTTAGTTAAAAAACATTTTAAGCCTAAAAAAGGTTTATTAAAAATTCGTATTCATAATCAGTATTTTAACTAATAAACGATTTAATGATTTTTTAACTTGAAAATGGCAACACTGTATTTTTTATTTGTCATATTAATCGTAATGATGCAAATCAATGATTACTAAACCATACGGTACTCGTTTCTATGCATTTTTTTTGTAGTTTTTCAGAAAAATATTGTTTTTATAAAACAAAAAATTTATGAAAACTTGTTTATTAACTAAAAAAAGAAAAAAGAGTCAAAACAAAATGCACAATAAAAGTGTTACATAGATAATGATTTTATTGTAGATAAAAAAGTATTCAAATAACCGGTTTTATTTTCTTTGTTTTGATTAAACAACACACCACTATAAAACAAAATGAATAATATCCAAAAATATTATTATTTTTGCTTAAATTTTTTATCCGGAATTGAAAACGGGTCGCTCCTCTTTTTGTAAATTTTCGTCTGACGATTGTTTGAAATTTGGGCAAAAGTTTCTATTATAAACAAAATACAATTAAAAATATCACATTTTCCATATAAAAATAATTCTTACCAATTCTTTTCATCAAATATAGAGGGTCCATTTATTTATTAAACAAAAACAAATAACTTCTTTTGTTTAAATGACAATTTTTTGCGAAAATGTTTAAAATGAAAATAAACACAAAGCAAGAATGTCATCTTAAAATAGGTTTAAAATAGGGTCGAACCAATTTTAAAATTCGTTTATTTAAACAAGGTTTAAAAAAGGTATTTTAAGCTAAAATTCGTTTATGAATACAATTTTAGCAAATTTTGCTTAAAATTGATTTGAAATACTGTTTAAAATTTTTATGAATACCGCTGTATAAATATTAGTACAAAGTTTTAGATTTATGTTTTTATATCGAGCATCAAAAATTTTAATTATATTTTTTAAAAGATGTTTTATACAAAATGAAAAAAATCAAATGCTTAAAAATTCTTAAAACATAAACGAATTTATCATTTTGTTTTAATTTGGTAATTTCTGTATTGAAAAATATTTTAGTCAATTTTTTTTTTACTTTTAAGGTGAAATTTAAATTGTTGTTAGGGCTGATTTTTAGAAATAAAAAAACTTTTTAGTGCTATTTTAAGTGGATGTCCTATTTTTAGACATGAGTCGGTATCTTCACTTCCGATCCCTTTTTTAATCCTATGTAACATTTTAGGGCAATTTAAGTTTGTATGTAAGTTTAAATTATTAGAAATAACATTTCCATCAATATCGACTTTTTTAAAATTAGTAATTTTTTTTGCTAATTTTAGCAAATCGGTTTTCAAAAATTTGTAAAATGATTTTTGAAATTAGCAACGAAAATTTGTAGATATTCTGTAAAAACTCTGTAATTTGTAAAATGTAAATAGCAAAAATATTTGCTAAATAATAATTTTTTTACCAAAAATCAGTACAAAATAGTAAAGTGGGATTGAAAACCGTTTACAAATTTTTCTACTAACTTTTTTTTCTGAGTGTATAAAATCTAATCAGGCTTTTAAAAGTGAGAAAACAAAAATTTGGTGCTTCTCAAAACTTTATAAAAGCAAAAATTCGATTGATTTCTTTCAGAGAAGTTTGTTTAAAGAAATTTGTATTTGTCCAGGCTAAAATTTAATGAAAAACTTAAATTATGAGAAGATTGTTTAGTTAATTTGAATAAATTAACTGAAATTGTTTATATTTTATTAACAGAGTTTTTTTATCGCAGAATGTTTTTTTGTGGATATTTTTGGTTAAATATTTTATTTTTATATTTAGAGAAGTGTCAGTTTTAATACATACTTCTCTTTTGGGCAATAAGAAAGCGGAGACTTTAGGACAGAGCCAGTCAAAACCACTACGTGGCATTTTTTCTTACACCTACATGCGCTCACTCACGCATTCAACAAAAACACAAAAATCAATCAGTCTCGCTTGAGGTTTTCTAGCGTTTGAAAATTTTCTAGCATTTGATGACTTTCAAAATTCTCGTTAAACTTTGTAAATATTTTTTCGTTTACACCCTTTAAGTAGGTATGCAATTTTTAAGAAACTTTTAAAGGCATTTTTTGTTTATTCATCTTTTTCGTCTTACAATTGTTAATTGTATTAACTTAATTTCATTTATTACCTTACACTCATATTATCATCAAGATGTTATTCATATGATGTTAAGGATTTTTTTCTGTTGTCATATTAACAACACATTGAACCTATTTTTAGATTTGTTGTTGCAAAATCAGTTTAACTTGTTGTTTTACTGAAATGACTTTTGGGCTCTTTCCTTTCAATTATGGAAAATTTTACTTTGAAGCCAGTCTGTTGGCGTCATTCTCGCAATGTGCAATTAATTTGCATTTTTTTAAGTTTGTTAAATTTATTTGTTTGCAAATGTGGTTTTTATTATATTATTTTATTAACTTGTTTTATACCGCTTTAATGAATTTTTTGTTTTATTTTTTTTTATTTTTTTTTATTAAATTGATGCTAAAGTACTATTTATCATCATTAAGTAGCCAGATCTACTTATTATTATTCTTGTTCACCTTTTATTAAATTATGTTATGTGCATATATTTTTGTATCTAACTATGAATATTGTATTGGAGATAAATGATATAATTTAATAGAACCAATTTGCAATATTTTTATTTGGCACAAAAAAAAAAAACTCTATTAAATTCCACCAATTAAAAATTGTGTTGAATAACAAAGCCATATTTAGTAAATTTTGTAATTGATTCAATAAAAAAACTTATCAATACTCGTATTAAAACTTTTACACGTGTTACTTATCATTGATCAATTTTTTAGTTGAGTCAATATAAAATTAATTGAAATGACTTAACATCCTTTAAAATACGTATAGTGTCTCTAGCAGTAAGATAAGTGACCTCATCCTGTTGGCATTATATCTACTCCAAATGCGGATCGTCTATTTCCGGCAAGAAAAATTCTGTCATCTATAGTCGAAGTTCCTCATAATACCGTTAGAAAAAAATTAGATACAGTTACCTTTTCCAACATAACTGCACACTAGGGTGGGTCGAAAAAAAAACTTGCACTGGTCACCCCCTAGAATTAAAGATAATGAGCGCCCTGGTAGGTTAGTTGGCAGCGTGCTAGCTTATCAGTGCGGGGGTCGTGGGTTCGATTCCCACCAGAGGCTCTGGTCTGTTTTCGCTACAACAATCCAAAAGCCTTTGTTGGTAGTGCTCGGTTAGGGTATTAAGATATAATTTGTAATTGAATTTGTAAATGCGAAGACGATCTCAAAAATTTTTTTTGCCACGTCCCTTGACCCCGCGCTTTTAGTTTTTTATTTCGTCTATTTATAGTCCGATCATAACGTGTGATATATCATTGTTCTTAGAATGACAACAGCTACATTTTCTTCTTTGATCACTTTTGACTCCGACGTCAAGTTCTAGAAGTGACTTCTGGAATCGCGGTTTAATTTAATTTTTTTTCTAAACGATAAAAAAAGTTTTTTAAATTAATTTAATTAAAGTTACAGAGGCACAGGAAACAAAAACTAAAAGTGCAGGGTCCAGGGGCGTGGCAAAAAAATTTTTTTTTGAGATCTTCACATTATCTTTAATTATAGGGGGTGACCGGACCAAATTTTTTTTTGTATGGATGGAGACCCACTCTACTTCACCCCACACGGTAACTGACAGGTGGTAATGGTGCTTCATAAATTTTGCGTGGAGTTTTCGTACGTAAGAGCCTCATCGCTCTTAATTAATTTTGATTGAAAATTATCGACTACGTCGTTAATTTCCATTATCTAACGGCTTAGGGGTATACCGATTTATTATTATTCGCTATAAATTACACACGTGACTACTTCGAGAAAGTCAAAACCAAACTGATATACGATGAGGGTGATGCTTATCGAATAAAAAAAGTAATGTCTATAATTTTTTTAAGTATCAACACTTAAGGGTTGACCTCTATAAATACAGTGCATTGTGTGGATGTCAGCAAAATAGGCTATGAGGAGGAGGAAAGAGGGAGTAGCGTTTTTTTAATACCTCTACATTATAGTTATCAGGATAAACTTCTGCAGGGAGTTTATTCCACATACGACTAGTCCGACTTATGAACGAATTTTCCCTGTAATGTGTTGTGCGGTTCACTGGACAATCGTGTATTCCTGACAAAAACTTGGCCCCCAGTGTATAAGTTCACTTAACTAAGCAGAACAAATCCCATGGCGGTGTCACACAGCCCACACTGCGTCGCTGCTTCAATTAATCAATTGAAATGGATCCCTACTTTCATAGATAAGCGCTGAAAACCTTCTTTGTACACACTCCAAAAGTTCCAAATTAGACCTTGAATCACCCGCCCATACTCCATTATCGGCCGGATATAGCTGGTGTGGATACTAAGAAGATCGGATGGGGTGAAGTACTTCTTGCACCGTCTTTCCATTTGCTTTGATTACTGGATGCAATCTTTTGGTCATTGATTCTACCACATCGATTCTGGTTACTTCCGGGGGAGATGCTTCCATAAATGTTCAGTGGTGTTAAGGTCGGGTGACTGGGGGCAATTTATTTTGATCCTCGGAGGTATGATACTGACTGTATTTCAAGGAGAAAAAAATCTATCAGTGTCGAATTATTAGGACCACCCTGTATGTGTGGAATTTGAGACGAAACTTTAAAAAAAGAAAATTCGTTTTTTGGGAATCTGTACGAACGGATTATGTTTATAAAAACTCATAATACTCTACGTGGTCAGAGTATTACGAGTTTTTGTGGATGTTTATAATTATCAAAAATATCAGACTGATACCTACCAAAATTACTCAGAATCACTTATACTACATGGTTTAAATGTACACACGCACGAAGGTCGCAAATTTCTTATAAAGATATTTGTATAAAAATTTGGTACACAGCTTTTAATTAGCCCACGGACGAACGCCATTAAATTTAGTAAGAATGGTTCCATATTTAAACCTAAATCCTACAGAAAGATCCCTTCTGAATTGGACTTAAAGGGAAATTTGGGATCTAAATAATACTCGTATATGCTGCTATAAATAACGTCTCTAAATTTAAAGAAAATCGGACCATATTTGGACATAGTCCCCAAATAATCCCACATTCCTTGTATGCGCTTTAATTAACTTTAATTAAACTACAGGTCGCAAATATAAAGATATTTGGAATTGGTGCATATTCAGACTTATTATAGATAGGTTATTTTAGAATTGAGCTTAAATTGTATTTAGGCAAACAAAGATGTTAGATATTTGGTTAAAATTTGGGTTTTGAATATTAAATTGGACCGTAAATTATGCATAGCAGTTTAAAGAGAATCGCACAATATTTGGACATATTCTCCATATAAATTCACCTTCCCGGTGTTATTTGCTTAAATGAACCTTTTCAGAAATTTCTTCTCCAAATTTATCTCTATATTTTCCGCCCTGTTTATAAAAAAAGATCAGGGCCCTTCCCATTTTGTCTATTATTTGAATAATATAGTAACGAGTTTAACGCGTAGGTCGTATAATTGGAAATACTATCAAAAATATAAAAAAAAGTTTTATAAATATTGAACGAAAATTGTTAAAGCATTTGTTTAAAAAGAGAAGCAAGTCTCAGGAAATTATTCCTGTTAATTAAGGTGTTATTTCCTTTGAAAGGGAATGCAGGGGAGATGAAAGGTGATGAAAGCTGAAAAGCTTCAAATATGGCAACATAATAAATCTTAAAACAGTTATTGGTTGGCGAACTTTTTTAGTTCATAGCCCTGTTATATTATTTTTACTTAGGTGGGGGTTAACTGCTTTGGAAAAAACAAAAGAGGACGCTGCGATATGTAAGATAGATAGAATACAAACAAATATCATAAATCACCTTTTAAGTGTTACCAATTACTAATAACTATCTTCAATATAAATCTGGCAACATTTATTAAAATCAGCTGATAACATAATACCCCAGTTTAAATGTTTTCCCATCAAAAAAGGAAATAAATAAAAAACATTGAGGTTTTTAATAAATTTTACGATTATGCAGCATATTTTCCTTTGTAATCGTACATATTTTTATAACCGTTGAAGAGTTTAAATAAATAAATTTATTTACATAGTTGTCATTTGATTAAAACCGCCCATAAACTGTGAATTAAAAATAAATTAAATAAAATACATGCCACACACTACAAAATGTAACAACAACTACGAACAACAAAATAAGAGGAAATTTTTAACAAGCTGTGAAAATTAGGTTAATTACACCATATTATGCGTATCATTTTGCAAAAATTAAACAAAAAATAATATACAAATTTAATAATACAAAAAAAAAAAAAAAAAAAACAAAAACGTTGACCATTTTTAAAACGTTTATTAACACTTGGCAGCTTGAGGCCAATAAAAAATACATTGGCTCTTCTTTCTAGTGGTTTTTAATTTTTTTTTTGTCTATTTCCCTAAAGTGCAGTCAGACAGTCGAAGGGGAGATAAGGAGAGCATAGAAAATAACAAGTAATAAATATGACACTCACATAATATGTGTCATGATTTAAGTGCTTAAATTGTCATACTAACCATTTATTGTCTAATGACAGTATTATGTATATAAAAAAATTGTGCAATTTTTTTTTAATATGAATAAAAACTGCAAGTTTTATATCGGATTATAATTTTTTTGTTTTAGTTTTTTTTTGTACAATATATTTTATTCTAAGAAGAATGTCTACTTCTGCAAATATCTAGTTTTTAAATATCTAGTTTTTTTGGTTACGGAGCAACTGTACAGGGTTCAGCGCTTGGCTTTTACTGGAGTTACTGGTACCTTAAGGACTTGCTTCTACGAAGCCCTCAATATTATTTCCATTGATTAATACGTGACTGCTGCTTCCGCTAGCAGTGCGGCACGCCTACGGCTTTATGAACATGCTAGGCTTCTCAACCAGCTGCTTCGAAAGCTCAAACTACAATCGAACTACACTACTGCTACCATTGACTTTAATAAACCTTTCCTTCTAGAGTGGAATGGAACTGAAGCAATCCAACAGGATTTAACATTAGGGTGTATACTCGCGGTTCAAAGATTAGTTGTGGGGTAGGCTCTGGGGTCTTCTCTGGTGATTGCGACATACAAGGCTGAAGCGGGGATTCTGGCTGTCAGGGAAGCCTTCCAAATGTTGTGTTCGGTTGGAGCACTTATGTGGCTCGTATAAAGGGTGGTCCCCTGCACATAAGCGCTTCAACCGAACACAACATTTGGAAGGCTTCCCTGATAGCACGATGTTAATTGTAAAAAAAAAAAAGTTTTCAGAGAATTATCATAATATTTTTTTAGTTATTGTAAGGTAGAACAATATTCTAAATTAATATTTTTTATTATGATAGAAGGATCTATGAAAATTATGTGTGAAAGAAAATATCGGCCAAATGCTCACCACGGCTTCGGAGGCATATTTTTGGGCACAAGAAGTCCGTTATCATCTCGCCATTCACGTTAACTGCTTGGCCGAACTCATGACACACTTTCGCGAACAACAGTAATGTTTTCTGCAAAACGAACTGGGCGAGCATGCAAAGGTGTTTTCAAATTTCCTACAGACCCGGTTTGCTAAAAATTTGGGCACAATAATCGCGATTGTGGACACATTTGGTCGATTATGCTGACCAAAAAAATCACGAAGTGCATTTTGATTTAAAAAGCTTCAACAATCTTAACGCTCTGTTCAATTGTGTACCTCTCCATGGTTGAACTTGCGTGGACTGGACACTTAAAGAACCACGAAGTTTGCGTGGCCCGATTACGATCAGGGGCGTCCTACATCTCTCTGCAGTAGGAGTAGGAGAGATGCTTCGAGACTAAAGGTCATGTTGACTGACAATAGACTTGTGCGGGAGCGCGATTTTCAAAAACCGTAGCTATAACATACCGGGTAAGGAGGAGACGATAGGTAATCTCCTCTGTGATTAACTGATACATAGGACATATACATTTTAGTGATAATGTTTTAAACGACCTATCGGTGCACAGAGAAAACAGATTCGTGATAACCGAATTTGTGGCCAGTCGAATGATTCGGTTGTGGTAATCGAATTTTCCTGTTGTGACAACTGAAAATGAGTAATTTAGCTGTGAGTAATTTGGCTGTGACAACAATATTTCGTTTGCCTCAACAAAAATTTGGTAGTCACAACCAAAAAATTTGGTTGCTGCAACTGAACCATTCGATTGGCAACAAATGTCGGCACGAATCTGTTTGCTGGGTGTGATATCATCGGACATGGAATTGGGTGATCTTAGCCGGTTTCATATATATTAAGTCCTCATAAATATGAGGAAGCTTTTTCCCCGAGTGCAGTTGTCACTTATTTAGGTTTTTATCTTTCGAGTAGAGGCTACAGTCATAACCAGTCGATAGAAAGACCGGTTAGAACGGTTCTTAAAACCGGTCGACCGGTTTTTACGGTCTACCAGAAGACTGCTTTAATTCGTATTTGGTATTTTGATAAGCAGAGATCGGCGGGTTCTGACCAGGTAGACCGGTCGACCCTAAGATTGGGTAAAGCCCATATGACTGACACTTACTAGATTTTATATTGATTTTTGTCTTAACGAAAAATTAATGAGCAGTTCACATATGGAGAATAAATGAGCATCTGTCAAATGGATGTCCGTAACATGTCTCGTTAGCATACTGGGTAGAGCTCTCATCTGATAATATAAAGGCCTGACCAAAAAAATTTGCAAATTAACTCTTTTTTTTTGGAAAATGGTATTTCTTTAATGTTTGTCCAACAGCCGACCAGTTTGTATAATTATATTATCATTCATTGATTTAATACCAATATTCATTAATATCACGAAGACAATTCTCTCAGTGTGTTTTGCTGCAGTTTCGTCCATTAATAGGACCTTATTTAAAGTATGTGAAAATTGTTAAAGTGATTTTTTTCCCGCAATGATTATGCCGTGGTATTTGAATCGCCAACCATAATATTGGCTTTGATTCGTAGCCTCACATCTTTACAAGATAGATCAAATACATTTCTATTGGCTTCAACTAATGGCACATAAATTTTAATTGAAATGGATAATTTAAAGAACTTCTTGCAATACAAAGCTTTTCTTATCTTGAGTACTTCTTTTCTATAACTTATATAAATAAAACAGTAATAATCTTGATAAAAATCCTTAAAGTGGCAACAAGAGGTACTCTAGAAGTGCAATAAGAAAGAGTAAATAAAAAAACCTCATATTTGTTTCTATATTTTACTACAAAAAACAAAATGGAAAGAATACAAGTCTACACTCACAATATTTATCGCCTGAAGTGTAAATCGGCGACATTTTAGGAGATTTTTTTTATTATGAAATTATTTTTATTACGATATTAAAATGTCACTTAAAAATTATGTTAACTAACTCTATCTCACTTAGGCCGAGTTTTTGGGATGTAGATTATCTTTAAACTCAGCTTATGGCAGTTTGTAAATGGAAAACTGCTTTTGAAATTTGGTTTGTGTTGTTTTATTTCAATGAAGACAAAACTTCTATGCAAAGAAAAGTTGTTCCGGCAAACTTATGTTCATAAACTTGGAAA
The DNA here is from genome assembly GCA_949748255.1 of Eustalomyia histrio. NCBI lineage: Eukaryota > Metazoa > Arthropoda > Insecta > Diptera > Anthomyiidae > Eustalomyia > Eustalomyia histrio. The sequence goes on from OX456523.1 coordinate 217,063,183, forward strand.
TGGCTGACAAAATTTGTTTTCGGTTTAATTAAACCAAGTTTAACTCACTTTCCAAAAACTCGGCCTTAGTTTGGAGCTTTAGCAATACATTCCAAATCGTAATTTTAACGGAGTTATTGATTCGTTGGTGCCCCGCTTTTGATACAGAGTTTCAATAAATTTTTAATGTAAACTCCTTCTTTTTGTTTATTTATAACCTCTGTATATTTATAAAAACAAACCAAATTTCCCATTTTTAGCTACACTCACAGAAAAGTTAGTAGAAAAATTTGTAAACGGTTTTTAATCCCACTTTACTATTTTGATACTGATTTTTAGTAAAAAAATTATTATTTAGTTAACGTTTTTGTTATTTACATTTTACAAATTACAGATTTTTTATAGAATATTTACAAATTTTTGTTGCTAACTTCGGCAATCATTTCACAAATTTTTGAAAACCGATTTACTAAAATTTATTAATTTTAAAAAAGTGGATATTAGAAAGGAAATTTTATTTCTAATAATTAAAACTTATACTTACAAACTTAATTTGCCTTTAAATACTACATAGAAAAAAGGGATTTGAAGTGAAAATACTTTTCACAATCGGCTAATGTCCAAAACTAGAACATCCACTTAAAATAGCACAAAAAACTTTTTTAGTTTTAAAATCAGCCTTTAAAACAATTAAAATTTGACCTTAAATTCAAAAAAAAAAAATATTACTTTTTAAGCCTTTGATCTTTTTTTTTTAAATTTTGTCTTAAATATTTTTTGGAAAAAATAAATAAAATAAAAAAAGTTGCTCGATAAAAAAAAATATATAAATTTGTATATTCGAATTTGTAAGGCAATATCAAATTAGCAGCTTTGAAGCCCAGTATAGCCATAGGGGCCGATGGATTACTTTACAGCATAATTCATTGATGAATTTAACAGGCGATGAGTCTCGAAAGTAATGTATATACCCATTACTTTAGAGGTGACAATGTAAGGGGTTACTTATATGGTTACAAGAATGGAGAAAGTAATGTGTCTAAAAATAGATATGTAAAAAAGAGGAATTTTTATTAAAAAAAAAAATTATTAAAAATATTTTATTTAAAATTTTTGTTATTAAAAATAATGTGGTCAAGATGGGAATCGAATCAGGGAAATCTGGTTGCCAGCCAAGAACTTTACCCACTGAGCTATCGACGCATATAGTATTTGATTGCTTTAAACTTAAATGAATCGTTGCGCTTCGTTTTTTCGCTAGTGGTATCAAAACAAACATACATTACCCTTTTGCTTACAAAAAAACACAAAGTAATATATCTAAAAATAGATTTTCAAAAATATTTTTTAATTATTACTTTACATTTATAAATCATATATTACGTAATCAATAATTAGTAACTTATTACTTTATGCTTGCAAATAATGAAAAATGTAACGAGCTATCATTACAAGGTAACGCATGAGAATATCGCACCCATTACCAAAGTTTTGCTGGAAGTGTCACAAGTGTATCTAAAAATAATGCAGTCAATTTGTGCATTTTTTTAGTTTTTTAAAAAAAATAAAATTTGTCTATAATTTACAATTCATTGAGTTTACAGCAATTTACTAAAATTTAGTTGCGCTTACTAATTTTTTATACTAATTTGGTTGTACTAATATATAATACATTTTTTTTGCTGATTTTAGCAAATCGATTTTCAATTCCAATTTACAAAAAGTTTACTAAAATTTAGTAGCTGCTGCTAACTTTTCTACTAATTTTATTGTACTACACGTCAGCAGACATTCAGTTGCAATTACAGACTTTTTTTGTGAGTGAAGGCTGATACATATATTTCGTTCCAGCAAAAGATCTCTCCCGAATTTTAAGTTTAAGACGAGTTGTAGCCCCCAGAAGAAGGCAGAGCTTACACTAAAAATCTAATAAAATGCATATTTTTTTTCTTCTTTACAATAAATAAAAACCAGGTAAAGTTAATTTCCTAACAGGCACAATGGCGTTACTTAAATTTCGAGATAAAAAATATCCTGGCTCAAGTAATAGTTTTTACAGTTTTCTGTTACTTTTATATACATCGAGAGCGCCCCGGTAGGCTAGTTGGTAGCGTGCTAGCTTATCAGTGCGGGGGTCGTGGGTTCAATTCCCACCAGAGGCTCTGGTCTGTGTTCGCTACAACGAGCCGAAGGCCTTTGTTGCTGGTGCTCGGTTAGGGTATTAACATATAATTTGTAATTATATGATTAATAAATAAAATAAATAAATAAATAATATAACATCGAAATTTTTTTTGTTTATGTATAACGAGCTTTCAACCTCCGTGTATTTACAAATTAAATTCCTCATTTTTTTTTGCAAGGCTGATACATGTATTTCGATCCGTCCCGAAATTTCTTTAGAATCCTAAGTTTAAGAAGAGCTACATAATAAGGTAGATCTTAAACATAAATAAAACCTATTAAGACGAAACTATATATTGTTTCATTCTTGTCTTCTTAGCAATTAAACATGTGGTTAATATCTTTCAGAAGAAAGCAAGATGATATTTCCGAAATATTTTCATAAATAATTATGACAAAAATATTTTTTTTTTTTTCCAAATATAAAACGAAATGTTAGAAATACAAATTTTTAATTTTAAAAAAATTTTGGCTAAAGCCACTTAAGCCAATTATGTTTCTGCCTTAAGACAGAAATATTGTGAGTGTAGTGTTATTATTTAGAATAAAAATATTAATAGAAAACAAAGAAAAACAATTATATAAACATGCAAACATTTTAACACTAACAAAGACCATCAAACGCCTGCACATAAAACATTAACATTAACACATACACGTACACATACACACGCCTACACACAAACATAAAATTACACAGTATATAGACATTTATTTAGATTGTTCACAAATGCATGTACATTTTGCTTATTTATGCTACATGTACTTGGCCATTCATCTTTAATAGACCATAAGTGTCAGTTCTTGTTGTTGTAGTTGTTCATGGTGATTTGAGTATGTGTGTTATTGTTAGTGAACGTGTGTAATATTACTGTTGTTTGTTGATGTTTTTGTTTTCATACATTTATATTGCTATTATACTATATATTTTTTGTATGTGTTGTTGTTACTTGTTTTTTTTTTATTTATTTAGTTTCTTTGTTGCTTTTAAATGAGACTTGTTGGGCGTTTTAAGAGGGAGGTGTGTATAAATAGCTTATTTTTTGTTGCTACTGTTATTTTTCATTACACTATTTAACAGTCCTAAAAAAACATCTGGATTGCAACCATATTTTTTGTACTTAATAAACTTTATTGTGCTAAATTTAAATTTGACAAGAAAATAATTTTTGAATGAATCGTTTTTTACAAACATTTGACTGCACATTACAGTATTTTGGAAATGATCAGTTTTTGGTTTTAACCTCATCATTAGTTTCCGATTTGTTGATCAAATTTGCTATTTTATTTTTACACTTAAGCTAGACATTTGAATAAACGATTTTATCAAAGTTGAAATTCCATCCATTCAATTCATATTACAAAACATAAAAAAAATTTTAAAGTTAATTCGTATTTTTTTGATGTATACAGGCGAAACCTCAGCTTGCGTCCACCTTTCCGGGACTGCGCAAATTGGGTGTTGGAGGGGAGAGAAGGGTATTCGTAAGACCAAATTAGACGTCGTTTTTTATTTAATAATTTGCTTCCTAATTTTTTATAAAAAAGTTTTACGCAAAAACAAAAAAAAAAATTTTTTTTTTTTTCAAAATTTCGCGAGAAATTTTTTTATAAATAAAAAAAAAATTAAAATAATAATTTTTTGTAGCAAAATTTTTTCAAACGACTTTTTTGTTAAACTTTTTGCAAGAGAAAATTTTTACGCTTTTTTGTAGAAAAAAAACCTTTATAAATAAAAAAATGGCAAAAAAATTCTTTGTGGCAAAATTTTTTTAAGCGAAATATATTTCTTAAACTTTTCGCAAGGGAAAATTTTTTACTTTAATTTGTTTACGCTTCTTTTTTTGGAGAAAAAACATTTATAAATGAAAAAATTCGAAAAAAAGTTTTTTGTGCCAAAAATTTTTTAAGCGAAATTTTTTTGTTAAACTTTTCGCAAGAGAAAATTTTTTTTTTAAATTTGTTTACGCTTTTTTGTAGCAAAAAAGTTCTTCGTGGCAAAAATTTTTTAAAAGAAATTTTTTTGTTAAACTTTTCGCAATAGAAAATATTTTTCTTTAATTTGTTTACGCTTTATGTAAAAAAAAACATTTATAAATAAATAAAAAAGTTCGCAAAAAATTTTTTGTTGCAAAAATTTTTTAAACGATTTTTTTTTTTCGCGAAAATATTATTTTACGTAAAAATTGTTTTTGGATTAAAACAATTAATTAGGATAAGCAAACTTTTAAAATTTTATTTTTTGAACGAAATTTTTATTTATCGCTCAAAAATTGAAGCTCACGGGTTTTCTTTTTTTAAATATATAATAATTGAACTAAGGATGAACAAAACAAAAAAAAAATATCAATTTTTCGCATGAAAGATTTTTTTGGCATGATTTTTTTTCATTAAAACGATATTTCTGTGCAAAAAGTAAACAATTTGGAATTAAAAAAAAAATTTCAATGAATTTTTTTTTAAATGTTTAATTTTTCAACCAAATTTTTATTTATTTATTTTGCGCCAAAAGATTTTTTTCCGATAAAGAGTAATTTATCGGGTTTAAATGATTCCCACCGAATACAAAAATCCATTCACTTATAATAATTATAACTATTATTTTGATAGGGGCGCTTAAATCGAGTTTCTGTCTCTTTTTTAGTAGGCGCAAACTGGTAGGGAGAGGGGGTGTTTGCCAATCTATAAACTGTTCGCAGATTTCTCCAATATTGAACGTATCGGGGCTCCGGCCTATATGTTATCTGTGAAGTAAGATATTATAGTTTTTGAATTTTCAGATAAATCTAAAATCACGGTTTTTTCATTTTTTGGTCTTAAAACTACACTGATTTTTCTAGTATTGCAACGTATTCTATGTAATATGTTTGGTCAGATATTCTTGTTTCAGAATTGATAACGGTTCTGAAAATTTCTGAGATATGTTAAATCTAAAATGGCGGCCAAGCATTTTTTTAGGCTTTTTCACTTCAAACTTTTTACGTCAAAATTTAAGCTTTTTTGCTGGGTCTGATGGCAAAAAGTTAGTCCAGCAGTTAGAACACGAGATTTTATTTTACATATACAGACGGGCGTATGGACGGACGGTTATGTCTAAATCGAGTCAGCAGGTGATTACAAAAGGGTGGGCCCCCATTATTTTTGGTAGTTATAAATATCACCACGAATTCAATAAACCCTGTTCCACAGATTGGCGCAGAGTATAACAAACGAGTAAAAAAGATAAAGCTAACTATGGTTTGGATCTAATATGTTAATGGGTTAAAATGGACTTGTTGCTTGATATTTGTTTATAAATGATGAATTATATAAAAATAAGTTAAACAGTTTAATTTTGCCTAAAGATACACAGAAAAAAACTAAAATCGTGTTTTAATTAATATATTTGTAAATAAAATTAAAAATTTAATTGAATTTGGACCAGCATAATAATTTGTTGCATGAAATTTTTCAATTAAATTTTTAATTAAAAATCTTTAACATTTTCAATTAAAGTTTTAATTATATCAATTATAAATTTAATTAAAGTTTTAACCGAAAATTAATTAAAATTTTAATCAAATTTTTAATTGAAATTCCAGCATAAAATCAATTAAAATCTTAATAAAATTTTTGCTTGAAATTACAATTCAAATCAATTAAAATTTTGAATTTAAAATTTTAATTTTAAATAATTTTGAATATTTTTTTTATCAAATATACATATGTTTGTGTGTAATTCATCAATGTATGACAATTTCTAAATACTTTGTACCAAATTGTTCATAGGAGTACCATAGTACTTCATCAGCAGTGTTGGAAAAAAAGTTGTTCCCATTTTCAAACTTAAAATACCCAAAAATCCTTAACAAATTGTTAAATAATCAAATTTTCCTTTTTCTAAAATGATTTTCGAAAATTTTGTTTGTTTACAATTTAACACAAATATTCTAGAAAAAATGGTAGCAACATAAAAGAATTAAAATTTTTACAAATTCAAATTTTAGCAAATTCAAATTATAACAATATTTTTAAATTTTAAAATAGACCTTTAAAAACATGATTGCTTTATTTAATTTTTAAATCTGATTAAATTTTTAAACAATCAATTTGCAAAATTCTGTTCATTGTTTGAATTGTTTTCTACTTTATCCAATTCAAATTCAGAGAATCAATTTGATTGTTGTTTATTCTTTTCATAGAATCAATCAAATTGATTAAATTTTAACAAATCAAATAACCAAAAATCGTCCCCGAACAGAATCACAAAACAAATTATTCAATCGAGTCAAAATAGAATGATTGATATAAAGTGATTAAAATTTATTCACAGGTTCATAAAGTTAATAATATGTTAATAAGAGTGAGTTATCAAGCTCTGCATTAAAACCAATATGTCATTAATTTAACAGAATTAGCTTTCTATTATCGATCTGAAAAATTTATTCAAATTTAGTTTTTTTATCAATAAATTTTCAAATCTGGCCACACTGAAGTGTATACACTCTGATGCATACAAACACAACATAGACTATGTTGTTTTTGTAAATTTAAACAAAGAGAGCGTTTTTCTATCTTAAAAAAATTAATTAAATTAATTATTAATATGCGTAATATTAAAAATATTTTTAATAATAAATAAATTTGGAATATAAATAAATGTATGTCTTATACACTCAGAAAAAAAAGTTAGTAGAAAAATTTATAAACGGTTTTCAATCTCATTTTACTATTTTTGTACTGATTTTTAGTAAAAAAATTATTATTTAGCAAATATTTTTGCTATTTAAATTTTACAAATTACAGAGTTTTTACAGAATATCTACAAATTTTCGTTGCTAATTTCAGAAATCATTTTACAAATTTTTGAAAACCGATTTGCTAAAATTAGCAAAAAAATTACTAATTTTAAAAAAGTCGATATTGATGGAAATGTTATTTCTAATAATTTAAACTTACATACAAACTTACTAATTTTAAAAAAGTGGATATTGAAGGAAATATTATATCTAATTAAAACTTACACCTACAAACTTAAATTGCCTTAAAATGTTACATAGATTAGATCGGAAGTGAATATACTGACTCATGTCTGAAAATAGGACATCAACTTAAAATTGCACTAAAAAGTTTTTTTAGTTCTAAAAATTAGCCCTAAAAACAATTAAAATTTGACCCTTAACAATTTTAGACAAAACAATTTTTCAAAACAGAAATTTACAAATCAAAACAAAATGATTAATTCGTTTATGTTTTAACAATTCTTATGCCTTTGGTTTTGTTTTTAATTTTGTATAAAATATTTTTTGAAAAAAATAAATAAAATAAAAAAAAATTTATGCTCGATAAAAAAAATTAATTTTAAATTTTGTACTAATATTAATAATATTTAGTATTTTTTTTGCTGATTTTAGCAAACAAATTTTTAATTCCACTTTACAAAAAGTATACTAAAATTTAGTAGCAGCTATTAATTTTTCTACTAATTTAATTGTACTACACGTCAGCAGACAAGTGTTGCTAAGATTAGCAAAAAATACCGCTGGGCTCAAATTAGCAAAATTTCCCGTAATAACAGCAACATTTTCAGTTACCATTACATACTTTTTTTTGGTGAGTGTATGTTGTCAATAGTATTTATTGTAAACTAGAATATTTTTTACACCAAGTTCATTATCAATTAAAAATTTAATTGATATGATTAAACTTTTAATTGATAATGAACAAAAAATCAAAAAAAAAAAAATGAATTTAAATTTTTTCGGCAATAATTTTTTCTGTGTAGTTAAGAAAACTTTCTTAAAAACTATCAAACAAATTTTAAAACTTCGATTTTTCAAAATCATCTCATAAAAAAAAAAAAAAAATATTTTTTTTACCAGATTTGGAATCAGAATATCGAAGTTTATTAGAAAATTTTTTGCTGAAGGATATGCAAAAACTTAAAATTTGTTAAATAGTGTTATAGTTGTACTATATATTTTTTTAAGTCGACTTTTTCCATCATCATATTGTTGCTTCTGGTATTTCTTTAATATTTTTTGGCCTTTTTTTATTAGTATTTGTATATAATTTTACATGAATGTGTTTATAAGGGTGACACTTTAAAGGTTTGGCACACTTGGAGATATAAAAAGAGTATCCCACAGGGTTTTTTTTTTGTAGAAATTATTATTATTTTCTCTATTCGAACATTGTGAAATTTTCTGAATACTAACTTCATATTTTGTTAAAATTTATTATAAAGTGCAATTATTTTGGCAAATTTTATTAAAATCTGCTTACCCTGTTTTGAGTTAATATGATGAGCTTTAAGCGTATCCTGTAAGTCTTTCAACAAAAATCATAATTTATTTTTCTAAAACTTAGTTATGAGTTCTTAAGCGTTGTTATTCGTTAAGGTTGAATAACACAGTGCAACAAGAAAAAATTGCCTCAATGGCTTGAACGCAGTATGAAAGTATACCATTAGAAGAACAAAATCCCCAAGGGGTTTGATAAAGTTCGAAAAACAAAGTTATGGCTACTTGAAGTTTGTCATTTTTTACCATTTTTTTCTGAGTTATTTAAAATGAGTATATTGAAAATTTAATTTTTTCTTTATTGATCTCTTTTTTAATTTGTTTTTTGTGTTTTCTTTTAAAAAAGAGCACTATTAATATATTTTTTTTAATTATACACTCAAAAAAAAATTTTGTAAAAAAATTAAAATTTTTTACTTTCTTTGTTTTTATGTAATTTTTACCAACGATTTATTTTGAGTGTAAATTTGTTTTTACTTGAGTGATTATTTGTATGTAGGTATATTTTAGAGAAATTTTTAAAGTTCTTAAGCAAATTCTTATAATGGAATCATTTATATACCATCTGAATATTTTATATTTTATAAAATTAAAGCCAACCTTTTGTTTCTTTATAAAAAATTAATGCATGTTCATTAATTTTAGTCAAATTTCAGGGTTAATAGGCAAATTTCTTTACTTAATCCAGAGTACCGTTGCTGGTTTTTTAAATAAAATTTATTATCATTATTTTGTCACAAATACTCTTTGGTTTTAGTATAAAAAAAGCAATAACATTATTTATGAAATTCACTACCTGCAATTGTGAAAACATTATTAGTTGAAGCACTAAAATGTTTGTATAAAACAAACCAATAAGTAAATTCCATAGTCGTTACTGTGTTTCAATTAGGCAATGTTAAAGCTTAACTTTTGTTTTTTCTTCCCTTTTAAGGGGGAGACTGAAAGTAACAATATTCTTTTAATGTGTTTTTCCTTGTTTCGGTTTTATAGTTAAATAAGTTCCAAATCTTAAAAACTTAAGAAGTGCTTAAACTTAATATTGAATTATTACAAAATTAATCTAATTTAAAATCGTCTCTAAAACTTTAAGTATTTATTTTAATTTAACTTTAAACTTTTTTTCATAAGATTTCTTGTTTTTCATCGAAAAACGTGTTTTTGTATAACAACGAAAAAATAAAAATTTTAATTTTTTTACTAACATTTTTTTTGAGTGTATTATAAAAAAAGTTTTAATTGTGCTATTTTGTAAAAAAAAATATGTATTTGGAAGCAATGGAAGCAAAAAAAAAAATAATTTTCAATATTAACTCCTGGTGAAAAATTGTTTTTTTTTCGAACCAACTTTGACAAACCCTTGGCAATTTTGTCTTTCTTATGGTCTACTTTCATCCTGTGTTCAAATCATAGAGGAAATTTTCAATGATTATTTCATAAATAAACTTCGACTTGATTTTGGTTTGCTTCCAAACCGTTCGATATAGAGGCACACATGCTGAACTGAAAATGTAGTTAACTATGTTTTCTATCAAAATTAATAACCTACTTTAATCAAAAAATTGAAGTTCTTAAGCATATGGCCTAAAATAATAAAAGTCTGGGGCCTTCTGGGGACAGTCTCATGCATTTGAGGATTAAATATTTTACAGTTTCGAAAAAAGTTTTTTATACAACCACAATTCATATTATTCTTTAAGGATACCAGTTCTTTTCTACACAGTACTTAGTATACGTGTACTTCTGTGCGTATGATTAATATATTTGATTTAATTTTCCCATATAACTCATACGCCACCCTAATGTCTCTATTAGTATGTATGTGTTTTGGGGTATGCATGGAAAACCTATTTATTTTGATTTTTATTATTGTTCAAAGTACTTTTTGATATAAATTTCTGTACTTACAAAGCAATTTTCTGTTGTTGCTATTGTTATTGTTAAGATTTTGATTTGTTAAGTGAAAAGGTAATAAAATGTAATGACACATATAAATCACGATATTTTCTTTTCTCAGAGGTTAATTTTTATAACCAACTTCTATTACTTTTTATTATACATGTTAATAAAATATATCATCAAGAAAATGCTAAAATGTCTTAAACTTTTTGTTTGCTTTCATTAATACATATTTGACATTTATGTGTATTGTATTTGGTCAATATTATGTATGCGCAGTGGGTAAAATCCTAGATAAAAAATTTTCTTATCAAATTTATTAAATATATGTACATATTTATACACAGTAAATATCGACGCTTTAAAAGTTCAAATAGAAAATTATAGAATTTTTATAAAATCTCTGTAATACATTTTTTTCTATCTTAAATCTTTACATTTGTTTGTAAAAGTTTATGTAAAGAACTAAATTTGTAGAAAATTAAAACATCTCTTTTATTATGAAATACTAAAATTTTTTAAATTGTAAATCTCTTTTCAGGTAAATTTTTGCATAAGAAACTGTTGCTAGAATAATAAAAAAAAAAGGTAGAGTATTAAGTTGTTTTATATTTTTTAAATTTTCTATTATTACGGGGCCTGTGATGCCCCCCAGGCCCCAAAAACCTATAAAAAATGCTGTTAAGTGTATCTAGAGGTTGGCACATTTCATGGATCATGAAACAAAATACATTTTTAATATCTTGAGGAAATTTTCTTTCATTTGAGTATCCAGACTTATATGTTATTACGCGTACCTGTTTTTGGGGTCTGTGTGCCTGTGGGAAAATAATTTTTTTGTTTTATTCCAGAGGGGGTAATTGGCGTTTTTTGTTTGAGCAACGCCCGATAAAGTGCACTTCAGCCAAAATATATCAAAAAAATCTTTGTTTCCAATTACTAAACATTTATTTTGATAGATAAACAAGTCGCATTCCACTAAGCTACCACGAAGCTCTTAAAGGAAATTATCTAAGCTTTCTAAAAAAGATATAAAAATGGCCCATAGTGCAAAAAAGTCAAAATTATTTTTGACTTCGCAAAAAACGAGTAAAAAATTTTTTAGTATGGTATGAGATATAATTATATATGATTCAATATATGGTCCAATATAAGAAATATTTTTTAAAATATAATTACAATATTTGCAAACAAATTTGAAATATTGTTATATATGTAAATATATAGCTCCACATCTGGAGTATTTTTAATGTGATATATGATATAATTTGATATAATAATATGTGTTTCCATGTCAAATGTTTCAATTGCACCCAGGGAGATTTTTGAAAGGATATAAGTCCTATAAGTGGTGAAAATTTATACATATATTTTTTTGTTTAAAGTATAGTTATTTCTCTACATATTTTCTTAGTCCACAGGATATGATTATGTATAATTATATATAATATTAAAGGGTGGTTAAATTTTAAGGGCCGATGTTGAATGTGAACCACACCTAAACGGCAAGTTTTTTTCTGCATTTCATTTTACATTTCTCAGACTAACTCAATTTGAACCATGGAAAGTTACAAAATCGAGCAACGCGATAAAGTTATTCAGGTTTATTATGAAAATGGGCGTTCAATTCAAAATGCATATCGTGCACTTCGTGATTTTTTCGGTCAATTTATTTGTCCAAATGTGCGTACAATCGGAAAAATCGTTCAAAAATTTGTGCAAATTGGGTCTCTAGTAGATGTAAAAACACCAGTGGATGCTCGTACTGCAGAAAATATTGCTGCTGTTCGCGATAGTGCGGCTGAACAGCCGTCCACCTCAACTCGTCGTCGTGCCCAGCAATTGCACCTCTCACGCTCGTCGTTGATAAACATTATGCATAAAGACTTGCATTTACACACTTACAAGGTGCAATTGACTCAAGAACTAAAGCCTGTTGACAGAATAGTGGCAAGAAATGACAACAGTGGATGATCAATTTTCAAAGAAAATCATCTTTAGTGATGAGGTACATTTTCACCTCAGTGGATTCGTCAATAAGCAGAATTTCCGCACTTGGGCGAATGATAATCCAAGAGTGATTGTCGAAAAACCAATACACCAACAAAGAGTGACTGTTTGGTGCAGTTTATGGGCAGGCGGCATCATCGGGCCGTATTTTTTTCAAAATGAGGGCTGTCAGACAGTTACTGTGAATGGTGTTAGCTATCGTGAGATGATAACGAACTTTTTATGGCCCGAATTGGAAGATATGGATGTGCACGATATGTGGTTTCAACAGAACGGTGCCACTTGCCACACAGCTAACGAAACAATGGCTCTTTTGCGCGACAAATTCATGGCAGTGTTATCTCACGTGGTGGCGATGTCAATTGGCCGCCAAGATTATGTGATTTGACACCGTTGGACTTCTTTCTTTGGGGTTATTTGGATGAAAAGTTGAACGTCGATAAGCCAGCAACAATTCAAGAGCTAAAAGATGAGATAATTCGGCACATTAACGGCATAGAACCTCAATTATGCCTCAGCGTCAATAGTTTCCTAAATAATTTGTGTTTTATTCAAAATCAACATCGGCCCTTAAAATTTTACCATATATAATTGTATTTAATCAGATAAATACGTCCAATTAAGCCTCATTAGTTCAGCAATGACATTTTTCCCAAATTCCCTATAGTAAAATTATATATAGGTCCCGAAGATATAATGATATATATAACACAATTATACGAAAAATATAGTCTAAAAAAGTCAGCCATTATGTATAGCAATGTGTGGTCCAGGCAGACCGAGTTCAAAAAATATTTTTTTTTTAAATATTTTATAAATTTTTTAATGAGCTTGTTGGATTTAATCTGTTACAATTCGATCTGAGATTATTCGGATAAATTTTGATATTATTTAATCCTCAAGTACATTGCTGGATCTAATATGATCTGTCATTTTTCGGATCAATTCAGATCCTTCTAAATCGCCAAATATACAAGGTGGCGCAAAAGTAATCCTCCTATCAGAAAATGCTATAAATTTTGCGATTGGCCCCTAATGTCAGTTCTGTTTTGACATTTGTATAGTAAACACATGCGAAATACACGTTAATAAACAATGTTACGCTACACTGCTCCAGAACGCGGAATATTGGTGACTATTTATTTGAGCAATAATGAAGATGATTTTTCATCAAAAATAATCATGAGTGATGAGGCCCATTTCCATCTTAGCGGGTACGTAAATAAGCAAAATTTACGCTTCTGGGGCACTGAAAATCCGCGTGTAACCCACGAAGAGCCATTACACCCGCTCAAAGTCACTGTATGGTGTGCTGTTTTCGCTGGAGGAGTCATCGGACCTTTTTTATTCGAAGACGTCGCGGGCCAAACGGTTACTGTGAATAGTGAGCGCTGCAGAGCAATGATCAACGAGTTCTTTTTGCCGCAACTTGATGAATTGGGATTAGAAAACATGTGGTTCCAAAAGGACGGTGCAACGCCACACACTGCACGTGCCACAACCGATATGCTAAAGGATGCATTTCCCGGGCGCCTAATCTCCCGTTTTGGCGATTTGCACTGGCCAGCAAGATCGCCTGATTTGACCGCTCCAGACTTCTTTTTGTGGGGCTTTTTGAAGTCGCGGGTTTATGTCAACAAGCCTCAGACTCTTGCAGCTCTTAAAGACAATATCCGTCAAGAATGTGAGGACCTATCGCCGGAAGTTTTGGCCAAAGTGATGGAAAATGCCATAAAAAGGGCTCAAATGACAATCAACTGTGGCGGCGGCCATTTACATCATATTCTCGACTTGGTGTAAAAAAATTAAAAGACCAAATAGAAATAATCCACAAGAAGAATCAGTTTTTCATTTTTTTTTTTAAATTACAGCCAAAAAACATCGGAAGGTTATTTTTGCGCCACCCTGTATTGCGGGATCTAATTTGATCTGCCATTTTTCGGATACAAATATTAACTAGATATTAACGAATATCAAATTGGATATGATTAAATATTGTGCCAGATCATTTTTTCCCACTCGGGTGTTTAGAGGGTTAAAATTTTAAATTTAATTTCATTTCGGTGGGGTAAAGAATATTCAATATATATTTACCAAATATGTATATAAATCATTAATTTCATAGTAAAATTCCTCTTCATATTAATACATTTTCCATCATTTATAAAATTTTCTATTGAATTTGAATTTTATTATAATTAAATTAAACAAAAATATTTATAATACAATAATCCATTTAAATATTGTTTTTAATTGATTTTTCAACATATATCTGTTAATATCTAAATAATATTAACCAGGCCAATAACATTTTGTAAATATTGACAAAACATGCAAAAAGTGAAATAAATAATAATAAATAAATTTTAAATAAAATAAACTTTAAACAATTATATTAAAATAAATAAATAATCATAATGAAAATAATACCATGTTGTAATTGTAAAATAATTGTCTACAACAATTATAACTATGTTCAGCTAATTAATTTTTTTTTATTTTTAAATAACAACAAAAAATATTTTTACTATAAAATCATAAACGAAAAAATGCAGATACAAGATATACAAAAAATATAAAATTCATTCATACGTACATGTTTCCTAGTAACAGAAACACACAAACACACAGACATCGATACTTCCATACACAGATAGAATTAATGTAGAGATATTTGTATTATTAAATGGTGGCAGGCAGATTCATTTCCATGACTAAGGTAAAATTAATTGTGTGGTAATGACGATGTTAATGTTAATGATGATGACGATGATGATGAGGAGGAGGTTGTATTTAGTATAAAACTATGTAATTACTGCATACATACTTACTTACTTCCACTTGTATTGTGGTAGTTTTAGTACCATTGTCGGTTGTAGTATAAAAGTGTTAATGAATTTTGTGAAACTCATGTTAAGTGTGACTTTAGTAATTTGTTGTCTATATTTTTCTTTTAGGGTTTTCTTTTTTGTTAAATAACTTTAAATAAACAAAACAGCGATGAAAAGAAAAACAATCTCATAAAAAATACTTTAAACACAATCTTATCATAAACATCTTTAAACTTGACACAGAAGAAGTTAAATAAACGTAAACAATTGAGGGAGTAATAAATATGTTTAACCCTTTAACGCCTGCTGTTTTCAAGATTACTTTTAGATCAACATTTTAACAAATGTGTGTGAGAGAGAATAATCTCTTTTTATTTATGGTTTCATGAAATTGAAGACTTTTTGTGGAATGTTTTTCATTAAGTGGGGTTTTCACAAAAATAAATTATTTTTTTTTATATATATTTCGATCGGGTAATTGTGTTGATATCAGGAAAATGATTGATTTGATTGAATCTTTCCAAATTGTACGTTCCATCAGCACTTTTTTCCATATACGAGTGGTTCGACTAATTGATGAATTTTCTTTATAATGCGTTATGCGATCCTATGAACTACAAATGGAAGAGATCTTCTGGACAAGCGTAAGATCCGAACAAAAGTACGGGCCCTGGGATTAATTAATTTAACTCATATAAGCAGAACAGAATATCCATAAAAAAGCGAAACATAACCCTTTATTCCGACGATGCTGCAATGAATCAATAGATAGGCAGTAGGGTATTGTCATTGATGAGCGCCAACACTCTCCTTTGTACAAAACAAATTAGGAGAGGAACACGCTTCTGGCTTCTAGTTTTTAATACATTTCTTTTAAAGCTGGAAAATCGGGGTTTTACGGAAGTTGCTTGTTTGATAATACAATGGATGGATGAAATATCGTGGAATCTTAACACCGAGCACAGGGTTAGGAAGGCGATAGATGCTTTCTACTTCTGCAAGAAGATGTTTCGTTCACGATGGGGGTTGGGTCAAAAAAAACGGTGCTGTGGATATACACGGCCATTGTTAGTCCAATATTCATTTACGATAGTTGGTTACAAAGCAAGAGTTCAGCGCTTGGCTTGTATTGGAGTTACTGGTGCGAAGCTCTCAATGCTATGCTTTATATTATACCCATTGATTTATATGTGATGGCGGTTTCTGCTGCTACGAGTTCGTGGAAGTTCAAAACCTACGGTCATGCTAAACTTTTCAGCCAGCTATCTCCGCAGTTCTGAAGACAATGTGACTACTCTACTCCTAGAATTAACACTACTCTACTACTAGGATAAATCTTTTTGGGTCAGTTTTCCTTCTAGAGTGAAATGGGAAAAGAGGAATTCAACAACTGGATTTTGACAACAAGGAACACACTAACGCTTTAAAGGTGAGGTGTGGGTTAGGTTCTGGAGCAAAGTAGCAAGCCTCCGGCTAGTAGCCACATAGCCACTGCCACCGAGAACTTTTTTCATAGCCGCAGCCACGCCGATCTTATCGGCTTGATCCGCTTGGCGGCAGAGTCGCTTAATATCTCTGCTCTGGGGGGTTTCTCCGGTAATTGCGACATACAGGTCTCTGATCATACTGACGCTAGGTCTTTAAGGAAGATTTTTGAATTATGTTGCAGAATCTTGTGTGCGGTTGGCTCTCAGCACAACGAGGGTATCTTCCACTATTACCAGGCGGCTGTCATGTCCTTGAACTCGTATATCACATCTTTTATTCTCGTCTGAAGGAAGGAATTAATGAAGGGAAGAAGGAAGAAAGGAAAGAAAGAAGGAAGAAAGGAAGGAAAGAAGGAAGGAAGGAAAGAATGAAGAAAGGAAGAAAGAAAGGAAGAATGGAAAGAAGGGAGGAAGGAAGGAAGGAAGTAAGGAAGGAAGGAAGGAAGGAAGGAAGGCTTAAACATTTTGACAGCAATGTCAGTCGTTACCATTAAAAATGGGATCTTCGAGCACTTCCTCCAGAAGCCGAGGGTCAGTCAGATGACGCGAACTGGACACTTGTAGGAATGTAAGGCCCACATGACCTAACTACGATCTGAGGCATAGTAAATGTCTCCTTAGTAGGAGAAATGTTTCGAAACTGACTGCCATGATGACGAAGAGGCGACGGTAGGTGATTTCCTCTGTGTCGGGCACTGCAGGGCATCCGCAAAATAACTTTGGGTGATCATATACACTCAAAATATAATGTAGTTAACTGTTTGTAGTTTAATCAAAAAGTTTTCCGTTCCATTTAAAAATAAAGGAATATACATTTATTTTTCAAAGAAATATCTATATTAACTTTTTTATACATTTATTCGAAATAATTTACTATCATTTACCATTTTTTTCAGTTTCATTTATTTTTTTCATTTGTTTGAAATTTAATAAAAATTTACCCACAAAACGGAAACTTGTGGTTTATTTGTGTCCGTAACAGTTATTACAAATTTAAATTTTGTTTGCTGTTTGTTTCAAAAAAAAATATTAAAAAAATTTCAATTTGTTTTTTTATTTAAATTGGTTGTATATATACAAAATTTTTCAATACAAATTACAAGAACTTCATAAACACACATTCAAACACATTCATACAAAAAGTGTTTATAGCTTCATATGCATACATACATTTTGTATTGTACGAGTATATTAAAAAAAAAAAAAACAAAAAATACAAAAACCGAAATAATTTCAAATAAATTAAAAAAAAAATTATTTTTTAAGGATTGGTAGGTAAAATTTTGACATTTATTTTAATTGATTATATCATTTGTTTCTTACGGATGTGTCAGTTGATTAATCAACATTTAAAAATAAAAAACAAATGGCATTTAATTTGAATGAAAATTAAGTAGAACGGTTTTTAAATGAAATATCATTTCTTTTAAATGATATTTTCAGTTATTTTAACTTACAAACTTTTTTAAGTGTACTGGACGACCTGTCGGTAATGTCGGTCGTATGATTGGGTGATCTTATCCTTTTTTTCAATCTCACTAAGGCTCACTACGGGTTTTGTCGTCTTTCAAAACAGAGTCGCTTTGATGCTTACGAAAGCGTGAACTTTCACTTAGTGACGCACAGCTCACGTCTTCCTTTGCACACAGTCCATATAGTAAGAATGTCTGATTAAGTGAAGTAGTTTATACACCAATTAAGAAAACCAAGACACGAATGATTTTTTTTTTTTTACAAAAGAAAAATACATACAATTCTTTTGGAGAAATTATTCCTTCTTAAGAATTAGTTAGGACCTCCGCTTCAATTTTTGTGAATAACTTTTACCGATGGCATCACAAGTTCAGAATATTAATAATTATAACCATCTTTTTTTAGTTTGGATGCATTGTATATCGGTCTAAATAAAAATCCTTACTTTTTCCTGTTACATTTATTGTTAAAAATTAAAATAACGTTGAAGAAAATGCCCCATGTAGCCTTTAAGGTTTAATTTCCAAAATATCATGTAGCATCATGCTGGTGATGTTATTTTTATTTCGTCTTAAATTATATATAAATTATATATACATGAATTGTATTTTTTTAAAAACAAAAAACAACAACAAAAAAAAAAAACGTTTAATTTTATTGTTTTATGATGACAAATTTTTTTATGACTGTTCAAAAATTGTTTATATTAAACAGTTGAGTGTTTTATATAAACAGTTTTATGAATAATTGATTTGCTATATTGTATTTTTATTTGACAGTGTATTTTTTTCTCTAATGCTGTAATTTTACATGACATTTTGTGTTTTGAACTTTAAACAAATAAAATTTAACCATTATTTTGTAACAATCACGTTTTTTGTAGTTTTTTTTTTTATATCGGTAAATTCCACTAATACAAGATGATGCTCATGTCAGACGGAAATTTGTAAAGAAACAAATTATGTATGTAGGTAATTAATAATCGTGAGAGAGTTTCTGGTTAATGGTAAATTTTATTGTAATATATTGTACATGTATGATTATTTTGAATAGCAATAATACCGGATTTATTACAGTCAATGTAATCAACAACATTTTATTAAGAAACGTTTTATTTTACTAAATTTTAATTGAAAATAGTTTTACTTGATGTGGATTTTTATTAAGCCGATTATTAGAAACAATTTATTTAAAATTATAATCGCATTACTTTAAGGTTTTTTATTTATAACAAAAATAACTAAAGTGAAAATAACTGCAGTTTTCTGTCTTAACCTTTAGTTTTTATATCTGCAACTTTGCAAAGCGAGAAGTTTTTTTGATTTTATCTCTCCGTTATCTAGCTCTCGAATGGTTTAAGATTTTTGTATAGTTTACATATTGTACCTTTTTCATCCCGGATCTCTACTTAAGATAAGAAGAAAATATACTTTTTTAATTTTTTTTCTAAGAATCTCCTCACACACCCCAAGGATTACATATTTTAAATAAAAAATTTCTTCCCAATAATATTTGTGCAGAACAAAAATTTTTAACGTTTTTTTAAGGTGATAAAGGGGACACTTTTTCCATTTAGAACTCCATTATGCAACATTCTTATTGAAAATTCCACAGAGTATATCATTAATGGAGATATTATTCTTTTTGTTACCCTATCCAAAAATACTGTATTAGTGGAAGTGTACCATATAGTTATGCCCTTAATGAATTGGTTGAACTAAATAATTGGTATACCAGGGCAGATCAATAAGTCCGTGACTTTTCGAACTTCCCTCGTAGTTATATAAAATCAAACACTGCTTCCATCAAGTACCACCTGTTAAGAGACTACTGTCAAATTTGAAACAAGTTGCGTCATTTACTTTGCGTTCAACAGCTGTTCAAAACATACAACCTTGTGGATTTTTTTTCTTTAAATAGAAAAAAGTGAATTTCGAGTGCTCATTAAACATTATTTTTTGCGAAAAAACCGTCAATAAAACCAAGGAAAAGCTTGATAAATACGATGGGGACTCTACACCATCGATTTCAATGGTAAAAAAGTGGTTTACTGACTTTTGTTGTGGTCGCACAAGTACAAATGACGTTGAACGTTCTGGACGGCCAATTGAGGTCGATCGAAGGGTAAAAGTGCGTGAAATTGTTGATGCCATAGGCAGTTGGATTTAAGAAAGCAGCCTGCAGGATTGGTGCCACGTATGCTCTTAATTGACCATAAACGTAATCGTGTGACGTGTGTAATCTCAATAGAAAAATTCCATGAATTGGGCTACGAATTGGTACCTCATCCACCATATTCTCCGGATTTAGCCCCCAGTGACTATTTCCTATTTTCAAACCTAAAGAAATGGCTCGGTGTAAAGAGATTTAGCTCCAACGATGAAATTATTGATCAACCAAAATTTTGGATGGGATACAATAATTGGAGAAACGTTAATTGAGCTTAAAGAAGATTATGTTGAAATATATATATTTTTTTTTCGCAAAAAAAGTTTATAAGTTAAAATAACTGAAAATATCATTTAAAAGAAATGATATTTCATTTGTTATTTATTTTTAAATGTTGATTAATCAACTGATACATCCGTAAGAAACAACTGATATAATCAGTTAAAATAAATGTCAAAATTTTACCCACCAATCCTTAAAAAATAAATGTTTTTTTCATTTATTTGAAATTATTTCCGTTTTTGTATTTTTGTATTTTTTTTTTAATATACTCGTACAATACAAAATGTATGTATGCATATGAAGCTATAAACACTTTTTGTGTGAATGTATTTGTATATGTATGTGTGTTTATGAAGTTCTTGTAATTTGTATTGAAAAATTTTGTATATATACAACCAATTTAAATAAAAAAACAAATTGAAATTTTTTGAATATTTTTTTTTCAAACAGACAGCAAACAAAATTTAAATTTGTAATAACTGTTACGGACACAAATAAACCACAAGTTTCCGTTTTGTGGGTAAATTTTTATTAAATTTCAAACAAATGAAAAAAATAAATGAAACTGAAAAAAATCGGTAAATGATAGTAAATTATTTCGAATAAATGTATAAAAAAGTTAATATAGATGTTTCTTTGAAAAATAAATGTATCTTCCTTTATTTTTAAATGGAACGGAAAACTTTTTATTAAACTACAAACAGTTAACTACATAATATTCTGAGTGTATGTTTCATTAAACAAGTTACGGACTTATTGATCCGCCCTCGTATATTATTATTTCATTGCAATAAAATTATATTTACTACCCTTGTTTATTGCTTTAATTTACCCTGTTCCATTCCTCTCGTTCGCTTTGTATGCCCTTGTCTAATGTTCCAATTCCACTCGTTACCGGTTCCATTTCATTTCTTTCCTTTTGCTTAGTGTTTCAGTTCCATTCCACATTGTTCTCCTTGTCTAGTGTCTCAATTCCACTCATTCCCCTTTCCATTTAATTTCGTTCCACTTATCTAGTTTGAATTTCTCACTATGCCCTGTTATATTCCAAATCGTTCCCCTTTGTCTAATGTTTCAATTCCATTTCATTTCGTTCCCCTTGTCTAGTATTTGAACTCCATTCGTTCTCCCTTCCATTCCATTTCGTCTCCCAATTTTAGTGTTTCAATTTCACTGTTTTAAATTTCATGTTTTTAGCGAAAGCGGTTTGAGCAGGAAGTCATGCTTAAGAAATCCTAGAAGAAGACTATGGCCACAGTTGTATAGGATTCTTCAAGGGAAATTGGGTAAGCGAGCGAACACTCAGTGAGCGCTCTTTAAAGGGCAATAAATGTGGCGATCAAAGTTTCTTCCCCCGAGACATGGGCAAGGAAAAGTTCCTCTCCCTGGTGGAATTCGAAGCTTTCAGTGCTTTGAAAGGAAGCGCGGAAAAGTTTAATGCTAGGTGGGACAGCAAACAGTGGCAGCCATACGGCGAAAAGCTGAAAACGTATAATAAAAATGAGTGGCGTTAGCGAAACGGAACTCATGGAATAAGTTCTGCGAATCAATAGACAAACACTAGCGACTGCCAGGTTTAGTAAAGTGCAAACAAACAGTTAATGAAACTCTGCTTTTGGATCCTGGTCGAAGATTGTTCAGGCATTTTCTATATTTTTAAATTATTTTTGAAAAAAGCAAACAAATTATCGTGGACTATGTTGCCTTTTGGATGACAGTATATATCATTTTCTTCGATGAGTTTAAATCAAAATTTCATAAATTTTATGAAAAAGCTTCATAAAAATTAAGTGAATTAAATTTTTTATAAATAAAATTATTTTTTTTTTTACAAAATTTCTTGAAAAACTCCATTAATTTAATGAAAAACGATACTTCATTGACTAAATGCAAAAGTTAATAAATATCATGCAGAAAATTAATTGTATATATTTGAAAATCCTCATTACTTTGGAAAAGCTTTATATATAACTGATTTAAAATATAAGTTTTTATTAAAAAAAACCCTGTATGAAAAAAATTAAAAAAACTGCAAACAGAAAAGTTTAAATAAAGTTCACATTAAATGAAATTCCATGAATGCACTTCATCATGAAAATATATACACACTATTGTGGCAGCCAGAGGAAACCAAATGAGAGGAAATAGCACCAGAGAATATAAAAACCAAACCAAACAACGAAAAAGTAACAGTTGTTATGGTTTTTTTTAATATATATTTATATATAAATATATGTATATGTAATGTATATATATTTTTCTGTTCAAGTTTTTTGTATGAAAATTTCTTTTCATACTTTTATAAAAATTTTTATTGGAGATTTTTTCGAGGGGAAATTGAAACTTTAATTGTGGCAAATATATACAGATGTTTAAGAATAACAAAAAAAAGAAGCGGAAAACGGGAAAATATTTTATGTTTTTACAAACAATTGTTCTACCTTAACAATTGGAATCAGTGAAAGTTAAGAGTGTTAATTATTTGAAATACGTGGAAATAAGTTAATATTTCGTAAATTGATACAAAAGCATACTCTACACAGGACATTTATCAGAACTGGGTCAAAATAAAGACAGTGTTTAAGATATTATTTAAAATAAGCAAATATTGCTATGAGTTTGACAATATTGTAAAATAGACTCAATTTAGAGTTGGAAAGAATCAACTCTTTTTGGAGTACATTCTTTAAATCTTAAGTAAAAAGTTATTCAGTTCAATTTCTTCGACCTTTTTAACACAAATTCCAGGTAATAAGTATTAAAGCTTAAGGTCTATTTGATACAAAATTATTTATTTGTTATCCAATATCTCGCTATCTCAATGGATAGCTTCTTCAGGGATTTTTTGGTTTTTAAGTTAATTCTTTCCAGGAATTATACAAAAAACTAAATTCCTTGTGAGAGTCAAATGAAAATTATAACTCGTTCAGAGAATTAAATGCACAAGAGGAATTCACTCACTAGGGAATGAATTGTTTGACCAAAAGTTTAATTGGATTCGAAAGAATTCTTTAAAGAATTTTTATTAAGGAATGATAAATCGAAAATAATTGAACTACTAAAATATTGTTAGCGAATTCATTCCCAAAATATAAATTCAGGGAAAATAATATATTACGGAATTAATTTCTTTGAAGTTTTGATACAATTTTATTCTTATAACGACAACTTGTTGTTGCAATTTGTCGATCCTATTATAGTTAATCTCTTAGATAGATTTTAAAATGATTTATCTTTCATTTCCAAATATAATACACGAAGTTAATCAAATTACTGGTCGGGAAGTTTATTAATAAAGTTGTAAAAAATGTCTTATTTCACTTGTAAAGTGAAACAAATTTAAAAGTGTGCTCATTTGTCACATGGTTGTTATTATTTTGTTATTGTTGGATTCCCAAGATACTTTATTTGTTAAATATAATGTAGAGATAATATATGCACATCAGAGTGTCCCGCACTAATGTGAAATATAAATATAACGGAAAAATCTACTGTGTTCGGACAATAGAAAATTAAATGAAAATGCTGTTAAATTTTAACAAAAAGCAGGTAAATTTTCTAAGGAGCTTTCCTATAACTTTTTCATATTTAAATTTATATTTCAACATTATAGATATTATTTTTGCATTTTAAAAATAAGCAGAAATAAATTTAAGAAAACAAAATTTAATTAAAGTTTAAAGCTGTTTCTATTTCATATTGCTTCTGTTTGATATATTCATTTTATTTATATTTATATTAATCATATAACTACAAATTATATATTAATACCCTAACCGAGCACTAGCAACAAAGGCCATCGGCTCGTTGTAGCGAAAACAGACCGGAGCCTCTGGTGGGAATCGAACCCACGACCCTCGCACTGATAAGCTAGTACGCTACCAACTAGCCTACCGGTGCGCTCCTGTTTGATATAAATTTCAATCTTAAACAGTATTTCAACTTCAAAACTATTTTGACTTCATAACAGTTTTACTACAACAATATTTTACTCCCTTATTATTTTTAGTTTGATACCTCAAATTCCACTCCTATGTGACACCCTAATGTTATCATATGAATATAACATTATTTATATTTGTTTGTTGGAAATCAAATTGAAAATGTTAATTTTTTTATTTATATGTAGGTGGCAGCCATTCATTCAATTTTTTATTCATACCAAAAATGTGTTTTAAAATCTCCCGAACTATTGTAGTCAATATTTAAAGCAATTGCTTTAGCTTTCCTAGAACTGATGGTTATAGTTTCGGTGATATAGTAAAACTTCATATGTTCGTTAAAAAAAAACTATGTCAACATTATTTTAAACCCAAAGGAATACAAAAAGAATCATGTGTAATTTTTTAGTTCTAAAAATCAGCCCTGAAAGCAATTTAAATTTGAACTTAAAAAAAAAAATACTAAAAATATTTTTCAAAACAGAAATTAGCAAATTAAAACAAAATAATAAATTCGTTTCTGTTTTTACAATTTTTAAGCCTTTGATTTTAATTTAGCCTAAAATAATTAAAAAAAAAAATAACAAAGCGTCATAATTTTTATAAATTTAATACTTTGTAATTAAATTGATTTTTGTAGTGCTAAAAATTTCTGACTGAATAGTGCCAGTGATTTTTTTTATAAACCTCAAAAGCTTTTGCAAACGCTGATAAAGCGTTCTGTCAGTAGTTAATATTTAATGCAACGGGTGTCTTATGGTTTATCACAGCTTGATTTTTTGTACCACTGGCATTTTCTTTATGAAAAAAAAAACTGAAAAAAAACTTTAATAGTTTCTTGATTCGTTTTAAAATTTAGTTCTAAATGTGATTAAATACACAATGAAAATGGGATCGTATATGAACATATTTGATCTTATATGGAGTCGTGTATGATCATATATGGGGTAGTGTATAATCATATATAAGTACAGCTGACCATATATGTGAATATTTTGTTTAATATATGACCATATATGGTATCATATAAGATTATTTATATTCGGATCTGAACTTAGAGTGTATATGGCCGTCGCAATTTTAGGCCAGGTATATGATCTGTTTATATATGGCTGTATATGATCATATATGTTAATGTATGATCATATACTTACCCTAAAATTTCGAGTCACAATATATATGCTTATATAGCGTGATCCATTTCGAGGTTCCCTACTTTTTTAAAGAAAAAAACACAGAAAATTCAAATTTAATGGGGAATGTTTGTTATCATTTAAAAGAACATTCTTTGGCATTTATTTTTTGAAGATTATGTCTATCAAATGTTGGCCGTTGCGACTTCTCATATGGTCCATCCGTTGAGTCCAATTTTCGATGACTCGTTCGAGCATTTCGACTGGTAACTGGCGAATGACACGCGTGAAGCTTTCCTCCAAGGTTTGAATCGAAGCGGGTTGGTCCATATAAACTTTAGACTTTACATTTCCCTACAGGAAAAAGTCTAACGGTGTGATATCACACGATCTTGGTGGCCAATCGACTGGTCCAAAACGTTAAAATTTGTGCTCACCGAAGTGTTCTCACAATAAATCCATTGATTGATGCGATGTGTGGGAAGTGGCGCCGTCTTGTTGAAACCAAATGTCGCCGAGATCACGAGCATCAATTTCAGGCATCAAATAGTCGGTTATCATGGCACGATAACGGTCGCCATTGACGGTTACGTTCGGACCTGTCTTCGTGTACATCTCAGCTACGGCCGCTTTATTTGCTTCACAGCGTACTGGACGTGGTCTATTCGGTCGAATATTATCCAATATTGAATGCTGGGTCTCAAAATGGTTGATGGTGTTGCGAATAGTACGCTGAGTAGGCCGATTATGTTGACCATAAGTTGAGCAAAGTGCACGCAACACATTCCTCACAGAACGTTAATTTTCGTAATAAAGTTGAACGATTTGTAAACGTTGTGCAGGCGTAATTCTTTCCATTATGAAATGCCAAACAATACTAAACAAAAATAACATGACTCTCACGTGATGTGTCAAAAAAAAAAGGCTATTGAAAAAAGTATCTCGAAATGGATCAACCTATATATAAAACCTATGTGGTCATTTATTGATCTATATTGAACTATACATAGACAAGCTTTGCCAAATATGACATAAACAAACACATATTTGTATGATAATATATGTTCATATATGATCCTATTTGCACTTGGGTAGTTAACTTTAAATGCGAATCATATGATGAAATTTTTTTTATTTAATTGTTAATCGAATGGATACATAATAGCTGTCCGCAGAACATTTTAAAAACAAAACAAAAACATTTCCAACGCAAAAAAATCTTAAAGTGAAATAAAATTTTCTTCATACATAATTTAAATTGTATACATTACTTACGTCACATTCTTTACATTACATACTTTACATGATGACATTCTTTATTTACATAGATTATATATTTGCAAATTTTACAAAAAAAAAAAAATTTTTATTACACGGTAAAACTTCGCATTAGAATACTTGTAGACAAGAAGATAGATCCATTCTAACCAGATCTTGGAAAAGATAAATATGTATTGAATTGATTCGCTAACAAAATATTATTTTTGTAAATCAGCGAGTTGATTCGATATTTTAAAAATCAAGTTATTAAAACAGATTTAAAATCACAATTGATGTAATTGAATCAAATCTTTTCAAACATAATTCTTGTTTTAATTCACGAATTAAAAAAAGATTAATTTGATTTGTTAGTTTGAGCAAATTAAATGGCAAATCTTCGCCATTTTGTAAAATAGTAATAATAATAATAATAATATTCACCCTGTGGCTGTTTTAAAAAAATTCCATAAAACCCTTCAGATTCAAAATTAAATTAATCATGATTTTATTTTTTTTTTAACTTCGCGAATCAAATCAAAATTAATTTGGTTCTTTGAATTAAAATTAAATTATTCAAATTGAATTATTTCTTTTGATTTATAAAAAGCTTTATTTAAATCAACTTGATTCTTCATAATTCGCGAATTAATTCGTCAAAACTTAAATCAGATTTGAAAAGTGACTTAGGAAATTATGTTTTTAAAGGCCTGGGTTGAGACAACTAAATAGTTCGGTTACTGCAAGCAAAATAATCAGTTGGCAGGAAATTCGGTTGTCACAATGAATATTTTTTCTCTGTCTACGTGTTTTATTGTATTTGACAAATTCTTCCTCTCCTATTACTTATATGTATATACTCCTTGGTTTAACTGCCTCCCTAATAGTCATGTTGTCATAATGTAGGTCTATATTGTATTGAATCAATTAAGCTACTACAATATTGGGTTGTTTGGTCTGGTTGTTGGGTCTGTAATATAGGTCTGTTGGTCGTTTGGTTGATCACTTGCATTTTGTGTGATTTTGTCATTGTTGTGACGCTTTTGAGCAAAAAAAAAAAAAAAATAAAATAAAAAAAAGAAAAAAGTATGATGTCTTTTTTGGCAATGTCTCCAATTTTTTTTCGATTGCTTTTTTTATTTTTAAAATATTTTTATTTATTTTTTTGCTTTAACCACTCTTGTGCACTTGTTGTATAAATTTCATGTTATAATAGTCATGTTTTTATGTATTTTTTTTTAAATACTTACGGTTTGTTGTTGTTGTTTTTTATAAACTCATTGTTCACTTTAGTGTTTTATTGTTGTTGTGACACTGCTGCAGCTGTTGTTGCTGGTTGTTTTTGTTGTTGCTGGTGTTGGCTGTTGTTATTGTCAATTGTTTTTCACATTTTGGAGTGTCATCAACATTTTAACAATATGACACATACCAACACTCAAATGCACACATACACAAATACGAGAACACTTAAACACTCACTCAAAAAAAAAAAAAAGAAAACACACACACATCCAAACACAAAAATTGCACTATATTGTATATGTATTGTTGTTTTTGGTTTATTTGATAGATAGATATACAGTATACAGTTATGTGCTAGTGTGCTAGTGTGTGTGAGAATGTGTCTGAATGTTGTCGTTAGGTAGAAAATGATTGTGTACGATTTACTCATCATCATCATCAAGTTGTTTAAAACATTCATTTTTCATACATTTATCACTACTTGTCGTCATTTTTATTGCACTATTTTCATTAATATCGTATGTAGGTATGTTTATTTGTATTCTTGTTATTTGAAAGTCGAATTTTATATTAACCCATTTTGCACAAATTACATGAGTTTTTTCTTTGCACTAAATTTTACCAGGACTTTTTTTAATTAAAATATACTTCCAATCAGTGCTTTCAGTTTAAGGGATTTATTCCAAAGTTGGGGATTTCCTTTTGGAGATCCGGGGATTTGTTGGGGATGACAACAAAATTTAAGGAGATTTTTGGGGATAAAAAATTAACAATATTTTCTTCCTTTTTAATTTTTATTATATTTTCAACCCTGATTATATTTTCGTATTGGTGGTAACAATTCAGAGTTGTAAATTGTGCATATTCGATGTTGCTTAGTACTTTTAAGTTTTAATTCGATACTACTCAGTTCTTTTTACACTTCTTAATTCAGTTGGTACTTTATTTTTCTATGTGTATGGATAAAGCCATATATGAGTATATACAGATGTGTTCGAAATAATAAGAACAGGCGAAGTGAAGATAGATATCGTTCCAACAAGTTTTAGTTTTATTTTACACATTTAAAGCTTTTTTTAAAATACAAATAATTCTGGTCAAACCCATCTAATTTATTTTGTGCTGGCAACAATGTTAAACTAAATGAACGATTGTGCCGGCCAATCCATAACATGGATATTACGATCTTGAAACCACCGCTTTGCTTTCTTTGAGGTATGCTTTGGGTCGTTGTCTTGCTGGAAGACCCATCGCAAAGGCATTTCCTCTTCAGCTAAGGTAATATTACAGCTTCCAAAATATTGTTGACGTAGTAGGTGGCATCCATCTGCCCAACGATTTGAGTTATAGGTCCAACGCCATCCACCTAAAGCAACCCCAAAGCATAAGCCTGAGACCGACATGCTTAATTGTTTTGGTGGTGTATTTTTCGTTGAATTGTTGATTAGGAGGGCGCCTAACGTATTGTTTATCTTTGCCGTAGTCGAATTGGACTACCGTTGTTCCAAAGTATATTACGCCAAATAGTGTCAGGTTCACCAATAAACTTTCTGGCAAACTGAAAGTACTTTCTTGAACATCTTTGCTGAAAGATTGACAGCAATCAACCGTTTCATTATTGCCGATGTACCAACTGGTAGGTCTAATTGATTTCTAATCTGAGTAGCCGTTACATCCCAGCAAAAAAAAAGTAGCAAAAGAAGAGAAAAAGAAGCAGTGATTTTGATTCCGGTGTTGTGAAAATTTGGATCGGAACCAATGTTTTTACATAGGGGTGTAATAGGGTGGAAGTTTTCTTTTATGATCCTTTTTCATTGCATCTAAAGCCCTTCTTATGGTTTAGTGAAAAATTAAAAATCAGTTTCACAATCTCCCGTTAGCTTCTACCTGGGAATTTAACTGACACATTTGTTGTTGTTTCCTATACAAAGTTCGAGTTTTACTGTTCGTTAAATTTTAGCGGGAAATTCAGCAATCGGGCCTTATTTATCTCTATTCGAAATGCTTGCAACTTTTACTACAATAAATTTTTTACTCTTTGTAGCGTCATAGATTTGAAAAGTGTTTAATTTCATTAAAAATCACATTTTTATAAGTTATGAAAAAGATCTTCCTTAGAAGAGAAAAATCAGAATTAAACGATACTTTAGAATCAATGAAAAATTAATTCCTTAAGAATCACTTCCATTTATTTTTGCTGGGATATAAAGGGGTGCTTTTTAACGATCCGTGTTATCGTGTTATTCTGCCTTTTGCTGCTTTTCCTACGTCTACCCCGACTTTCGATCTTTGGTGACCAGTTTTGTTTCATTCCGTTCGAAATGCCGAGAATTTACCTTATGAAAGCATACGTTTTGCTTCCGCTGAGCAATTTTTTTTTAACTTCCGCTGTTCATTAGACCAATGCTTGCTTCTTCCCTTTTTCGAAGAATTTTTACAAAAACTAGTCACTATTTTGCACAAAAAAACTGTTAACGGTAACCCAACAATTATATTTGCACTAAAACTTTGGCATTCTCTCACGTGTGGGAAGTGGTGATCCATTTCGAGTTTCCCTACTTTTTTACAGGATAAAACACAGAAAATTCAAATTTAATGGGGAATGTTTATTATCATTTGAAAGAACATTCTTTGGCATTTATTTTTTGAAGATTATGTCTATCATATGTTGGCCGTTGCTACGTCGCCGATGGTCCATCCGTTGAGTCTAATTTTCGATGACTCGTTCCAAGGCCTGAAGCGAAGCGGGTTTGACCGCATAAACTTTAGACTTTACATATACCCACAGGAAAAAGTCTAACGGTGTGATATCACACGATCTTTGTGCCCAATTGACCGGCCCAAAACGTTCAAATTTGTGCTCACCGAACTGTTCTCTCAATAAATCCATTGATTGATGCGATGTGTGGGAAGTGGCGCCGTGTTGTTGAAACCAAATGTCGCCGAGATCACGAGCTTCAATTTCAGGCATTAAATAGTCGGTTATCATGGCACGATAGCGCCGAATCGACTATCCACGATCTTCGTGTACACTCTGAGCTACGGCCGCTATATTTTCTTCACAGCGTGCTGGACGTGGTCTATTCGGTCGAATTTTATCCAATAATGAATGCTGGGCTCAAAATGGGTGATGGTGGTGCGAATAGTACGCTCAGTAGGCTGATTATGTTGACCAAAGTGCACGGAACATATTCCTCACAGAACGTGAATTTTCGTAATAAAGTTGAACGATTTCTAAACGCTGTTCAGGCGTAAGTCTTTCCATTATGAAATGCCAAACAATACTAAACAAAAATAACATGACAGCATGACACGACTCACACGTGATCTGTCAAAAAAAGGCTATAAAAAAAGTATCTCGAAATGGATCACCCTATATTTTCGAACAGCTGATTTTGCACTTAGTTCAATATTATTCCCAGCGCAAAAAAAAAAAAATTAGATGAGTATGACCAGAATTATTTTTATTTTAAAAAGCTTTAAATGTGTACAATAAAATCAATTAAAAGCGATATTTTTAAATCTTACCCTTAAAACTTGTTGGAACGATCTTTATCTTTTATTCACCTGTTCTTATTTTTTCGAACACGTCTGTATATATTTTGAAACTACTTTTCGCCAGCATTTGAATCACCTGTTATTATGCCCTGCTAGCGCTTTCCTGTTTGTATTTTTCTGACTGTGTAATTATAGAACAAATATTGAATTTGTATTAAATATTTAAGGCATACAATATCCCAGCAAAATTAGAGCTGAAGAAGAAGTAGTTAAACACTAAATCTACTGAACCCGATGTTGTGAAAATTTCGATGAATTATTAATGAGATTAACATTGGCGTGCCATTGGGAAGAAGTAGTTTGTTTCGGTGCTATGAAAAATCAGATGATCAGATGGACTTTTTTCATTAGTTTGCGGAAGTTGTTAAATGTAGGGACTACAAAATAAATATAGAGAGTGGCTTTTTTGTTAAAGTTTAAAATTAATTATTATTCCGACCAGGACAAAGTGGATATCACTGGTATGAAAAATATGTTTTCAATAAGGCATTAAATGACTGCAGGTATTAACCATTTATGGACCTACTAAAAAATTGTTTTTTTTTTTTGGTTTTTACTATAATTTTTTTTACTATAATTGTTAAAACAAATTTTATTCTTATGACTTTATAAGTAGGGTTTAATATCAACAATTTAGAAGTTGTTTAAAATGTTTTCTTACAAATCGAAAAATTTGCACTATTAACTTCTTTTGATGTTCTGAAAAAGAGATTCGTAAAGAATAACATTCATTTTATTTTGCTGTGATGTAATGAATATTTTTTCCAAAAACGTAGCCGAGTAACTCGTTAAAACTTTCTGAATCAGCAAATAAAAAAAAGCAATTGTAAGACCAGCTAAGTTATCTTCACTTAAAACTCCATACTATTCCTGATTAAAACAAGTAAAAAAGGGCTAAATTCGGCTGTGCCGAATCATTGAATACCCTCCACCATAGGGGCTGAAGATGATATACGTATATACTAAATTTTGCATGAACTGTAATATGAATATGTTTTCTCAATTTATGTAACGAACTTTTGTTATTTAGTTTTAGTAATGTTATTTATTTAGTTTTAGCAATGTTATTTACAGAGGTCTGCTCTGTTAGCAACTTTAACATTGTTGATTTTTACGTTAACTTAGTTATTAGAGAGTAACACACATATAGCTCTAAGAATGTTATTATTCTCATAGTATGTAAGACAATAAATGTAATCGAACAATAAGAAGACTTAATAACATTTTTACATACTTAACAGAAAAAAAAAATAGATACAGAAAAATTGTACAAATTTGTATGGAAAATTTAGAGGTACCTTCACATTTTCACTCATAACTTTTGAACCGCTTGCGTCTTCGCGTCGTGATCGCAATTTCAACAGACGGACAGACAGACAGACAGACAGACAGACAGACAGACAGACAGACAGACAGACAGACAGACGGACATCGCTAAATCGACTTAAAATTGCATAAGGATCACGAATATATATACTTTATGGGGTCTTAAATCTATATTTCGACATGTTACAAACGGAATGACAAACTGATATATACCCTCATCATATATGGTGGAGGGTATAAAAATAAGTTAACGGATTAAATTTGGGTTTGGAGAATTTTTTGTATACCCTTCACAGTATTTTATACAGATTAAATAAATAAAAAAAGTTGGCAAAACACTGTCGTGGTAAATTTTTTGTAGTAAAAAATTTTTTTAGCTGCGGAAAAAAAAGTTTACTGTGGTGAAAAGATCATTCTTTATGTTGAACAAATTTTGTGTGGTGAAATTCTTTTTTTTTTTTGGGTGCGAAAACAATTTTAGTGGTGAAAAAAATTCTGTAAGGTGAAACTAAGTTCTTGTGGTGAAACAAAATTTTTTCAGGTTAAATAATTTGAAAAGATCATTCTTTATGTTGAACAAATTTTGTGTGGTGAATGGAATGTGAAAATAATTTTAGGGTGAAGTAAATTTTCTAAGGTGAAACTAATTTTTTGTAGTAAAAAAAAAATGCTTTAATATTAAATTTTACCAAAACAGACAAATTTGTGCAGTAAAACTACGGGTATTTTAAGATATTCATTCATAACTTTATTACTGCTACACCGAATTTGTACATTTTCTCAATTAGCTATGGATCATAGATTTATAGGGTGTTATTGGGTTTATTTCATGGTGTTACAAACGGAATGACAAATTGATAAAAATATTTTTTGTGGTAAGAAATGATCAGCAAGAAAGATTAGCAAAGAAATGAATAGCAGTTTTGAGTTTTAAAAGTCTCATCAGTCACTTGTCATATACTTTCATATCGTTTGCTTCATTATTTCCCATAAGGTTATTAATGGGTTAATGTTAAGTAGTCAAATATAATGCCAATGTTTAATAAATTAAACATACCAACATTTTCGTGTTATTATTAAATAATTAAGTGGCGTTATTCAAGCCTTTAAAGCAACACAACAACAATGATCAATAAAAAATTATACTTCGTTTATCTCGAACGATGAATAAAATATAAATTTGATGGCTGTGCTTATTGTATGTACATACATTCCCATATAAAACTGCCAAAAATGTATGTATGTATTTTTTATTGTGTTCTTAACCATAGCATACAAAATCAAACGTGCTGGTGCATGATATATGCAGCCAGAAAAATATCTTTTAAGCACCTTTCATTTAATACACAATTAGCTATAGTTGCATCGAAAGAAATAGGAAAATTCTGAAAAATACCAGTTTATCCGCCATTTTTTGCTAACGAGTATTTAAAGTCACGTCTACTTTTAACAGTCTATAGCATAAAATAGAAAAGGGATATAACAACAACGTAAAAGTAAGTGATAGTTTAAGGTCTTAGCCATAAATGTACCTTACAAATATTATAAAAATTTTTATTCCAGGGTTGTCATATAAACAGACATAAAAAAAAAAACAAAAAAAAAGAAAAACAATTTGTGATTAATTTTTAAATCACTCTGTTTACAAAATATATTAAGAGATGTCGTTGCCACAGAGTAAATGTTGCGATGTTTTGCGTAAAGTGTCTTGGAGGTTTTTTGAAATGTAGAATAAGGCTTGGGCTGCGCTTAGACTGGAAAATTAATTTTAGTGCAACCAGAATCAGTTAATCCACATTTTAATTTTCATTCAACAAGTCTGAGGTCCGAAAGTTTATGCTTTTTGACAACTTATTATTTGCGTTATTTATTTTGAGTTTCATTAAAATCAGAGATAGTAGATCTGCACACAGAAAATAGATTCGTGCTCACAACCGAATGGTACTAGGGCGGATCAATAAGCCCGTGACTTTTCGTAATGCAACACTACTCCCATCAATTACCACCTGTTAATAGACTACTGTAAAATTTGGAGCAAGTTCCGTCATTTACTTTGCGTTTACCAGCTGTTCAAAACATACAAACTCATGGCTTTTTTAAAAAATGGAAAAAAGTGAATTTCGAGTGCTCATTAAAATTTTTTTTTGCGAACCAAGGAACAGCTTGATAAATACTATGTGGAATCTGCACCATCGACTTCAGTGGTAAAAAAGTGGTTTACTGATTGTCGTTGTGGCCTTACAAGCACGGAAGATGCCGAACGTTCTGGACGCCCAGTTGAGGTCTCTACACCCAAAACAATTGAAAAAATTCACGATATGGTGTTGGCCGATCGGAGATTAAATGTGCGATAGAATGTGGAAGATATAGGCATCTCACATTGCTCAATGGTTTCAATTTTAAACGATCACTTGGGTATGAGAAAGTTTTCCGCAAGATGGCTGCCGCGTTTGCTCACAATCGACCACCAACGAAATCGTTTGACAGCTTAGTTAACATGCCAAAAATCCATAAAGTAGACTCCGTATTTAGCCCCCAGTGACTATTTCCGAACCTGAAGAAATGGCTCGGTGCAAAGAGATTTAGCTCCAACGATGAAATTATTGATCAAACAAATGCCTATTTTATGGACCTCGAAAAATCCTGCTGTTAAACGCAAAGTAAATGACGGAACTTGTTCAAAATTTGCCAGTAGTCTACTAACAGGTGGTACTTGATGGGAGCAGTGTTCCATTTCACATAACTACGAGGGAACTTCGAAAAGTCACGGAGTTATTGATCCGCCCTCGTACAGTTTCAGCAAGTAAGTTTTATTTTTGGTTGTGACTAACGAATTTTCAAATTACTTTTGCCTTAATTTGATTTCTGTTGTGACAACCAAAATATTTGGTTACCGTAACCAAACCATTAGATTGCCTACAAATTCGGCACGAACCTCTTTCCACCGTACACGAATTCTCCCATAAAAAAACAAATCTATAAATTACCTAGAAAAAATGTGTTTTTCCTTACGAACCATTCGGTTATCACTATCCTAATCCGATTGTCTCAACCCAAAACATTAGTGAAAGGAACAGTTTCACTTCAGTTGGGATAGTAAAAATATGGTTGTGACAACCGAATTATCGTTTGAATTTTGGTTGGGATAACAAATTTTTTCGCGTTGTGTGAGGTTTAAGTCTATAGATGTATGTTAAATTCTTGAACAACCCCATTAAAAATTTTGGAACCCATGTGAAAATTTAAATATATAGGAACATACACGATCAGGCATGGGCTTGTATATGATTATATATGCGTATATCTGATTTTATGCGTCCATGCATAGTTTAATATTTAAACTTTAGACCCGAAATTTTAGGGTATATGACCTTATATAATCATATATGATCATATGTATTTATTTGACCGGATACGGCCTTCATACTTCGGATACGAAAATTTACCAAAATATATGAAATAATCTATGCTTGCACATATATGATCATATATGGACATACATGATCTTTTATGCTTTATTATATAATATATTTATATGGTCATATACGATCATATATGAGCATATATTAATCATGTATTAGCAAACATAATCATATATAACCGTATACGGTCATATACCCTCAAATTTCGGATTCGATGATATATGGTCGTATATGAGATACATAGATATATCTATGTATGAACATATATGCCCATGTGTTATAATATGAAGAACGATTTATGGTCATGTATGTTCATATATATTTCGATTTTTCCATTGGAAAATTTATTAAATAAAAACTGTATTAATTTATGTTTTAAAATACCATTTACAAATATTCTTTATTATCTCATAGTTAGGATGTTTGTATTTATTAAGCACATTCCATTAAAAAAAGATATACTCCTCATTAAATGCAGGTTAATTATGTGAGTCCATATACGATACTCATATAAACTCTAAATATACTACACCACATTCATTAACAAACACATCAATGGAGTACATATTGTGATAGGGAGGAAATTATACAAAAAATTAAATAAAAGAAAATAATTTAATTATTAACATTATCAATTAAAATATTCTTATATTATATGGTAGCATTTAGTCATATATTAGCATATATTTGTATATATTAATCATTGATAAGTAAACCTAATCATATATGGCCATATATGGTCATAAGCCTTTAAATTTTAAATTCTATGATATATCGTATGTATAAACAAACCATTTTTTGATAACCCAATTTTTTATTCTTTTTCTGTGCAGGAAATTCTTTTGTTCCTTCTCAGATTCAAAATACTCAATACATTTTAGTAAAAAAATATCTTATGACCCAAAATATACACGATTTGTAATTTTTATTTAATATTTTTTTTATTAATAACTAATTTATTCTTTAAGTTTAAGGTTTTTTTTATAAAAATATTATTTATTTTTCAATATTTTGCTACTCCATTGTGTAGCATCTTCAGAAAATAATATTTAATAAAATACAATGAAGTAGCGAAATATTGAAAAATAAATAATATTTTTATAAGAAAAAAAAACAATAAATTAGTTATTAATATACACGATTTATTTAAAACACAAAATTTCAAATAAATTTCACCCTAATGAGTTGTGTAGTACAAGTTTTAAGGCAATGGTAAGCTGGTATCATAATCATGATTATTATCATTTGCCACTTGTAGTGAATGAATATTATTTTGTTGTTTTTGTTTAATATAATTTTTACAACATCATTATGTTTTATAAGCAAAAAGTAACAACGATGATTATGATATTCTTCTTTTATTACATTTTTATTTAATTTAATAAAATGCAGCTTGATGTTTTTTTTCACTAACATTTTTGCTATTAATTACTTAATGTGAACAAATATTTTTTTATTATTAATAAACTAATTAATGTAAATATAAATATTTAAGTTTTATGTATCGTATGTACATAAATAAATTAATTTTAATAAAATATGATAAAAAAAATAAATCATAACAAATCCATACATTTAATTAATAAATATTTATATAGGGCAGGCAGCTAAACAAAAAAAAAAATAATAAATGAAAGTAAATTTAAACAGTTAAATGGGTACACTGAAGGACTTTTTTTAAATTTTTATCAGTTGCATATAGTTTTCGAACCTAATTTACAACAATTTAACTCAAAGCTTCAATAAATCATTACTGTTCGAAATGAAATAATTTTATTACGTATGAGTAAAATGAACTTATATTAATCACACGCACCATCATGCAATCAACAGATACGGATATGTACAATAAACCAGAACTTTTCTCAATTGATTTAATAAATTTTATTTTATTTTGAACCTTCTTTTCTTTTAGAATATTGCTTTATCTTATGAAGTTTTTCCAAATTAACTTTTTTAAATTCTAGTTTTAATCTTCAATTTTAAATAATTATTTTTGAATTCAATAACTTGGGTCGAATTACGGCATTCGTAAGCGTAATTCTTCGATCGACATTAAGGATGTTGTAATTCGGCCCTAGATTGGAAATTAAAGTTAAAGTTGGTGTTTTCATTACTAATATTATTGTAGTTAGTTTTTTCAAAAACTGTTTTCGAAAGATTTCATTCGATCACGAATGCCATGATTCGGCCCCTGATCGAAGTTTTCGAAAAAGTAATAAATCTTTTCACCAAAATAAAATTTAAAAAGTAGCAAAAATTTATACTCGTATTATTGTGGTTTTTATAAAATGTGCCTTATTTTTAAATAATCTTGTTTTAAATAAGAATATTTAAAATAATCGTGACTAAGAAGTACCAAATTTTGTAAAAATTGCAAAAAGTACCAAAATTAATATTACCAATTTAATCAAAAATTTGATTATATAAAAATAAAAAAATAATTAAAAAAAACTAAAATTAATCAAGCTATAACAAACATGGATTAATAAAAAGTATAAAAATTTTAACTAAATGTACCAAGCTATAGAAAGCACTAAAACTAAACTAATCGTGGCTTTATAAACACAAACGTAGTTTTTTTTTAATTACCAAAATGGCACATAAAAAGTACCAAGCTAAATAGCCCAAGCTAAAAATGAGGTTTATCAAAATCAAAAATGCAATTTCGGTACTTTTTATAAAATCTCATTTTTAGCTTGTTTTATTTTTAAAAAGTACCAATCTCAATAAAACGTAATTTTATAAAAATTACCAAAATTCCAAATAAAAAGTATCAAGTTAAAAAAACATTGTTTGACAAAAAGTATAAAAATTGCAAATAAAAAGTACCAAGCTTAAATAAAAGTAGTTTGATAAAAAGTACAAAAATTTAAAAAAAGAACCTGGATAAAATAAGTGTGGTTTAAAAACTAAAAATAATAAGTACAAAACTAACATAATCGGAGTTTTTTTAAAAGTACCAAAATTGGAAATAAAAAGTAACAAAAAAAAAAAACAGTTTTTCGTCTCCATGAGAGAGCTGGCGAACTTGTACGAGTAGGAGCTTTTAAGTTCATAGCTCTGTTATTAAACTTCGGTGCATAAAAGCGACACAGAGCGCTCTGATGTATGAGTGAGAGAAAAAATATATATATATATATATATATATTTTATTTTTCTAAATTGATGTTACCGTGGCTAGGAATCGAACCCGTAATCTTCAATGTAACATTATAAAGCGCTAACCATTACACCACAAGATGTCTAGAATCTAGGTACCAGATTTGATAACAAATCTTGACAAAAAATTAAGAAATTCATCAAATCTTTTCAGATATGAACTGATTTGTTCATAAAATACACCCAATTTTCAAGTTGAGGTCTCTACACCCAAAAGAATTGAAAAAGATCACGATAAGGTGTTGGCCGATCGGAGATTGAATGTGTGGCAGATTGTGGAAGACATAGGCATCTCACATGGCTCAGTGGTTTCTATTTTGAACGATCACTTGGGTATGAGAAAGCTTTCCGCAAGATGGCTGCCGCGTTTGCTCAAAATCGACCACCAACGGAATCATGTGACAGCTTAGTTTCCATGCCAAAAATCCTTGAAGTAGACTACGAATTGCCCCTCATTCGCCTTATTCTCCGGATTTAGCCCCCACTGACTATTTCCTATTTCCAAACCTAAAGAAATGTCTCGATGGAAAGAGATTTAGCTCCAACGATGAAATTATTGATCAAACAAATGCCTATTTTATGGACCTCGAAAAAACCTGCTGTTAAACGCAAAGTAAATGACGGAACTTGCTCAAAATTTGACAGTAGTCTATTAACAGATGGTATTTGATGGGAGCAGTGTTTTATTTCATATAACTTCGAGGGAAGTTCGAAAAGTCACGGACTTATTCATACGCCCTCGTAGTTATGTATTAGTATTTCCAAAAAATAGTCCAAATTGTTGATAAAACAATACAAAATAAATACTATTGTTAAAATCAAAATATATATGAATATACATGATCGTACATGGTAATATGCGTCCATGTATGGTTTAATATATCTACCTATCCATATGTATATACGGCCATATACATTCAAATTTCAGATCCAAAGATATATGGTCATATATGAGATCATATATAGTCATATATTGAACCATGTGTTGAAGTATATGACCATGTATGCCCATGTATGATCATTTATATTCATATATATTTTTATGTATGACCATACACAACAAGCCTATGTATGATCATGTATGTTCATATATATTTTAATTTAATTATTTATATTTTTACATAGGTTAGTTTCCCACGTGGAAATCAAATATATATGAACATACATGAATCCTTGTATGTGATCTTATATGAGATAATATACTCATATACCATATACCCTAAAATTTCAGATCAGAAGAAAAATTAGATCATGTATGATTTTACACTAAACTATTCATGGACATATATAAGCATGAATACCCTTGTGTAATCTAATACCGGCCCATATATGTTCATGTAGACACATTTTGATTTTTCCATGGGTTACTACATGTATTAATTAAAGTTGTTTATGAAGGTCGCCAAACCGAGTCCAAAAACCTTAAATAAGAGAACTATTTAAAATTTACTCTACTACACATTCAACGATTATTTGCAACTATCCTACGGGTAAAAAGGGGTCAGGAATTGGGACCTGTCCCGGGATAGGTGAAAACTGAACCGGTTCCGAAAAAACATATTCCTAAAGTATCTATCACGTGACCGGTTTAAAAGTCACGACTTGTCCTTTTAGACCAGTCCTGTGACATGTCACAGAGGGCAATTGATCCCCTCCTAGGACAAGCCCATGTTAAAGTGATCGGTCCCGTGACCGGTCCCTATCACAATGAACCGGTAATGTGACGTGTCCTGGGATAGGTCTTTTTCCCGCAGGGTAGTAACAAAATTACCAATTACAGTTAATAATAACTGTTACCGAATTAACTACATAAAATTACAGTCAAAATTTGCTTAATGCAAGTGAAACGTAATAAAACGGACAACATTTCGAGTACCAAGAAACCTTAACTTGGATTTTGTTCGAAAACCTGCCATCAATATTTTTATGAAGATTTCTATAAATATTGTAAAGTTTGTTTTATAAGCTCACAAATAATAAATTTAAACAAAATTAAATTGTTCGACACTCCGTACAAGTTTTTGAAAATAATGATAATCTATAATTAATTTCTCTTAAATTCCTATAAATTAATTTAAATTCAACATAATCCATTTTGCCCTCTCACGTTCTCGTCTTAAAACTGAAATTAGTTAATTGTTTGCTTTAAATTAATAAATTTTCCATTTCTACTTCTGTCTTTTTACTGTTATTTTAACATTTATAATTCTAATTAATAACTTTATTATTATTACAGATTATCAATTATTTTCCTTGTTTCCTATTGTAAGGATAATATCTAAAAACCAACAACAACAGCAACAGCAACAACATCAACAATAACAACGACTACTACTACTACTACTACTTACTAATAAATATAATTAGTACAACAAAAGAAACAGATATTTTAACATGATTAATGAAATGGCAACAATACAAACAGACCTTAAATTGGAGAAGCACATAAAGGATTATGCGACAACTATGAAAACACACAGTCAAATACCCGGATTGTCGACAACTACAACAACGGCAATGAAAACAATACAAACTACAACAACACCATTAACAAATATTGATAACAAAAATATTATTACGGATACCATTAGGGGTAAGTGTTTAGCATAACTAGATTATAATCAAAGATATTTAGGCGATGACGAAAACAACATTTTTTTTTTGGAGAGCTAATGTATAAGATAGAAATTTCTTAAATTCAATGATTTTTACCGAAAACCATCAAATTCGAGAGACTACACATTAACATTAATAAAAACCTTTTCGATTTTTGTAGAAATATAAATATTTTTCTTTTTTAACAAAAAACCCCGTTTTAAAAGATGTCTTTCGCAATGGAACCTACTTGACAAATTTCATGTTCCTAGCTTCAGCCGTT
The DNA here is from genome assembly GCA_949748255.1 of Eustalomyia histrio. Lineage (NCBI taxonomy): Eukaryota > Metazoa > Arthropoda > Insecta > Diptera > Anthomyiidae > Eustalomyia > Eustalomyia histrio. Next base: position 217,105,697 of record OX456523.1, read on the forward strand.
TGAGCTGAGTCATCAATGGGTCAATTTGTTCAACTTGAACTTCATTTTAGGATGTTCTTGTTTTAAATTCCAAAAATATTTTCCGCTCCGTAGAAGTTTGGGCAGGACGTTAGGGGGGATACTTTCTCCTTTTTACCCCAACCCATTAAAATTTCCAAAAATCTTATTTAAGTTAATGTTTGCGTCGTGGTGGAACCTATATATCGAACTTTAGGTGAGAGGGTTACTTTTGTTTCTTTTCAACACCACATTTACCACATTTTTTTGTTTTAGGAAATTAGTCCATACGCTAAGAAACACATTTTCTAGTCCTCGATACAGTTATTGTATCCGAAAAATTCCCATGCGGGAAAAGGACCTATCCCACACGTCACGTGAGTGGTTCATTGCGAAACGCACCGGTCACGGGACCGGTTTTTCTATGCAAGGGACCGTCGACTTTGCCCTTTGTGACATGTCAGAGGACTGCTTTAAAAGAACATGTCACGCAACTAACCCTAAAGTACCCCAGCAAAAAAAAAAATGGTAGTCATTCTGTGAATATAACTTCTTTCATTACTTCCTAAACGTCAGTTGACATTCTTTTATGATTTTTTGGTGTTATTCTAAGGCACTTCCAAAAGCATTCATGTGTTCATATTTCAAATGCAGTGATCTGGATATAAACGCGATGCATATCTTAAAAAATCACTCTTCATTACTTCTAAAGCATAAGTTATAGTATATCGTATTTTTTTTTCTTTTGAATCTTAAGCATTTATTTAAATTGAGAAAATAGTTCTGATGCACTTTTTTAATTTTTTATTAAATCATTTTTTATATTTTAGTTTAAAATTTCATAACGGTTAAAATTTATGCAGTTTTGCAATTTTTATAAAAGTTTTGAAAAATCAAGAAAAATTGATTCTTTTGACTTTTAATTTGAAACTAGCTGGCCTGTCCTTTATTTAACACTACATCATTTCCAGTTTTAATTCAGAATTTACCAAAATAATTTTAAAATTGTGTAGAAATTATTTCAAATTGCCAAAAAATGTTTTAAAATTGTGCAAAAATTATTTAAAATTGTTCAAAAATATTTTAAAATTGTCTAAAAATGTTTAAAAATTGTACAACCAGTTTTTAAATTATCCAAAAATATTTTAAAATTTGTCTAAAAATTCATTAAAATTTTTGAAAAATGTTTCAAAAATGATTTTTCCATAATGCAGAATTATTTATTTGTTTTAATAAAGAGTATTTGTATATCAATGCATACATTTAGCTTCTTTAAATTTATTTTTCTGCATTCTTATGAATTAAATTTTCATCAAAGCTTAAATATTACAAAGTATATGAGTAATGCTAGTAGCTACATTTGAATACTTCCATCCTATGACACGCTAATGTTAATGAAACCATCAGAAAAGAAGTGATGCCTTTGCCATAGTAGTGATGCTTTTATTGCTTCTTTGGCAGCTTCATTTTTGCTGGGTACATATCACAGAACCAACGCAAAAGAACATGTCATGACTTTTAATCCGGTCCCATGGTAGGTACTTTAGGAATCGGTCCTCTTTTTATGTATCTCGTGGTATGACTTTCGAAACCGGTCCAGTTTTCACCTATCACGGGACATGTCCCAATTCCCAACTGACCCCTTTTTTCTCACTGGGTCTGTCTTGATTTGACGTTTTAACGCCTTATACATTAAAAGATTTGAAACTCTTAAATCAATATATTTCAAAATTTTCAACTTATTTCACTAGATTTTTATGTTTTCGAGTAATTTTCCAACACTTTGTAAAGTATTGGCATCACGGTGGAACCGTTTTATCAATTGGGAGATAAGAAAACACTATAGGTGGGCGTTGTGGTGTAATGTTTAGCACGATGGTTTGTTACGCAGAAGGTGTGGGTTCCATCTCCAGCGACGCTAATATCTATTTGTATAAATAATTTCGCAACGTCTTCCTTTGGTGTTTCCATAGCACTTAACTCCACCGAAGTAAAATAACATAACAGGGATATACAAAAAAGCTTCCTTTTCATCAGATGGCGGTCAACAACTGTTCTAAGAATTATCATCTCGCGCAATTACAGTGTTGCCACTGTTATTTCTTTTATTTTAGTAGGAATTTCTTGAGTGTTGTTTCTCTTAAAAAAAAAAGAACGTGCCGTATTGATTCCATACAAATTGACAATTAAGACATGTCAAGCGATGCGGTTGTGAGATGGCATCTATTTTATTTTCTCAACGTTTTTTTCTCACATTTTTTGTTTTTCATTCTCACAACAGAGTTGCCGTATAATATAGTTTTTTTTTGTAAACAAACATATGTCGAGTAACATAGGCGATATGTGACACTCATGTACTCTTGTGTATCAACGACTATACAATTCCTAAATTTTTATTCAAATAATAATTTTTTTCTATTGTTCTTATACAATTTAAATGTTCGAGAAACTGTGTACACTCTAAAAAGTGTTTGTAAATGCACTACAATAAAATGGGTAAAGTTTTATGTAATATTACGAAAATTCGATAAATATAAACAAAAAATGCCTAAAAATGTTTTGTTCACACTTGTATATAATAGTAATATAAAGTATGTTTAGACATAATGTGCTTAAAATTAAACACATTGTTCCTAAAATTAGTATTCTTTTGTTAAATTAAAATCTTACGCACAAATTTTGTAAATATACTTACTTAGAATGGTAATAAATATTACATTTGGAAATTGAAAAATATTAAAAAAATAAAAATAGGCTAAAAACGAAAATTGATATCGAAATACTTTTGAAATTCCATTTAATTTTTACGCACTTTCAGTGTAAAATTACCCATTATGTGTGTACCAAATTACGCATAATGTATGTACTTTTTTTCGTTTACTCTGTGTGCGTAAACGAGGAGTACAGTTTCCTACTATAAGTTGGGCAAATTTCAACAGAAATTTATTAGAGTATAGGAAAGGATCTCTACTGTACTCTTTACTCTAAAATAAATATGACAGTTTTGGCGGTCACCACCGTACGTCGTTATTATGGGTCAGTTTTCTGTCACAGCGACAAGCCGGTTCGTAGCTAGTACTCACACCACCCATTTCGACACTTTGGTTTTGACCCTTTATATTTTTCGGCTTGGGTTGTTTCATTGGATAACAACTAAGAAAGCTTTTAATAAACATGATAAAGTATTTTTCATTAGATTTTAGTGATTATTTCCTATAGAAAACGTAGATCGTTTAAACGTGTGAATTCTTTTCTTTTCCGGAGTATGTATTACGTGATATATTTTTTGGAATATTTCGCTTAGTTACTGTCTTCTTTTTATTTGTTTGTAAATGAAATTGTAACTTTTTATTTTAAAGTGCTGAACTTGCAGTTTCTTTAAAAAAGTTCGTTGGCTTGACTGATCGCTGTATTTTATAATAATCAATGTTAAGGTTTTTTGTTTGTTATTGTAGGTCAAGTCACGCACTTTGGTTGGTACGTTTCTTTTAATGTGCGGTTAAGTTATTTAACCCTACAGTGCATATTCATTCAACAAACTTTTCCAGTTACTGCATAGTTATTAAAAAATAAAAAACAACTAACCAAAAGTACCGTATTTCGTAACAGTTGTTTGCAGCATTTATTTTTAGTACTGCAATATGCTACTAGCAAAAGATATTTTTTTTAGTAAAAATTGGTTTTTGTTAGAATTTAAATTCTAGAAATTGAGTTTAGTTTTTGAAAATTCGTGTTTAAATAGCATATAAAAAGCGCAAAATATTAAGTGTAAAATTAGATGTTCAAAAATTATTAATTAACTTTACATTTATAAATCATTTAATACGCTATCATTACAAGGTAATGCATGATTATATCGCACTCATTACTAAAGTTTTGCTGGGAAGTTCTTTTGAAAATTAAGACTTAAAATTAATTAAAGCAGTCCGGTGAAAATAGATTTGTATTTGATCATATGTGACCTTCTCCGAGAAAAGGGACCTAGTGTGTGAAAATGAAGTTTTGAGAAAAACGCATTTAAAGTTTCATAACGCATTATCACTGTGAACACACCTTCAGTTGGGAGATGCGATTTGGTATGGTTAGTTATGATTGGTTGCCGACTTTGGTGACGTATTTTTTTCGCTTTTAGTGTGACAATACCTTTGCTATTGTTGCTGCTCTGTTCGCTCTCAGCAAAGGGTTGATGTGCGTATACTAATACCAAGAACATTGTAAAAATAACTATAAGAAAGGAAAAGATAAATTTTTATTAGAAATCTAACTCATTTCATCTTTTTCTACACACTTTTAGGTACCAGAATCCACTCTTAAGTCCAAACCTGTTTTTTGACACACTAGGTCCCTTTTCTCGGAGAAGGACACATATATGGATGTAGCTGATCACACATGTCCATATATATTTTCATATATGATCGTATATAGTCTCACATATGATTATATATATATAATCGGATCCGAAATTTGAGGATACATGGCCGTATATTATCACATATGAATCATAACAAAACATATATGAACATATATAATTATATACGACCAAATATTGTATACGAACGTTTGGGATAATATATGATATCAGATATGGTCATATGGATATATATATATATATATATATATATATATATATATATATATATGCATTACATATACTTTGAAGACATCTGTATATACAGCCAAAAAAGTCTCTATAATATGAGCTTTATCCAGTAAAATGTCTTTAGTCTATACAGTAGATTAATTAAAAGTTTGAGGACGGTCCCCAAAGTAACAAAATGTCTTCATAGTAACTTGAGGAACGAAAAACCGTCCCCGCAACATGTCCTGTGCACATATTGCGGGGACGGTTTTTCGTTCCACAAGTTACTATGAAGACATTTTGTTACTTTGAGGACCGTCCTTAAACTTTTAATTAATCTACTGTATACACTAAAGACAGTTTACTGGATACAGCGCATATTATAGGGACTTTTTTGGCTGTATATACAGATGTCTTCAAAGTATGCACAATGAATATATATATATATATATATATATATATATATATATATATATATATATATATATATATGGCCTGCTATAACCATTATAAGCATGTAAGAGCCTTCATATATAAACCCATTTTCTCCTGGGCACTGAATTATTTTAGTATTATTATAACATTAAATATTTGCTTAAACAATTTTATACCACTCATCGATACCATTGTAATTTTTTGGACAAAATTTGGTAGAAAAATGTGTTGGTTTCCCAACTTTTGACGCTCTGTGTACACTTAACTAATTAAGATTTTATTTAAATATTTTTTATTGCTCATACAAATTACTATCAAACCCAGCAAAACCACACATTACAAATAATGGGTAAAGTAATGTATAGCCATAGGGGCCGATGGATTACTTTACACCTTACTTCATTGATGAATTTTACTGGCGATGAGCTTTTAAGTAATGTATATATCCATAACTTTAGAGGTGATAATGTAAGGGCTTACTAATATGCTTACGAGAATGGAAAAAGTAATGTGTCTAAAAATAGATTTTTAAAAAGAGGAATTTTTATTAAAAAAAATTATTACAAATATTTTATTTAAATTATTTGTAATTAAAAAAAATGTGGTCAAGATGGGAATCGAACCAGGGAAATCTGGTTGCCAGCCAAGAACTCTACCCACTGAGCTATCGACGCATATAGCATTTGATTGCTTTAAACTTAAATGAATTGTTGCGCTTCGTTTTTTCGCCAGTGTTATCAAAACCAACATACATTACCCGTTTGCTTACAAACAAACACAAAGTAATGTATCTAAAAATAGATTTTCAAAAATATTTCAATTATTATTTTACATTTATAAATCAAATATTACGTAATCAATAATGAGTAACTTATTACTTTATGCTTGCAAATAATGAAAAATGTAACGAGCTATCATTACAAGGTAACGCATGAGAATATCGCACCCATTACCAAAGTTTTGTTGGGAATAAATGTACAAAATTGTATTGTATTTGCTTTTCACGATTTTTTAGAACTTTTTAAAAATTCTGCTGTTATTTGCTATTTTTTAAGACTTTAATATGTTGGCTCAATTTCTTGAAACCTTTTCGAAAATACTGCATTATCTATATTAAAAAAGAAAATAGAGTAATTTTCTGCATATTAAAGTTTTTAGAAATGAATTTTTGTTTTAAAGTAGATAGATAGATGTTCTTAATCAAACCCGCATACCACTGTTTTTATATTTAAATATTTAAAAAAAAAAAAAAATACTGTAGTAAAATGTGGAAAATAGATTTTTTTTAAAATAACTTTTTTTTTTAAATTTATTTATATAGCGAAGACTTGAAGATATCGCATGCTTTTATCGCTTTACTGTTATCGGCACTTGAATGTAGGTGTTAATTTAAATTAAAGGGATGTGTAAGTGTGTTAAATAAGTGTTTGAAACAAGTTTGATAGATTTTTATTGACGTTATTATTAAGTGTGTTCTTTTGTTCGTCTTAGGAAAAGTGTGATCTGGCAACACCACTTGAAGTTATTAATTTTATATGGTATGAGTTAGATCAATTTATATTACTTCAATAATAATTTTTTCGCTTATGATTTAATTGGCGTATATTAAATAAAATTAATTAATTTTTGGGTGAATTGATTTGTTAAAATTGAATTAAAATGTTTAATTTTAAGGCTAGAATTAACAAAAATCAAATTTATATTTTGAATTAGATATTTATTGAATAAATAGCAATGAATTCTATCAATATAATGAATTTAGCAAATTCAATTTGACGCTTAACGCTTGCATTGTGTTTATATTGTATTATAAATGTTTTATTAGTTTGTTAGGAACAATGAAGAATGTTATTTACCAAAAATATCTATTACTGTTTGTATTTGGAAATAATTTATAACAAATGTTATAGACATTTTCCAAACACACAAAATTAATAAATATTATTCATTCATTTGATTATATTAATTAAATCATATTTAAAGTAAAAAAAATTTCATTAAATATTTACACATAATTTTGTTAATTTTTTTTTGCAAGTAAACAATTTATAAATGGAATTTCTAATTGTTTATTTGAAGTATTAAATTTTTGTAGTGTAAAATATTAAAATTGTTTTTGAATTCTCCTAAGTGTTAAGTTAATAAAAATGTTTTATCTAATTGTTTGCAAAATAAGCAAAAAAAAAAAACTGAGAAAAATATAAAAATTTTATTGCATTTTTTACATCGTCATCATCAGCATCATCTACTGCTATCTACGTCTAGAAAAGTGCATTTCTAATTAACATAAGTCAACAAGAGAAAAAAAAATTGTTGAAACCTTGTTAAGTGATTTGAACTTAAAACCAGCAAACGCTTTTTTTTTAGAACATTTTTCAATAAATTGCTGATTAACAAGTTAAATTTGGTGGCTAATGAACAAAAAAAAAAAAAAAAAGTGGGATGGAATAAGAGTTTGTTTAAATTGCAATATTTAAAAGGGTGGCCATATAGGGTTGAATTATTATTGGCTTTAAATATTATATTTGAGAGTTTAGATACAATATTATGTATTAGTTAGATTTGCGACATTTTAGCTATTTAGGTTAAAACACAAATATATATTTTTATTGCGTAGTAATATTGATGTTGATACATGCGATATTTAACATTTTTTATCACCATTTCATATTACCATAATATATTTTTGACAAATTTCGGCATAATAAAAGATATAATAATTAAGTTAAAAGTTATTTTTTTTTAAAGAGTTAAGAAATTTGAATTTTTTACGAGCTATACACTCAGAAAAAAAAGTTAGTAGAAAAATTTGTAAACGGTTTTCAATCGCACTCTACTATTTTTGTACTGTTTTTTAGTAAAAAATTAGTATTTAGCAAATCTTTTTGCTATTTACATTTTACAAATTACAGAATTTTTACAGAATATTTACAAATTTTTGTTGCTAATTTCAGAAATCATTTTACAAATTTTTGAAAACCGATTTGCTAAAATTAGCAAAAAATATTACTAATTTTAAAAAAGTGGATATTGAAGGAAATGTTATTTCTAATTAAAACTTACACCTACAAACTTAAATTTCCTTAAAATGTTACATATATTAAAAAAGGGATCGGAAGTGAAGATACCGACTCATGTCTAAAAAGAGGACATCCACTTAAAATAGCACTAAAAAGGTTTATTAGTTCTAAAAATCCGCCCTAAAAACAATTAAAATTTAACCTTAAAAGTAAAAAAAAAAAATGACCAAAATATTTTTCAAAACAGAAATTACTAAATTAAAACAAAATGATTAATTCGTTTTTTAAAAAATTTAATCAAAATTTTTGATGCTCGATAAGAAAAATAAATTCAAAGCTTTTTACTAATATTAATAATATTTAGTAATTTTTTTGCTGATTTTAGCAAACATATTTTAAATTCCACTTTACAAAAAGTCTACTAATTTTTCTACTAATTTCATTGTACTACACGTCAGCAGACATGTGTTGCTAAGATTAGCAAAAAATACCGCTGGGCTCAAATTAGCAGAATTTCCCGTAATAACAGCAAAATTTTCAGTTGACATTACAGACTTTTTTTGGTGAGTGTACAGACTTTTTTTGGTGAGTGTAGATACCATACCATGATATCACGCTTCTTCTGAATACGTTCTTCTGTGGAATTTTAATATCATTATTACTTAATGTTCAAACAGAAATTTGGTTTGTGCATGTTATATATTATCATAATTCAGGGTTTTAAATTTTAAGGAAATCGGACCTCATCCCCATCTTCCCGGTACATGCTTAAATGAACTTCAATCAAACTATAGGTTACAAATATAAAGACATTTGGTTGAAATTTGTTACATAAGTTTCTACTAGAGAACCTCTATTGAATTTGATTTGAATCAATCCATATTCAGACCTACCTCCTATAGAAAGACATACAAAACAGTAGATAGTTGAAATTCGGGTTGGAAATAATATATGAGACCATAAAGACCTACCTTCCCAGTTTTGCATTCAAATAATCGTTAATTGGCAATTTCGTTTACATTAATCAAGGAACAGAACCTTCCGGGAATTTGGGCCCCTTTACGCAATAAAACATAAATTAAACTTAGTGTGGGGTACTAAATAGTCGGCATCTTTTTATTAGTTTTTATTAGTTCAACACCCAGAATATTATGTAGTTAACTGTTTATAGTTTAATAAAAAAAAGTTTTTCGTTCCATTTGAAAATAAATTAACATACATTTATTTTTCAAAGAAATATCTATATAAAGTTTTTTATACATTTATTCGAAATAATTTACTATCATTTACCATTTTTTTTCAGTTTCATTTATTTTTTTCATTTGTTTGAAATTTAATAAAAATTTACCCACAAAACGGAAACTTGTGGTTTATTTGTGTCCGTAACAGTTATTACAAATTTAATTTTGTTTGCTGTCTGGTTCAAAAAAAATATTAAAAATATTTCAATTTGTTTTTTATTTAAATTCGTTGTATATATACAAAATTTTTCAATACAAATTACAAGAACTTCATAAACACACATACATACACAAACACATTCACTTAAAAATTGTCTATAGTTATGCATACATACATTTTGTATTGTACGAGTATATTAAAAATTCACATTTGGAAACAATTTCAAATAAATGAAAAAAAAAACATTTATTTTTTAAGAATTGGTAGGTAAAATTTTGACATTTATTTTAACTGATTATATCATTTGTTTCTTACGGATGTGTCAGTTGATTAATCAACATTTAAAAATAACAAATGGCATTTAATTTAAATGAAAATTAAGTAGACCGGGTTTTGAATGAAATATCGTTTCTTTTAAATGATATTTTCACTTATTTTAACTTACAAACTTTTTTAAGTGTACAAATACTATTAAATTTAGCAAAGGTTGGCGTTTTCTGAAACTTTCAATCCATAATATTATATAATTAGCCAAATAAGCTTTGGTCGCCTGAAACAACAATAACTATTATTTAGCTAGCCATTGAACTAAATGCTGATTTTAAAATATCTACCCTTGGCCCCCCTGAGTCATGAAAAAAAGGTCGGGGCCAAATGTGGGGATTTTTTGATATTCTCCACCCTATAGTATTCTTTAATTAGCTAATTTTACTAACTGCAGATAGCCCACATAATATTTAACCTTTTAGTCTTAAGAATAACAAGTAAATTTAACCGTTGGCCACTATTAATAACATATAAACAAAGAAACAAAAAAGCGGGGGCCAAAGGTTGGTGTTTTGTGGCATTATCTTCACCAAAACACCATTCAACTATTTCCAAATATAAACTTTTTTAGATTCGGTAGAAAATTAAAAAAAAAATTGTATTAGAATGTTGTTTGTAAAAATAAACAAATTTGGTTCAAAATAGTGATTTATTTCTCAAATATATTTAGATGTGGTGTATGAATTTGGATCAAGCACATCTATTGTGCTACATTAACCCATTTTCTTAGGGTTAAAATAATCCTTTTAGCGGCAGCTTGATTTAATGGAACATTCTGGACTTCAGATTCATGTGTTGGACTCCTTAAAAAAGTTTTGGTGGAATTATGTGAAAAAATACTTGTAGAGTAGTGCCCCATCAAAAACATGGTAATGACAGGTCGTTACCGTATAAGTTACCATGTAATGATAGTTCATTAGTTTATGCATTATTTTTAAAAGCAAACAGGTGACTTAAACTCAGAAAAAAAAGTTAGTAGAAAAATTTGTAAACGGTTTGCAATCCCACTTTACTATTTTTGTACTGATTTTTAGTAAAAAAAAATATTATTTAGCAAATCTTTTTGCTATTTACATTTTACAAATTACAGAATATTTACAAATTTTTGTTGCTAATTTCAGAAATCATTTTAAAAATTTTTGAAAACCGATTTGCTAAAATTAACAAAAAAAATTACTAATTTTAAAGAAGTGGATATTGAGGGAAATGTTATTTCTAATTACACCTACAAACTTAAATTGCCATAAAATGTTAAATTTATTAAAAAAAGGATCGGAAGTGAATATACCGACATCCATTTAAAATAGCACTAAAAAGTTTTTTTAGTTCTAAAAATCAGCCCTAAAAACATTTAAGATTTGATATTAAAAGTAAAAAAAAATTGACTTAAATATTTTTCAAAAAAGAAATTATCAAATTAAAACAAAATAATAAATTTGTTTATGTTGTAACAATTTTAAATTTTTTTTTTTTAATTTTGTCTTAAATATTTTTTGAAAAAAATAAACAAAATAAAAAAAAAATTAGCAAATATTTTTGCTGATTTTAGCAAACAGGTTTTAAGTTCCACTTTGCAAAAAGTTTACTAAAATTTAGTAGCGGCTACTAATTTTTCTACTAATTTTATTGTACTACACGTCAGCAGACATGTGTTGCTAAGATTAGCAAAAATACCGCTGGGCTCAAATTAGCAAAATTTCCCGTAATAACAGCAAAATGTTCAGTTGCCATTACAGACTTTTTTTGGTGAGTGTATGATAAAGGTTGGTAATAGTACTTGTATGCATATACTTGGAAAATAATGACTTACTAGTAAGTGCTTACTTGAAATAATTTACAACAAAATAGAAAAACTTTACGCTGTTAAAAGTAATTTTGCAAAAAATTAAGGATTTTAGATTGTTTCTAATGTGCAATTAAATTGCAATCTATAAAAACTAATTTTTTTTAAGCAAAAAGGAGGAATTTTAAAGATTTTTTTTAAATGGTGCATTTCAAATTATTCTCTTTTTAAACGACGATAACACTATACACCTTATGAACTCCTTTAATATTTTTTGAATAAAATTGCATAACAATGGCCATAAGCTGATAACTTGTTACTAAGAGTTTAATCTTAACCTGAGTTAAACCAAACCCCATACTGAAGTCATTTGGTGGGTAATTAATATGGTAACCCTAATTTTCTTTTAACAATTTTTATAGAACACAGAAAATATTATGAGAAATGCATACAATAGTCCTTTTTCTAAACCATTAAGGCGTTATGATTTTAATTTATATGAATATGTATGAATATATTTTTTTTTCTGTTCAAGTAGATTTTAAACATTGATGATTGGCTATTAAGAGATATTCACACGTTAACCACTCGACATAACTAGATAACGAGCAAAAACGAAATCTGAAAATCTGTTCATACAAATAATTCATGTAGAAAAATGCTTGTTGTTGGATATGCATGCAACTACTACATATCACTGTTGGGGTAAATGTGGCACAATAGTGTCATTTTTGGTACATTGAATGGTACGCTGGCCTAGTAACATTTTGGCACTTTTCTATTCTATTCCTCAGTTTATAAAAAAATTTCAAAGAAAAAAAAAACAGGGCTTTGCACAAACATTCACTCGATGTTGTTTTGCTATATCTTTAAAATGAAACGACATATTTTAATTTTTTTAAAAGTTTATTTTTTTATTATTAATTTTTGAAGATTATCTCATTCAAGTGTTGATGATCCTTTTCGATCTTTTTACCGCATTTTCTATCGCTCTCGATTAGTTCTCGTGCTCTTGTCGTATATTCAGAATCTGTGGCTTGTTCACATAGACCACAAAGAAGAATATTTGGAGCCTCGTCCATTACAAAGTAATCACGTGTATTCCGCGTTCTTGAACAGTATATCGTTTCATGGCTTCTCAATGTGTATTCTGTATCTGTTTATTAAGAAATATTAAAACGAACAGTTGCCATCATTTGCAACAGTTAAAGCATCTTCCGATAGGGCCATCTTGCACATTGAGTGCAGCCACTAAATTTATTTTTTATTTATTTATTTATTTATTTATTTATTTATTTATTTATTTATCTGTCATTTGATTCAAAGCGAGGAGGTGTCTTGACTTTTTTCAATATTCGTAATTTTTCGTGTTTCTGACGACTTTTTTCAAAGTGTCTTTTTTACATGCAGATAACAAATTTTAAAAAAGTGTTCGTGGGACCATAACAATCGCGATATGAATATTAACATTTTTATTTTTATAAGAACGTGGATACAAAGATATTTTGACTTTCCTTAGGGACCACCCTACGCTTTACCCTCTAAATTTGACATTGGGTCGATGTAAAACAATGCGTGTGTTTACTGATTTTGCTTTCTCCACCACATATTAAAATCGAAGTAAACCACTACGCAGACCTTCCAGTGAGTTCTTGGAAATAAATTATTCGTCATTCAATTCAAAGTGAGTGTCGGCATTTTTCGATATTTATAGTTTTTCCGGGTTTCTTAAGCTGAGAACAAGAAACTTGCATTTTCTTAATTTCAGATGTGCTCCTATAAAAAACAATTTCCGTTTTTTATTATCCCTAAATTTGACATTGGGCTTATATAAAAAATATGCATTTCCAAAAACAATCAAAATGTAATCAAAATCGGAGAGAACCACTACACAGACCTTCTTGTAAGTACCTAGATGGATTTTACTATAGAAAACAATTTTTAAAATCTGTGGAAATAAATCTTAAGACATAAGTTTTTTTTTTTGGAGAAGAAGGTTCTAAAAATGTTGGGTTTTTTCGCCATGAATGATGAAAACTTGTATCTTATAATTTTGGGCTTAGATTCCATGGGACGATCAACGATTATCGTGCACTTTTCGAAGTTGAATATCTGCCATGCTATAATTTTAAAATATTGTAATAAATTTGGCAAAGGACATAAACTTTGCTCTGTATAGTTCCACATAATTGCCGACGACAATTGTTAATTTTTTATAGAATCGCTGGACTGGTACGATTTCTAAGAAATTTTAAATCTGTAAGTGAAAAAATTAAATTTTGGTACAATTGGCACGAAACACCAATTCTTTAATACCATCACTGCTACATATAGAGACGACAGATATAGATACGGATTAAATATAACACATAATCGTTGATAACAATTATGTGAAGCTTAAAACCATTTTTATGTTCACTCAGAAAAATTTATAAATGTATAAAGTTTACATACACCTTACTAAAATAAAATGTATGAGTTTTTCTCTTATCTTTATATATAAAAAGGAATAACGTTACTGACTGACTAATTCACTCACTCACTCACTCACTCACTTACTAACTCACACATTCACTCACTCACTCACTCACTCACTCGCCCAGTTCAAACCGCAGAAGGTATAAGCTGAAATTTGGTATGTAGGTTCCCGCTCCGACGTAGACATCAACTAAGACAGGGATTTTAGAAATTGCGGGTTGTTCACACCCCTATAGCTACCAACCTGAAATTTGAAATACGCCTTTCTGGGAGTATGTGCTAACTCCTTGATAAGATAAATTTTAGAATTTTGGCCAGTAACGTTGTAAAAATGGGGGTTTAAAGGGAGAAAAGTTTCCTCCTTTAGGGCCTGCACAAAGCGTTGGATCTAAGAAGTCGAAATTTGGTATGTAGACTCCTTCTTCAGTGTAGATAACAGCTAAGATGTGGTTTTTGGAAAATCCAATGGGGAGGGGCATTAAAAGGTAAAAATCTTACCCTGGACGGCCTGCCAAAACCGTTGCAGCTGAGTAGTTGAAATTTGGTATATTGGTTCCACCTGCTGCTTAGACATTCACGTAGGTCGGATTTTTAGAAATGTCTAGGGGATGGGCAAAAGGTGAAAGGGGTCCCCCTTTAAGGACTGCCCACACCGATTTAAGCTAGAAACCTGAAATTTTAAATATGTGTTAATTGGAGTAGCGATTAACTTATTGATCACCTACAATTTAAAATTTTAGCCAGGTTAAAATGGAGGTTCAAAGGGGAAAAAATATGTGTTACCCGAAGAATGTGCCATACAATTAAAACTCGCAGAGCGTTGAAGTTATTAAATAGAATCTATTTTATTTTCAAAACGTTATTTCTTATTCTCTTGTTTTTTGTTGCTTATTCTCTTAACAGAGCTCCCGTATTTTAAAAGTTTTTTGTAAACAAAAACATATGTTGAGTAAAATTACCATACGATATTCTATGGCTCTTGTGTTCTCTTTGTATACTCGCGAATGATCAACGTACTATAAACCATCTTAGTGTGTTCGTTTCTAAATTTTTTATTAAAATAAGTAAGTTTGGCTGAAAAGTTCGTAGGGTGACACATAGATGGCGCTGCTAGTATGAAATCCATATGATTTTTTTTTCGGAACACACGTGTATCAATTTGACAGCCGTCTGATTATTAGTTTGTGAGATGTAGTATTTTGGGTGAAACAACTTTTGGTTGTTTAAAAATAATGGATACAAATCAAGTATTGGCAGAGCGTTTTGAGTAAGTACGTATTTGTTGTGCAATCTGTGGTCTGTCAGTACAATTTCTGGCTGGGTACCTCTATATATTTGAAAGTTTGCACTTAATGAGAATTACAACTTAATAAATATTAAAAAAAAACTTTTTTGTGTGTGTGAATTGTGTGTGTGAGTATAATTTATAAACTAAACATAAAGTTTATTCGGCATTAGCAGAAGTTTAGACGTTTTAAAATTAAAAAGAAATAAATTACTTGTTTATAAGAAATTTGTACTAAATTTATAAACAAATTTATTCTAAATTTAAGTAAAAAATAAACTAAATATTAGTAATAATCTAGAAAATTTAAGAAAAAATTAAAATAATTTAAGTAAATTGTTTGTACTTGTATACTTGATTTATGCTTAACTTTCTTGGGAGACAAATCATTCCTAAATTTCTTAGGTTTTAGTTAAGTTACGTGAATATTTTTCTGAGTGTTATTAGTACATATCATTAGGGTACTTTTAAACAATAAAATAGGAAAATTATCCAAGACATACATATTTGGTTTCTATAGAAGATACTTGAATTTAATCATGATATGATTTTATGTCCTCAATTTTTAATGCACTATGGGTTAAAAAGTAAAGAAATGGGTAATACAAATATATAATATAATTAAATAAGTATACCTACCATTAACAATAAAGATCAAAGATATATGAAAGAAATATTTGTTAAACCACTAATGCACGAGTCTGCCTTTGGACACTATTATTTATTCTTTTAGGCTGTATGATTAAAAGTGGCATTTTATAATTAACAAAATTTTTAAGCTCATAAAAAAAAGAACAATACAGGAATCGAAAAGCACACGCAGAGAAAAACCATAGTTGAGGCAATCATATTCGAAGAGCATCATATATTTTTGGGTTTATGATTGTGCCAACCATAGTCGTACTATAATATGGTTATCATATTATGATAATAAAGTAACCATAATTTTACCATAATATTGTTCCTACAGTTATAGTATGATCCAAAAAATACCATATTATGGTTTTAAATAAACATGTTATGATTTCGAATTTATCATAACATGTTCGCATGTAATGCTCAAAATGTTATCATATTATAGTCCCCATAAAAATTGTATAATCATACTTTGGCTCATTAATAAGCATATTATTATTCTCATTACTCCCAGCTTTCCGAAACAGCTGATAAAAGAAGATTAAACATTTTTTTATTTTGAAAAAAATATAACATTAATCTGCAAATTTCAACATATGCAATACAAACATTTTTTTTCGTGTCACCAACAAGATAAATTTTTGCCTGACTCTCAATTTTTAATCATTTTACGCGAAATTTAATTTCACTTTCTGTACTATGAATGTTCTAAAAAAACAATAAATTGAAAACTAAATTTAAATACCTTGCAATAAAAAATAAATAACTTGTATTTCAGCTTTATTCTTTTGTCTGGTGTTTTTTAATAATTGAAAACCTTTCATTATATTTTTTTCTTGTCAATACCTTGCACAAATTTTCAAACTATACTAAGCCAGAAGCCTGCGCCGAGCAAAATTAATCAGCGGCGGCTTATAGCCGGCTGCAAGCCGAAAACTGATAAATAAAGACTAATAAATAAAAATATTAGTATATAACTTAGAATATGCCGGAAACATTTGCCTAATACAAAAAAGAAAATGAAATTGTGTTTGATATTATTGGATTGCATCAATACTTATTTATGTTACCATAAAACATTAAATATGCTATCATAATTATCTTTCCAATGTCAAATAAGTGGCAAGTCCATGTTTAAAAGAAACAACTGGCGCACTAAAACACAAAAAATAATTAGGATCATTTCAACAAATAAAATTTCGCTAACATTTAACCAAGTTTTTTCTACGTTATTTCTGAATAATTTCTGCGAAATTTTTTTTTAGCGTGTTAATTTTTGTTTTTTTGTTCGGAATAAATTGAAGTTTTATCCTAAATTGGAATACAAACGTTTAATACACTTAAAATAACTTGTAAAAACCGGTCTACTTTATTTTCATTTAAATTAAATGTCTTTTGTTATATATTTTTAAATGTTGATAAATCAACTGACACATCCGTAAGAAACAAATGATATAATCAGTAAAAACAAATGTCAAAATTTTACCTACCAATTCCTTAAAAAATAAATATTTTTTTTTTCAATTATTTGAAATTATTTCCCTTTTTGTATTTTTTGTTTTTTTTAATATACTCGTATAATACAAAATGTATGTATGCATAGCTATAGACACTTTTTGTGTGTATGTGTTTGTGTATGTATGTGTGTTTAAGAAGTCCTTGCAATTTGTATTGAAAATTATATACAACCAATTTAAATAAAGAGCAAATTGAAACTTTTTGAATATTTTTTTTTGAAACAGACAGCAAAATAAAATTTAAATTTTTAATAACAGTTACGGACACAAAGAAACCACAAATTTCTGTTTTGTGGGTAAATTTTTATTAAATTTCAAACAAATGAAAAAAATAAATGAAACTGTAAAAAAATGGTAAATGATAGTAAATTATTTCGAATAAATTTATAAAAAAGTTAATGTAGATATTTCTTTGAAAAATAAATGTATGTTCCTTTATTTTTAAATGGAACGGAAAACTTTTTTTTATTAATCTACAAACAGTTAACTACATTATATTCTGAGTGTATTACTGATAATTTTTTTTTTTAATCAACCAAACAAACATTTGTAGTTTCAAATATAACTAAAAATAATAGTTTCGGCAGCGGGGCCTACTAAAAATTGGCAGCGTCTAGGTTCAGCCGGCTTTACGCCATTTGGCGCAGGTCTCTTACGCGCAATTGCACTAACACAATGGCTATAGAATGTACCTTAAATTTTGATCGCTATCATCTAATGACTGGAAAAATCATAACAAAATTGATAAGAAAATGTAATGATGTTAACCATAATAAAATCGTCGTCTGTATCAATTTTCTGTTATTTTTCCAATTTTAGTAAAAAAAACATATGATTGTTTTTTTAGACACATTGTAATAAAAACAAACTGGCTGAACTGATAATTTTGTTTTATGAAAACAAGACAATATTATGACTGTAAATGTCAAAGTTATGTTTTATTTGATTTATAATTATTTATTGATTGTCGCCAGCATTTTATAGTTGCATAATTATCATATTTTTTCCATAGTCAGAATTTTTGTTACCACATTATGGTAACAGCCAATCATGTTATAATATAGAAAATGAAAATCATAAAATAATAAAATATTTACTATAATATTGATGGTAGCAATCATATTGGTTGTTAGAACCTATTTATACACTGATAACTTGATTGTCACAACCATACCCGATTGCAGCAAGCATAATATAGTAGCAGTGATGACGTTGCGACCATGTTTTTTTTTCTCTGCGTGCACGAACTATAAAGGTACCGAAAAGCACGTTAATTAAAGTATATCTGAACCCATTGTTTAATGTATTGGTTTTGAGTGTATTTGCAAAATAAGTCATCATGTTTTAATATGGCCAATGAAGATGATGATCAGAAGGATGATAAAAACATGAAAATATGTATAAAGTTATGTATATATATGTATGTAAGCTAAATATGAATCCTGTTCTATAAGTATGCGATAATATCTGTGTATTCCCATACATGAGGGTGTATTGATTTTAACTTTACACTTATGAATTTACAATTTATAGTAGAAGATGAAGAAGAAGATAAAGAAGATGAAAAAAAAAATCAAGTCCAAAATAGCTTACTCGAGTGAAAAACAAAACAAAAAAAAAAACCAAGCAACTTTTACATACAATAAGCAAGCATAAGCATGATAATTTATGTAAATGTAAATATAGATTTTTCATTGGCACCTTTTAAGAACTTTTCAAGAAGTTTTCGTTTTTTGCCTCCCACCAGTTTTTCTAACGCTAAGAATGTGATACACAAGTTTTTGTTGTCATTGTTGTTGCCACTTTGGTAAAAAAAAATCTAGAAATATGTATAGAGGCGGCTTAAGGGGTGTTTTTATTTAGTATAGGATTCTTGGCATATTTTAACTCTTTCCTTTTTTTTTATTATTGACTTAAGATAAATAAATCTCATTTTAATGGCAGTTTTTGTCATAGACTTATTTTGATGTTATTAAATCTTTTCCCTTTTCTTGTCGTTTTAGAATCACCCATGCAAATGTTTTATAAGGATAAAGGTGTTTTTTTAACTGGTGGTACTGGATTTTTTGGTAAAAGTAAGTATGTATGTTATATGTGTTAATTTATTATTAAAAATCATTAAAATATCCTTAAGAGAAATTGAATTTTAAGTAAGTAGATTTTTTATACATAAAATTCACAGATAACACATTTAAATATAACAGGCTATCGAATTTAAATGGTTTGCCAAGCTGTAAAGTGTTATTTGTTATTTTTTCAACATATATTGTCTGTTCGCAAATGCACACTGACAATATTTTTAACGGTAAATAGTTATTTTTAAAGAAAATTCTTAAAGCTGTTTTATAAAAAAAATATGTTTTTAACTTTTTCTACCAATCATTTAATAAATTAAAGACACAAAATTACGGATTTTTTGTATTAGTTCAAATGTTCAGTTAAAATTTTCTTAAAAAAAACCAGTAGTTATTTTATATTGACTATCAGAAATAACTAAAAATCTATAAGGTTTTTGGTTTCCGATTTTAATTAACAATTAAACCTAAATGATAAATGACAATTGTTAAAAAGATTATGCGAATGTTAATGAATTCCATTATAACCAATCATTACCATATTTTTGTAGCTTGATTTAAACTTGAAATTAGGGCTTGAAAACAAGTGTTATTATTATGTCGTTTGAACTTGAATTAAATTTAGATTCCAAGCTTGAAATAAAGCATATTTTCACTGTTACATTCGTCTTGAATTCCAGTTTCCCTTTTACTGGAATATGCTATTAAATTCAAGTGTAATTCAAGTATAAATCAAGGCTTGAAATTAGAAAACATGACTTTAATTAAACTAAATTTTAGCTTTAATTAAAGCATATAACTCTGTGGGACTTATTTTAGAATTTTTAGATATTTTTTTGTTATTCTTCTTCTTTGGAATCCCCAATTTTTGGAGGTTATTTTTAATTTTAAGGATAATTTCATTTCTTTTGGGAATTATTTCATTCGGACTAAACGAAAAATGTAATTAATAAATGCTTTCTTAAATACCCAAATTTGCTTTCATCATTTTATTAATAGACATTAATATCTAGAGATTTCTTGTGAATTAATTTTTTTCATACAAACTAACCTAAAAAAAATACGGAATGGTGGGACATTTAAGCGCCAATTCTAAATTAGTACGAAACTAACCCTTACACGCATTTTAAGTTTTGTCTTATTTCTCGCGCTCAAGTTAAATTTTGAGCTTTTGTGTATTCAGAGACAAATGGTGGTTAAATTTTAAGGGCCGATGTTGAATGTGAACCACACCTAAACGTCAAGTTGTTTTCTGCATTTCATTTGACATTTCTTAATTTCAGACTAACTCAATTTGAACCACGGAAAGATACAAAATCGAGCAACGCGTTAAAGTTATTCAGGCTTATTATGAAAATGGGCGTTCAAATCAAAATGCATTTCGTGAACTTCGTGATTTTTTTTTTGGTCAGCATAGTCGACCAAATGTGTCCACAATCAGGAGAATTGTGGGCAAATTTCAGCAAACCGGGTCTGTGAAAACACTTGTGCATGCTTGCCCAGTTCGTTCTGCGGAAAACATTGCTGTTGTTCGTGATAGTGTGTCATGAGGCCGGCCAAGCATTTACCGTAAATGGTGTTCGCTATCGCGTGATGATATCGAATTTATTGTGGCCAGGAATTGAGGATATGACCCTGGACGATATGTGGTTTCAACAGGATGGTGCCCCTTGCCACACAACTAACGAAACAATGGCTCTTTTGCGCGACAAATTCAATGACCGTGTTATCTCACGTAGTGGCGATGTCAATTGGCAGCCAAGATCATGTGATTTGACATCGTTGGACTTCTTTCTTTGAGGTCAGCAACAATTCAAGAGCCAAAGGATGAGATAATTCGGCACATTAACGGTATAGAACCTCAATTATGCCTCAGCGTCATCGAAAATTTGGACCATCGGATGGAGGTGTGCCGCCGAGGTCGCGGCGGCCAATTGGCCGATATTTTGCTCCATACATAATTGAACCATACCATATTATCATAATAAAAAGAAATGACAATAATTTCCTAAATAATTTGTATTTTATTCAAAATCATCATCGGCCCTTAAAATTTAACCACTCTTTAGTATAATTTTATGACAAATATTGTTGTGAAACATTTTATCCTATTATATCCCCGTTTTAAGGGTATTTTCCACTTTCTCACGAAAGGGGCAAAAAAGACACATACATTGAGGAGTTAGAGGGTTAAGATGCTTCTCTTAATTTTTTACATAAATCTTCTAAACACATTTTATACCTCAAATGTAAGGGTCACATGGTTTCTTATGCCGATTCAACATAAGCATGTGCAAAAAGGGGGCAAACTTTAACCACCCTAAAATAAAATTCATAGGTAAACATTCAAAACGCCGATACACATATTTTGTTTTTGTCCTCTCTACCAGAATCCGTTGAAACCTTATTAATTTGTAAAAACGTTTTATTTTGTTGTACAGTGTCATAATTAATTTTTTTTTCAAAAAGACCTTAAGCTTAATTTAGAAAAAATTAAAAAAATAATGTGTATATATTTCTCCTTCTTTTAGTTACAATCGAAAAACTTTTAAGAGTTACCGATGTGGGACAAATATATTTACTGATACGCACTAAAAAAGGTAAAGATGTACAATCCCGCCTAGATGATTTATTCAATGATCCGG
The DNA here is from genome assembly GCA_949748255.1 of Eustalomyia histrio. Lineage (NCBI taxonomy): Eukaryota > Metazoa > Arthropoda > Insecta > Diptera > Anthomyiidae > Eustalomyia > Eustalomyia histrio. Next base: position 217,127,875 of record OX456523.1, read on the forward strand.
TAAATATTTTCTTCCCAACTTCTATCTTCTGATAAATATATTTTCTAATTTTCTTTTATGTTTTGCTCTCAGATCTTTGAAAAATTAAAGCAATGCAAACCTAACTATCGTGAAAAAGTTACTATTATCAGCGGTGATGTTTCCCTACCCAATTTGGGTATATCTTGCGAAGAACGTGAATTACTTAAGGATCAAGTAAATATTGTCATTCACGGTGCTGCCACTGTACGTTTCGATGAGAAACTCAAAATGGCTATAGCCATTAATGTTAGCGGTACTAGGGAAATATTACAATTGGCTAAAGAAATTGTACATCTTAAGGCTTTAGTTCATGTTTCGACTGCTTTTGCTCACTGCAATCGTAGTTATATACAGGAACAATTCTATGATTCTTCATTGACGGGTGAAAATGCTTGTAAATTGGGTGAATGTCTGGATGAACAGACATTGAATCTTTTAACGCCCACAATTATAAAAGATTATCCAAATACGTATACTTTTACGAAAGTGTTAGCTGAGGATATTGTAAAAAATTATGCAGGAAATTTACCCGTGACCATATTTCGTCCTGGTATAGGTAAGAACTTACGGGAAATTCTCATTTGCCAGTTAATATGATATTTGAATTATCTTTATTTTTTTTCAGTCATTACTACTTACAGGGAACCCATCACCGGTTGGATTGATAATATGTATGGTCCTTGTGGCATTATCGTAGGTGTTGGTTCTGGTGTTTTACGTGTCTTTAATGCGAACCCTGATAATAATGCTCATTTGGTGCCAGTGGATTTATGTGTCAATGCATTGTTGACAAGTGCCTGGGATATAGCCAGAAATACGTAAGTGTTTGTGTGTGTGTGTTTTACTACAACCATACATTGTTGTATTGTAAATGATGAAATTCCCGTGAAAATTATTTAAATTTTTATTTTTGTTGCCTACAGCTATGACAGTCCACCCATTTATAATTACGTGCCGGATGCCAATAATATGTCAACCTGGCGTAAATATATTCAATTTGGTATAGATAATTGTAAAAATTTACCTTTACGCAAATCGATTTGGTATCCACGTCTTACAATTGTGACCACAAAATTTCAATTTCATATATTCGCATTTTTCTATCATACCCTACCCGCCCTCTTTATGGATATGTTAATGTTGGTGATTGGAAAAAAACCCAGGTAAAGTAAATGTGTTGACAATGTGATGCCTAGCAACATGTTCACCCTGGTAGGCACCAACTTTTCAGATAAAATATTGTAATAAAGTTTGCTTTAAAATTTTCTTGTATTACAATAGGGACAAGTGTAATAAAAAATTCAAATCTCCTAAAATTTGACATTTCGCCTTAAACAGGGTAATTTAATGTATCTCCATTTTATTATAATTAAGAGGATTTAATCATAGATTACAAACGTTTAGAGTAAGATTTTGCTTGTCATGTTTCTCTCGATATTTTCCCGAGCTGTCTCCGAAGAGAAAAGGCCATAAACAAAACTTTTCATTAAAAACTCATACTCATTGAATATATAAGAGAAGCATAGAATCAGTCCAATTGAAGCATAGAAGCAGACTTATTGATTGCGACATATCAGTTTCCTGGTACTAATTATTACCTAGATTATTGAAGAGCAGTTTGGTATTGAAAATGAGCAAAATCGGACCTGCAGTTAAAAAGTTATGAGTGAAGATGTGAAGGCACCTCTAAATTTTCCATACAAATTGGTGTACAATTTCATAGTAGGGACTGGTACATAATATATTTTCTTATCAGTCGCTTAGAGGTGAATAATATTTTGTATTCTCACCTCAAATATTTTTCACCTTAAAATTTTTTTTTCACCTCCATAACTTTACTTCAAAACTTTTTTACATTATTTGTATTAAAAACAGTAGACAACATTTTTTTAGAATATTGGTGGAGGGTAATCAAAGATTCGGCACGGCTGAATTTAAGCCTTTTTTAACCGAATTTAAGCCTGTTTTTAACTGATTTAAGTTTTTATTGCCGTTTTAAATAAATAATTTGCTGCATATCACGATTTTTTAATTCTTTCATTTCAAATCCTATTTAAAATAACAAAATTTTTATGAAAATTAACAAAAACTCATATTTTTTTCGTCGCTATATGATTTTCAGGATCAATGAGGGACGTCTTCCCGATATTCGATTATTTATATTTTTGTGAGACGTAGTCTGGTTAATATTTGAGACTTTAGGGACTTATTGTCCCCAAAAAGGGCTAAGTTGTTCAGAAAGTTTTTTCTGAGTCGATCGGTATACCTTGTCTAGTAGTTTTGATGGTTACCACCCTTAGAACACCCATCAATATACCCTGTACCACAGAGTAGTGTAGGATAAAAAAATATCCAACGAATCTATTAGGTCGTGGAGTGATAAAAAAGTATTCACACACTTCAGCATTCAGAATATTATGAGAGTGGAATCAACTACTCTTGGCGGTTAAAATAACTGCATTTGCAGTTGAAAAATTCTATCTATACTAAATTTGCATTTAAATCAAATGCAAAAAGTAGTTATTTTTTAAAATCAACTGACAAATTAAATATAAATTTACAGTAAAAATGTAAATAATTTTTGTAAAACAAATACTTAGAAATATCGTTAAAAACAACTGCAAATCAAGTTGAAACAACAATTGTTCACAGGTAGAAATTTAAGGCTGGTAATAAAAATATCACTGGCTATGCTATCTGCGATTGCTAAGCGCAATCGAGTGACCTCATCAAAGAAGTAACAAAAGTCCATTAATTTGGCTACGAATACTTTTCCAGATATAGCTCCTCTTGCGACTATTTTCGCGGTAAAAAAAATTGGATCGATTACAGAGACAAACACATAAACAAACGCCTATTTTGAGAATATATACACCATATATTTTCCGTTACCGACTGTAGTTTATTTAAAAAGTAATACGTAGAGTTTGTTTTTAAATGAAGAATCAATTGAAATTCACAGAAATATATTTTTTAACTATTTGAATCAGTGATTAAAAAAACAAACTATTCAAATCTACAGACATTCAGTAGGAGTTGATATTTTCAGTTAAATATAAAATTTTAAGTTTTCTGTTTCTAAAAATAAAAATTCATATAATTCCTTTTTGTTTTTTTTTTTACCAAAATAGTTTGTTTATATACAAAATTTTTTCAATTAAAATTACAATAATTATATACATTTGTGTGTGTATTGTGTTTTGTAAAATTACATACAAATTAAAATAATTTTCAATTTGAAAATCGAACCACAAAAATCGTTTTTTTTCTAACGTTTTGACAGTTAAAAATTGATATTTTTACTACTTTTGTCGATTATTAAACAATGATTGAAAATAATGAAAAACCAATAGTCCCATTTTTGATTTTATTTTCGATTAATTTTATATTTATTTTAGATTGTTTTTAACGAAATAAAATTGTGAGTTTATTGAAAAATAAAACGCTCTTTTTGCCAAAAAAAAATATATCGTTTATTAAAAAGCTTATTGACTTATCAAAGTACCCTTGTATAGGTCATTCCTTGTTTAATTTTATTTTGTTTACAATTTTGCTTACATATCAGGATTTACTCAATGAATATGTAAAGTTATTTATTTATTTATTTTATTTATTAATCATATAATTACAAATTATATGTTAATACCCTAAACGAGCACTAGCAACAAAGGCCATCGGCACGTTGTAGCGAAAACAGACCAGAGCCTCTGGTGGGAATTGAACCCACGACCCCCGCACTGATAAGCTAGCACGCTACCAACTAGCCTACCGGGGCGCTCAATATGTAAAGTTTTTAGCAGTTTTAATTAAATAAAGTGTAAAAGGGGGTTGAAGAACAACTTCATAATCGGATAATTTTCGGAACCCAGTAAAAGTTAAATTTTTATATGTATTTTTCATTTAAAAAGTTACAAAAACTTCTCTGTTTTAAAATTTGTTTCTTATCAGTGTGAACATCCCACATAAAAGTGTGAAAACAAATATTTACCCTATTATATGTCTCTTGGCTTTATCCTGAAAATTTTTATAAACCCTTTTTTCTGCTCACTGTTTGTTTGTTTTTGTTTTTCTATATATGTTTGAATGTGTGTGTGTTATTTTTTTCGTTTGTTTTTTGTTTTTTTTAGAATGTTAAAAATCTATCGTAAAATCCACAAATTCTGTACTTTGATGGAATATTTTTCATCAAATGATTTCAAATTCGACAATGACAATGTACGAGCACTCTCCAGTAAATTGGAATCAACGGATAAACAATTGTTTGCATTTGATATGCGCAATCTAAACTGGACAGAATTGTTTCATATGAGTTTGATGGGTGTACGCCAGTATGTGGTAAAAGATGATCCCAGTACAATACCTGAAGCAATGAAAAGGCATGAACGGTATGTATAATTGATATTGGTGATTATGATTATGATGATGATGATGTTTTTTTTTTATTTTCCTAATTCCTTGTTTAAACAATATTTTTTTTCCTTTTTTTCTCGAATTTTTTCGCCAGCCAAAGGATTTTACATTATTTAACACTGTTTGTGGTCTATACACTGGGGTTTGTGGTGCTGTATCAATTGTTTAAATGTATATTTTTTTGAGTTTTAAGAATTAAAAAGCTATTTCAAAGTCTAGTTTTTATTTTGTTTTTTTTTTTTTTTGTATATTACCAAAAGTTATTTATAGTTTCTGTTTTTTTATATAAAAATTTATCATTAATAGTGTATGTACCTTAATTATTTTTTTTAATTAGTTTCGACGTTATTTCGGGATTAAACTCGTGTTTTAGTTATTGAATATATTTTTGATTTTTTATAAAAACATCGAAAATAATTCTGGTGATTAAAAAACTCGGCTATTGTTTTTAATTTTTTCTTAGTTGTAGTTAAAGTAAAAATAAAAAAAATAGTTTTTTTTTTATTAATTTTTAAATTATTCTTTGTATATTGGGTAAAGTCAAACTTATGTATATATTTTTAAATAAATTAATATATAAATAAATAATAATCTTAAAGTCAAAATTTTGTAAATTTGTATTAATAAATTTAATAACAGGGATGGTAAGTCTGAAGTGGTAATTTTTTATTTTTTTTTTAACAAACATCATTTTACAAAAATTTTGAGCATAAAATGAAAATATAAGCATGAACACTACATGGTCAGAATATTATCACTTTTTGCGTCGATTTAACCTTTGAAACATTTGTTTATTATAAGCCAATAGACAAATCTGAACAATTTATTCGTGTTGGAAAGAAAAATAAAGAAAGTGGGCTTCATATAAAAAAACACAAAATATACTAAAAAAATTATATGACAGCATATCGTAAAATAATGATCTAAGTGTTCATCCTTTAATACATGAAAACATAGCGTGTACTATTAGCAGAGCTTCGAAAATAGAATTCTATTCTAAAATTCGAATTCGACATAATTTTTAAGTGAATTCCATTTTAAACATTTGGGAGAATTGATTCGAATTCACATTCGATTTTACAAATAATTTAATTAAATCATTAGGAATTCAATTATTAAGAATTCATTTGATTTCTAATTCAATTAATCATTTATTGGGAATATATATTGATCTTAGACCCTATAAAGTATATATATTCTGGATCCTTATGAAGAGCGAAGTTGATTTAAGGATGTGCGTCTGTCCGTCTTTGTGTTGAAATGGGTTTTCCGAAGATCCATTTCTGTTTGCTATTGAAAATCAGCCAGATCGGTTGATAAATGGCTGAGATATTAGCAAGAAACCAGGACTACCTCTCTTTTTTCCGTAAAATCCCTTTGTTTAAAATATATGTAGAATTTTACGCATAATAAACACATCCATTTGTTGAAATTCTTTTCTTTCACCTTATTTTAGTAAAAACCAAACAAATCTGTTTTAAACAAAAATTGTTTTTTTTACTTCTATTAACGACGGTTGTATATAAGCTTGAATAGTGGTCTAACTGCTATGTCACAAATAGTTTTTTTCTCTAAGGCGCGGGTTCGATTCCCGTCTATTCAACGTTTTTGTACATTTTTTTATATTTTCTAAAGACATTTTTCGTTTATTTTTTTTTTAACATAAATAACTAATTTAAATAAAATTTTAAATTAATAATTAAATAATCCATAAATAGGCTAAAAACATCAAAATTTTTATAAAAACCCTCTGATACAAACAAAATACAAACGGTTTTCTTTCTATTTTTTGCTCCCATTTAAAAGAATTTATAAAAAGATTTTTAAACCATTTTATTTCTCATATATTAAGAAAATTTTATACATAACTCCTTTTTGAGTGAAACTATTTTAGGTCATAACTAATAATAATTTATAAAACAAATTTTTATAAACTATTTTCCTTCAAATTTTTAAAATTAAGCTAAAGAAATTAAAAACATCTTTTAAAAAGGCGAAATAATATCCCAAATGCAAATTTGCCAGCTAAATTAAACGTTTTAGTAAAAATAAATAAAATGCAGTTCTGGTGAAATCTTTTAACGATTTGTAAAAAAATATTTTTTGGTCGAAAAAAGCTTTTTTTAGAACTAAAAAGATTTTTGAAAAGAAAAAAATATGACAACACTGATTGGCATTATGATTGTGATTGTTGTTGTTTTTATTTTATTTGTTGAACTTTTTGCCTTTCACCTCTTGACCTTTTATACACAAACAACAAATTCATACAAAGGTTTGTCATTTAAATAAAACCCAAACAAATCTGTATTAAACGAAAACTCTTTATTTACTTCTATTAACGACGTTTGCTTATGTCGTTTAATGGCTCAGTGGTCTAGGCGCTTTGTCACAAATACTTTTAGTCGCGCGATTGAGCCCAGTCTATTCAACATTTTTATTTTTTATTTTTTTTTTAACACAACAAATGGCTTAACGATGTCGGTCAGCTTTTCTGTACAAGGTGGCGCAAAAGTAATCCTCCTATCAGAAAATGCTATAAATTTTGCGATTGGCCCCTAATGTCAGTTCTGTTTTGACATTTGTGTAGTAAACACATGCGAAATACACGTTAATAAACAATGTTACGCTACACTGCTCCAGAACGCGGAATATTGGTGACTATTTATTTAAGCAATAATGAAGATGATTTTTCATCAAAAATAATCATGAGTGATGAGGCCCATTTCCATCTTAGCGGGTACGTAAATAAGCAAAATTTACGCTTCTGGGCACTGAAAATCCGCGTATAACCCACGACGAGCCATTACACCCGCTCAAAGTCACTGTATGGTGTGCTGTTTTCGCTGGAGGAGTCATCGGACCTTTTTTCTTCGAAGACGTCGCGGGCCAAACGGTTACTGTGAATGGTGAGCGCTACAGAGCAATGATCAACGAGTTCTTTTTGCCGCAACTTGATGAATTGGGATTGGAAAACATGTGGTTCCAACAGGGCGGTGCAGCGCCACACACTGCACGTGCCACAACCGATATGCTGAAGGATGAATTTCCCGGGCGCCTAATCTCCCGTTTTGGCGATTTGCACTGGCCAGCAAGATCGCCTGATTTGACCGCTCCAGACTTCTTTTTGTGGGGCTTTTTGAAGTCGTGGGTTTATGTCAACAAGCCTCAGACTCTTGCAGCTATTAAAGACAATATCCGTCAAGAATGTGAGGACCTATCGCCGGAAGTTTTGGCCAAAGTGATGGAAAATGCCATAAAAAGGGCTCAAATGACAATCAACTGTGGCGGCGGCCATTTACATGACATCATATTCTCGACTTGATGAAAAAAAAATTTAAAGACCAAATAAAAATAATCCACAAGAGAAATCAAAGTTTTTCATTTTTTTTTTAAATTACAGCCAAAAAACATCGGAAGGTTATTTTTGCCCCACCCTGTATAATTGGAGAATAGAAAAAGGAATAGTTTCCAAATAAGGTGCAAGCATCTTGGTTATTAACACACAACACCTGACCAAATGTGGGCGGAATCCTTGAATTGGGCGTGGCACAAAATAGATTAATTTATATCTTAAGAACGGTAAGACCGTAATTAAATACTCCATAAATGGGCTAAAAACATCAACATTTTTATAAAAACTAAAATTTTAGAGCTGTAAAATCTGTCTATTCCATGTATGTCCTTATATAAACTTCACTTTTTTCCCAACCATGGTGAAGGGTACAAAAGATTCGTCATAGCCGAATTTAGCCGCTCTTACTTGTTTTTAGTTTTTTTCGATTTTCTTATATATGGTAAGGGTAAATATCAGTTTGTCTGTCTGTTGAATTGGCGATCACGACGCGAAGACGCAAGCAATTTTATGGACATCCTCCCGAGCAGTTTGGTATTGAAAATGAGCAAAATCGGTTCAGCGGTTATAAAGTCATAAGCGAAAATGTGAAATATTCCACACAAATTGGTGTATTTTAGTACAATTTCAAACTAGCGACTGGTACATAATATATTTTTTCAAATGTTTTTTCCACAGGCGCTTAGAAATTAATAATATTTTGTATTTACCTCAAAAAATTTTTTTCACCACTTTAATTTTTTTCACCACAAAAAATTTTTTTTTCGCTTTAAAAAATTTGTTCACCTCCAGAATTTAATTTCAGAAGTTTTTTACATTATTTGTATCAAAAACAGTAGAGAACTTATGTTTGTTGACTTATTTTAATTTTTTCGAATTTTGTTTTTCAAATTGTAGCACTTTCAATTCTGCCTTTTTTTAATTCAAGTGATTTTTTCCCAATTTTTTTCAATTTTGAGTGATTATTTTCTAGTTTTAAGCAGTTTTTTATGTTGGAGATTCCTTGATTATGCCGATTTTTTAATTTTTAAGATCATTTTTTAATTTTAGCGATTTTTTAAATTTTGTTAATTTTGTTTATTTTTTTTTTTCATTTCTGATTTTTTTTAATTTTGTTTTTCTTGTATTTACAAAAAAATCTTCAATTTCCTTTAATTAAAACTTAAAACATAGTTTTTTCTTTTCTAAATTTAAAAATCGAATGAAGAAAGTCGAATGCCACTTTCAAATTATTTTAGGGATACAATTTGTAATCACAGCACTAAACCTGATTTTGTCAAAGGAATTTTTTTGAATAAAGAATTCGTTCATGGATCGAATAAACAGAACTTTCTTTTAGCGTAGAGTTTAACTTTCAAAGTAAATCCATGAAAAGATTTCAAAGTTGTGATCGATTGTGTTAAACAATATGTGTGCATTAAATTATCATGGCAATGTGTACTACAAGTCGTATGAGTATTTTTTATTTATTACTAAAACTTATTAATCATACGACCTGTAGTACACATTTTAGTGTTAACTTATTATAAGTCCAAAATAAACAAATTACTTAGAGTAGTGTAGGAATCATATGATCGGTATTGAATGATTTATATTGGTTTACCTGTTTTTATAAAAAAGACTGTAAAACTTTATTCATAATGAAAATTTATTCATAATCAAATTAAAGAGCACAAGTGTATTAATACAATATTCAATAACTTCAAAAATGTCATAACTTAATACAATTGCAATGAATTCATTTGATTTTTCAATGTTTATGTTATAAATAATCCCAATTTTTAATTAATTATTTAGAGTTCTACATTTCATTTCAACTTTGGCAAAAATAACAACAATAAAATAAACTTAATGAATTTCATAAACTGCTTGAAAATACCGAAAAAACAACCTCATAAAATTTCTCTTCTTCCACCACTACCACTACTACCAACTCTAATACTATTAAAGTAAATAACTTTCTCAACCAGAATGATGGTAATACGTACAAACTTACACAGGGCATATAGAAAGAACACTATAAAACACTTGTAGTATCATCATCTGAAAGTGGAATATAGAAAGTACTTTAACATTCTACAATATAGTTAGTATATATGTATTAGGTACTGCATAGTAGTTTCTAATGTTTTGTGTATGGGTGTGTGTGTGTGTGTTGCTTTTTAATAATTTCAAATCCCAAGTTTAACATTTTCCTGTTTACCACAATAGTAAAAAAAAAAAGTATCAAAACAAGCAACTAAATGAAATTGAAAGCATAGAAATAAAAATCCTTGCACTTTATAGAAGGTATAAGGGGAGTTATGAATAAAGCACACACACACACTCTCAATCATAACAAATATAGATATTTTAAATGAAGCCTTACTCATACATTCATAAAAATAGGCAAACAATACACACAACAACACAAGCAAAAAAAAAAAAAAAAAGAATACCCTAATGTAACAACAAAATAGAAGTAAAATGGTAAAAACCATAAAAATACAACAACAACAATAGCTACAATAGCTACAATAACAAAACATATCCAATATAATAACAACAACTACAACCAATAGATGGAGAAAGTAACAAACAACAAAAACGGCCAAGAAAAAAACGTAAAAACGGTTTGTCAATCACTGCATATTGTTGATTGAAGTAATTTAAGCGTCCCTAAAGCTGTACTCAAGAATTATTACATCAAAATGCTCTCAATTAAAGTACTTGCGCATAACTGAGCGCCAAGCTTTGTTGAAATACATTTGCTAGCAGGGATGAGATAAATAAGATTCACGATTTTTAAATGTACTTTTTTTTTGTAAGTCACTTTATCAAAAAATATTTATTTCGACAGTACTTTGAAGGCGTAACTATTCATTTACTTGCTGTTCCCTGTAAATTTTTTCAGAACTCTCGTATAAAAATCTAGTTTCAGGGATTTGAATAAGATAAATCTTAATTGAATTAATTCGCTTAAAAAATAATTCTTTTTGTAAATCAGCAAGTTAATTCAATATTTTATAAATCAATTTATGAAATCAAATTTAAAATGATAGTTGATTAATCAATTTCATTTGAATATTTTTGATTCAAATCATTTCAAATATAAAAAAACATTAAAATTCACTAGCGAGTCTCGCTTAGTTTTCTAGATATTCGCCATTTTGTAAAATGGTAATTATATAAATTAGCATAAAGATAAATTGTTCTTTAAATCTTTATATTTTGAAATTGTTTGACGTCAGTTAATACACATTTACGTTATAGTTTAAAATCTATTGGATGAAAATGTGTAATACTTAGATAATAAGCTAACGTATTTTTTGATTTTAAATTAAATTATTCAAATTGAATTATTTCGTTTGATTTATAAAAAACAATTATTTAAATCCACTTGATACTTCTTATAAGATATTTATTTATTTATTTATTTATTTATTTATTTATTTATTTATTTATTTATTTATTTATTTATTATTTATTTATTTATTTATTTATTTATTTATTTATTTATTTTATTAAACATATAATTACAAATTATATTTTAATACCCTAACCGAGCATTAGCAACGAAGGCCTTCAGCTCGTTGTAGCGAAAACAGACCAGAGGCTCTGGTGGGAATCGAACCCACGACCCCCGCACTGATAAGCTAGCACGCTACCAACTAGCCTACCGGGGCGCTCTTCTTATAAGATAAAAATTTAACTATGGTAGTAAATAATCCAATCAGCAAAATGATTTCGCGAATTAATTCATCAAAATTTAAATTAGATTTGAAAATTAATTTGAGAAATTATGTTTTTAAAAGTCTGGGTATTGGTGATTATGGACGCGCTATTGTTTTCTTTCTAACTACATTTTCCACATTTTTATTAAAAATTTTTTAAAGCATATTTAAGATTTATAAAACCAAACTGTACGGTCAGGGCATTAAGAAAGATATTTTCCAGTTTTGTACACTAATTTTTTTTCCTTTTCCGACGAAAAAGCATCTTAAGAGTGAATCAGCACATACTCCATGATACACACACATCTTATAAATTTTAGATTTCTATTCTATGGGGCTTAGGTAGGACGTTAAAGGGGGGACTTTCCATTTTTACCCCTCCTCGTACAAATTTGCAAAAATACCGTCTTTGTGAATGTCCATGCTATTTGTTCTAACGAACGTATTTTCCCTGACTTCAAATGAGTCAGTTGGGAATTGGCACGTGTTCCGTAATAGGTGAAAACACGACCGGTCCCGGAAATACATATCACGGGATTGGTGAAAAGAGGACCGGTTCTTAAAGTACCTTATATTACGAGAACTTTTTTTAAGTATATATCACGTGATGGGTTTGAAAGTACCAGTCCTGTGGTAGGTGAAAACAATATTGGTTTCTTAAGTACCTATAGGGTCCGCCAAATAACTTTTTTTTTTTGAAAATGCTATAAAAAAAACTACTGAATGTTTTCTCAAATTTTTTATTTTTTTTTTTAAACTACAATCCTTTCGGTTAATAATGGAAAAATTTCATTCGAATGGCTGCCTCGGCTGGCCATGCAGTAGCCTACACGATCTGTCCAATTTTTAAGCACATTATCGATTGTGTGCAGCTGTATTTCACCAAAGGCTTCACGAATATTGTCCTTTAAAGCGTCAATTGTCTCTGGCTTGTCGGCGTAACACTTGTCTTTGACGGCACCCCACAAATAATAGGCCGACGGTGTCAAATCGCAGCTCCAAAGTGACTAAGCGACATCAGCTCTGCGGCTGATAATGCGATCTTCAAAAACAGGGCGCAAAAAATCGAGTGTAGCTTCGGCTGTGTGGCACGTAGCGCCGTCCTGTTGAAACCAAAAATTCGTTCAACATGGCCCGATAACGATCGCCATTGACTGTAACGGCCAGCCGAGGCAGCCATTTGAATGAAATTATTTTCCATTATTAACCGGAAGGATTGTACTTTCAAATAAATTTGAGAATATATTCAGTAGTTTTTTTATAGCATTTTCAAAAAAAAAAAAAAAATATTTGGCGGACCCTATATAACGTGATCTGTATAAAATGACTCTATCACATATTAGGTCTGAATGTACTAGACCCGTGTTTGGTGAAAACAGTACCTGTTCTCAAAAAACTTACCACATGCTCGGTTTAAAAATCACTATCTCGTGATGAGTTTGAAAGTATGAGTCATGTTATATGTTTTTTGGTGTTAGTTGTGTAACATGTTCTTTTAGACCAGTCCTGTGACATGTCACAAATGGCAATTGACACCTGCTAGGAAAATCCCATGTTAAAGTGACCGGTCCCGTGACCGATCCCTATCACAATGAACCGGTCACGTTATGTGTCCTGGGATAGGTTCTTTTCCTACAAGGATTTTAAGGCAGAAACATATACACCACCTGTAAAAATTTTCGAAATTCTTGCGTCTGAATGTCTGCCATACATGGGCCCACTGCACTGTTATAAATTAATGATATCATTCCACACAGAAAATGAAGTGCCAACCCAATTGAAAACAGTATTTTGGCTGTCACAATAATTACATTCGATTAGCACAACCATAGGCAAATGTGACTGCTAAATTTTTTTGGTGTTCCAACCAAAATTCAAACTAATATTTTGGTCAATCAACCAAATTCAGTCATAGCTATCAAAATTGCAACATTGCATTCTGAACAATTTTAATAAAATTATTTTCGTTAAAATTTTTAAAATAAATGTTAAGAATATAAGGCTTTGAATTCACTGATTAATACTAATTAAAAAAAAAAAATAATTACCATTGACATTTAAGATTTTTGAAAAACATGAAAATGGAGGAGAATTGATAAGGTATAAAAAATATATGTATGAAAATCGATTACTGTGTTTAAGGTTTGAATTTCACTCATTTCTCGTTACATTCCATTTCGTCCTACTTCTTTCTTGATCGATTTCATTTCGTTCGCATTGTCTAGTGTCTTATATTTATTTCCTTTTTCAATTTTCGTTCTTTAAGCTTTAAGTTTCTAGCCAAAACGGCAGATCGTCAAATGGAGCTCTTTTTCCTTTTTGCATTCCTAATATCCTCGATCCTGGCGAAAATTTCAAAATGTATCTTTTCCGTAATTTAGTCCATACCTTAGGAGACATATTTCAAATACTAGGTTTTTAGCCAAAACGACTTGGACAGGGAGCTAAAGGGGGCGCTGCTACCCTTTTGCGTACCTATCTAACCAAGTTTCAGGCGATAATTTCAAAAAGATATTCTTTCGGTAAATTAGCAAATATTCCAAGGAACATCTTTTAAATTTTAAGTTTATAGTCAAGGCGGTTAGGGTAAGCCATCCAGAGGAAGCTTTTTCTTATTTGAAACCCTTCCTGGCAAAAATTCTAAAATGTGTATTTTTACTGAGTTTATACATACAACATGAAAAACACACTTAAAATCTCTAGTTTCTAGCTAAAGCTATTTGTGTAGAGCACTTAAATTGAGGCTTTTCTCCCTCTGAACCACAATTTATATTACGTTCCTTCAAAAAATTATAAAGTATACCTTAGCAGTTAGTTTGATCACTATTTAATATTTTATGTTTCTAGCAAAAGGAGTTCAGGCAGGCCGTCAAGGCGAGACATTTCGTTTACACCATATGACAAATTTAAATTTCCAAGTTCCAGCGGAATATAAGTGGAAGATGATGAGCGAGTCACTTAGTAAGTCACTTAGTAAGTCACTCAGTCAGCCTATATTTAGAGATTACTTAAAGAGCAGTGTGAAAGTTTATCATTCCTATGACAACAAAAATAAAATTTTATAAGGAATTTTTTCATAGAACATATTAACCCTATATCTGCTATTTTCATGGGTAGTTTTTGTCCTGTTTTTAGGTGAGGCCAAAAAGTCACCTAAAACGTACGTTCCAAGGGTAAAAATATTCTGGGAATGAGTTCTGTTTCAAACTGTACTAGGGATTTCCCACTAGGTACGCCTAAAGTCAAATTTAAGGAACATTTTTTTCGTCTAATATTTCAAGCATTTATCCACCATTTTTTAAAATTCCGAGATGGATAAAATTATGAATCTTAGATTTTGGGTTACATTCCTTGAAAAATAAATATAAACTAAAAAATTAGCGAAAACAATTTAAAGCAAGCAACTAAAAAATTCATTGTAAAATTTTACTTTAGACGTTAAAACAACTAATTGTTCTCAAAAGTACTGTGGACTCTTCGCCAAGATTTCTGGAAATAAGTTATAATTTTGGTATTAATTTTTCTAAGTTTTTTGTGTCAACAAATTTCAGTTCAATTTCACAATCAATATAATAAACAACAAAAAAATATTTTGTAAAAATTAAAATAAAATGTTTTTATCTAAAATAAATAAAAATGGGGACTCACACAGCTTCCATAGTATATTTGCATTGTTATTTCATAGGACTACAAATGGTAAATTACAATTCAGCTTTTCCACGATTTTCTACTTACGAATGAAATTTTTGTCTTTGGCAACCGCCAATGAAAATGGCTCGACCTACTTGGCATTTCTTGGAATTATTTAAGAAATTTGCAAAAAAAAAAATTGGTGAAAGTATTCTACAAGAAAATTCCTCATAAAATGTCGTTGTGGATATCCAAAGACTGAATTACACTAGTTTCTGAGTCATATTTCTTATATTATTGGCCAAGAAATTAAAATTTTAATTGAATATAAAATTTTACTGTAACCAGACAGCGCCAAATACTATTTGGTTTTTACTATACAAACTTAAATTTCTATTCAAACTTTAACCATCACTTTTCAGCATAGAAATCTAATCTTAGTACATTAAGCACCCAACACATCTTTAGGTCGTGGATAAAACTAATAACATTTATTTGTAAGGTTTTTATTTTATTTGGAATAACCTATAATCCATTATTATAACAAAAATATGGCATTGTGAATTTAAAAGAGTGAAAAGGAACCAAGAAATGATATTATTATCCAATTATTGGTATTTCCAATCAACTTTACGAATAAAATTCGTTTACAAGAAGCAACCATTTATTTAGTGAATGTACTAGAAAATAAGTACAATCTATAAAATTTATTAAAAAATTGTCGATATTCGAAAATGGTAATGGTTATGGTAATACGGTTATCCTGATCAAATATATCATTAAATTACGGTTTCAGTTGAACCAACCGAATTGTGGATTGTATTGATTATAGAAGCCACTAAAGATTGGCGAAAAGTGTTCCACAGTGTTATTGGGCGCTAATTGGATTCCAGTAAGGCCTACAATTGGATTTCCATTCGATCATAAAAAATTTCTTAAAATAGTTCCAAGGTACCTTTATAGTATAGTCAAATACAAGAAAGTACCACCGTACTATTAATAATAACACTAAAGTGTTTTGTGTAACGCAAATATAACACTGTAAAATAACCATAGAATTCCAACATATAAAAGTAGTTTTTATTTTAACATGCTCATGCATGCCGTCATTATAGAAAAAAAAAAACAAGACAAATTTTGATACACATAGAGACAGGGTCGTAAAAAACTTTGTACAAAAAATAATACACTTAACCATACGCACACAAACAAATAGACAAACTCCTATAAAACAAAAACTATCACTAAAAAAAAGGATTCCAAGCCAAAAAAAAATATACCGAGAAAACAAAAACAATTTACATGTAACACAAACGGCGTAAATGGGGAAAAAATCTCTTAAATTAGATTTTCTAGCATAAAATGCACCTTTGGGAAAAATGCATATTTACTATTTATAAACACACACACACACACAAACAAAATACAAATTGAAATGAAAATAACAAAAATAAACCGAAACCTCCAAAAAAAAAAAAAAATAAAACAAAACAAACATATAAAACCAACCAAACAGCAACATATTTATTTTCATTCCTAGAAGAACTTGTTATTGTAGTTACTCCTGCTGTTGCTCCTGCTTCATATACTCCCAACACCAACAAAAGCAACAACAACAACATCGTCATTATCATCAAAAACCCACAAACAATATCGAAAGAAAAAACACAAAAATAACAAGTTGAGTAATAACTACTATTGACATGATGAGATGAGTTTTGTTATTAGAGGACTTACATACGGATTGTATGTATGTATGTATTATGCATGTGTGTGTGTACGTACAATTGTAGCAAATGCGACAGGACGTGTTTGATAGCAAAAAAGTTTTATTTTTATATATTATTGCATGACTACCAGTGTTGCCACTTTTAAAATAATTATCCCAAGATGGATAATTTTTCGGATAATTTTTGAATAATTATACTTTTGTGAAACATCTATTTACTTCACTTTAAGCATAGTAAGAGCCAATTTATATATTAAGGGTGTCCCAAGAAGAACGCAATTTTTAAATCTGGCAACATTCGAAGTGTCATTGTCTGACATTTGAACAATTGTTATTGTTTGCTAGTAGAAGGTACGAGGTTAGTAAAAATGGAGCGCTACACGAATGAACAACGCATTCTCATTGTGAAATTGTTTTACCAAAATGGTGAAAGTTTTGCGGCTACAGTTCGCAAATTGCGATCAATTTGGGGTCACAATAATGCTCCAAAAGAGTCAACTGTAAAGAGATTAATGGATAAATTTGCCGAAACTGGGTCTGTTAGTGATGTAAAGACAACAACGCGCCATCGACCAGGTCGATCGGCCGAAAATGTCGCAGCTGTACGTGATGATGTCGCTCAAACTCCATCCACCTCAATTCGACACCGAGCTCAGCAAATTGGTGTCTCCAAATCCACTTTGCAGCGAATTTTGACGAAAGATTTGCATCTTCATGCATACAAAGTTCAATTGACTCAGGAACTGAAGCCAGCTGACCATGGACAGCGAAGGGAGTTCGTTAATTGGGTATTGGAGAGACAACATGAAAATGCTGATTTTGCCGATAAAATCATCTTCAGTGACGAGGCCCATTTTCATCTTGATGGCTTCGTCAATAGGCAGAATTGTCGCATTTGGGGTGAGGAAAATCCTCGAGTGATTCACGAGAAGCAAATGCATCCTCAACGTGTCACTGTGTGGTGTGGTTTTTGGGCTGGAGGAATCATTGGACCTTTTTTTAATGAAAATGAGGCAGGTCAAGCGCAAACAGTCAATGGTGTTCGGTATCGTGAAATGATAACCAGTTTGTTCTTGCCTAGAATTGAAAAAATTAATGTGGAGGGCATGTGGTTCCAACAAGACGGCGCCACATGTCATACAGCCAGAGAAACAATTCAATTGCTGCATCAGTCATTTCCCGGTAGTGTTATTTCGCGTTTTGGAGATCAGAATTGGCCGCCTAGATCATGCGATTTAACACCTTTGGGGTTTTTTGAAGTCGATGGTTTACGCGAATAAGCCGACGACGACTCAAGCCTTAAAAGAGGAAATTGGACGCTGCATTAATGAAATACCGCAGCATTCATGCAAAACGGTCATTGAAAATTTCATTAAAAGATCGCGTGCATGCCAGCAAAGCCGCGGCGGCCATCTGCACGATATATTGTTCCATACATAACCTCATTCTGTCTACTTTACGATATAATAAAGTTTCACGATTTTTTTTTAAATATCTGTGTTTTATTTAAAATTTAAAAATTGCGTTCTTCTTGGGACACCCTTTGTAATATATTTTTTCTCAATTCCTTTTTTAAATTGCTTTCTAAGGTGATGTATATTTTTATACAGTGATTTTTTCGCTCCACTTTTTATCTTTTTATACCCTTCACCACAGGTGGAAGGGTAAATATAAGTTTGTCATTCCGTTTGTAATTTCTACAAAATTGATCTTAGAACCTATAAAGTATATATATTCTGGGTACTTATGAAGAGCGAAGTTAATTTAACGATGTCCGTCTGTCCGTTTGTCCGTCTATCCGTCTGTATGTTGAAATGGGTTTACCGAAGAACCCAGACATGATGAGGACTTCATTATTATTTATTTCTGTTAAATGTGATCCATTTCTGTTTGCTATTAAAAATCAGCCAGATCGGTTAAAAAATGGCTGAGATATTAGGAAAAAACCAGGACTACCTCTAATTTTTTCCGTAAAATCCCTTTGTTTAATAAGTATGTAGAAATTATTTTCTTTCATCTCCACAAACACATACAAAGATTTGTCATTTTAATAAAAACCAAATAAATCTTAAATGAACGAAAACTGTTTATTTAATTCTATTAACGATGATTCCGCATGACCTTAATAGCTCAGTTGTCTAAACGCTATGTCACAAATGCTCTAAACGCTATGTCCCAAATGCTCTAAGGCCGCGGGTTCGAATCCTAAACCTGCTCAATTCAACTTTTTTTTTGTACATTTTTTTTTTATTTTCTTAAGACTTTTTTTTTGTTTATTTTTTGTTTTTTTAACATTTAATAATTAATTTTAATAAAATTTTATATTAATAATTAAATAATCCATAAATAGGCTAAAAACATCAAAATTTTTATAAAAACCCTCTGATACGAACAAAATACAAACGGTTTTATTTCTATTTTTTGCTCCGATATAAAAGAATTTATAAAAAGATTTTTAAACCATTTTATTTCTCATATATTAAGAAAATTTTATACATAATTTCCCTTTGAGTGCAACTATTTTAGGTCATAACTTATAATAATTTATAAAAAAAATTATAAACTATTTTCCTTCAAATTTTTAAAATTAAGCTAAAGAAATATTAAAAAAAAATATTATTTAATTCAAAAGCGAAATAAAATCCCAAATGCAAATTTGCAAGCTAAATCAAACGTTTTTGTAGAAATAAAACACATGCAGTTCTAGTGATTTCTTTTAACGATTTGTTGAAGTTCTTTACTTTCACCTCTTTACCTTTTATACACAAACAACAAACACTATTCTAGAGCTGTAATATGACCTATGGATACGTCTTATATAGCAAGAGATCGAAAATCTTTGGTATATCATATTTGCTGAAAAGCTCGAAAATATCGCTTCAGATACAAAAAAGTTATGCCCAAAACATAAATTTTTTTTAAATACCTATTTTCTGGAACCAAGTTTTATCACGAAACTAAATGGTTAATTTCCTCTTAAAGGCGTCCGTATATAAATCTGTCCATTCCATATATGTCCATATATAAACTTCAGTTTTTTCCCAACCATGGTGAAGGGTATATAAGATTCGGCATAGCCGAATTTAGCCGCTCTTACTTGTTTTTTCTAATTTTAGCAAACAGATTTTAAATCCCACTTAACAAAAAGTTTACAGACTTTTTTTGTTTAGTGTATTGGTCCAAGGACGATCCTATTAATTTTGGTTAAAATCGGTGCATATTTAGATTTTAAGGTCTTTTCTGAATTGGGCTTAAGTGCAAATCAGACATATATAACCGAAGATACCTGGTAGAAATTTTCCAGCTATTTTGTTAAGTTAACTTTTTCGGCGATTTCGTTTAGATTTATGTCTATATTTTCTGCCCTGATTATAAAACAAGAACCACTATTCTTTTCGGACAAAATTTGACATGTAATGTGAGTATATGTAGGATATAGATGGCTGACTTTAAATATAATATTATTATTAAATATAATTATATCTAAAAGTAATTGAATGCTGATAGAATAACACAAAAAACGAGAGATTTTTAACGGGAAAACTTATCATGTCTATATTTTAGAAAAAGTTCTCTAAAAACAAAGAAGTCCGGGTGCTATTGGATAAACTCACAGATGTTTTTTGTTTTATTATATTTTGGAAGATTATATTTTTTAAAATTTTTATGTATTGTTGATATGTTATTTTTGTAAATGAATAGTATTAGTAGGATTTTAGATTATATAATCATATTCTCTTTTATAAATTGTTTCATTGCAAAGAAACATGACAACTTTTATTAGTAAATTATAAAGAATAAAAATTGAAAAATACTTAGTATTTTCGGTTGATGCTACCCGACCTCCTCAGTATCCACGCTCTCCCCTTTGGTCATTGCTTATTGATGATTGTTTCTTAATATTAAGTGTTTGGCAACAAATTAACAAACTTGAAAACAACACACAATTAGACTCCTATCCTCTATATATTACAGTTTTTGTTATGAACTTTAATTTTTAAAGTTTATATTTTTATATTTTTTTTTGCAATTTTCGGTAATTTGGATAATTTTCTAGCAGTGACTGTGTAAAAAATTAATTCAATTGTGGCAACGCCGATGAGCACATACGTCAAATATTCTAAAGAGAATATTTCGTTATTTATTTAAGAGCTGTTGGTTTTTCCTTTATATTCGTATGTGGGTGTGTGTGTTTGTGTGTGTTTGTATGTTTTTGTGTATGTTTGTGTTGGTATGGTGAAGAGAATTATTGCGATAATTTAATTTGTGCATTCATTTAAATTGTATCATTGCACATGGTAGAGTCGTTATATTTAATTATATTTGTCAGATTGCAAGGATTCATTCGTCTTTTTTTTTTTCTATTTCGTTCAACAAATGAAATCATTATTCAGATGTTGTTAAAAATATATGTGTGATACAGATGACTTTTCGCTTTAAACAAAAGTAGATATATTTTTTTGGGGGGTGCTATTATTAGTTTGAATTAATTATGAACTATGACTTTTTAAAACTATTACCTTTCGTTTTTGTTAAAGACTACACATATTTTGATTTTTCTGCATGATTAAACATATTGTTATTTAATTTTTTTTGTTCAAATGTATTGCCGTTAATCGAAAGGTGATACCAATGCCGCTTTTTAATTTAATTAAAGTATTTTCCTAAATATTTTATTACTTTTTTTCTACTGTTCTGACTTATTTTTAACTAGGCTGATGCTTATATTTTGATCTGGCAAAAGATGTATTAAGATCATGAAGTTTTGGTAGAGCTAGAGCCTTTATCTCAAACAAAAAAACTTTTGAAAAAATATTTTTACTCCATACTTGTCTTTTTACAAGGGAAGTATCCCAACCTAAAGTTCTGATGAAATTGTATTAAGGGGTCAAAAAGGTGTTAAAAATTAGTATTTTTTCGTTTTATAGCATCTTGAGGTATTTAATCGCTGCAAAAGGATTTTTGAGTGCCTTTTAATGGTACATTTTTTGGTAATTTTTTGCATTTTTTAATTAGCTGTTGAAAAATTAAAAACATTTTTGGGTTTTATATGAAGAAGTATGTATACTGCTTTGATATTCGAGCTATTTTGGATTTTAGTAAATTTTTTTTCGAAGTCCTTTTTTGCTGCTTTTTGAAACAACTTGTCAACCTTATGCTAAAATATAGGTTTATCAAATTTCTTTATTTGACGAATAAATTATTTGAATGCAGTTTTTGTTTAGAATTCCTAACGTTGAGGACATGCTGTCGAACAAAAAAAAAAATGTGCGAACTTCTTCCCCTTATCACAGAGTTTAGGGTGTAGTGGCTTGTTTTGTAGTACTGAAACACTTGGTTGAGCTGTTTTTCTAACAGGCGCAATGACATTACTAAAATTTTAAGACCAAAACTGTTCTATTTTAGATTGTTTTTTAGTTATATTCTAGCTCAAGTAGTAGGCTCAAGTTTCTAAAATTTTATAGCCCAATTCTATCCAAGTTTTGAATTAATTTATTTTAGCAAAAACAACCAATTTTTCCACTTCAAGCGCCCAAAATGTATAACCCTATCTTTTGCAAATGACGGTAATTCTTAGGTTCGTTTTAATAATTGTGAAAAAAAACTTATATAGAATACACGTCGACAAGCCATGGAACACTATACTCGCAATACTGGAACTATTTTGCAATGGAGGATTTTCTGTGCAAATTTATCATAAGCGAAGAGTTACGTAAGCAAATCAAAATTATCTCTTCTGGGCCCATGCATACATCCACTCAAAGTCACTACATGGTAATGAGTGTTTCCAATTATTCTACCCTGCCGGTTAATCGGTTAGGTTATTATTAAAAAAATTAAAAAAATTGTTAATCAGTTATTCGTGTTGATTAATCGGAAAAATTGGCGATTAATCGTTTCATGCAAAATAAATATCATAAAGCTCTGTATTTTGATGAAATATCAAGTTAAGTCTATTGCGCATCCTGAGATTTTGTAAAGAATCATATCTTATTATCTTGTATTTTTCAGAGGAATTTGACGTCTTTTTAAAAAGAAAATGTCAGACGTGTTGAGTGGAAGTAAACCCTTAAAAACGCAGTGTAGATATTGTTTTACCGAAGTCTATAAAGTTAGTTTTGTTTCAGTTGTTCTTCATATGACACTGTTCAGAATAAAAATAAATGTCTTATATTATTTTTTAGTTTTTATAAATTTTTTCATAAAATTTTATATGTAACTGTTTCTTAGAAAATATAGTTTTCGAATTTAAAGCAAAAAATATATATTTTAATAGGCCATAGCTTGTCTTAAACTTCGCGGGGGTTGAATGTTCTATTTCAATAATTACCCAGCAAAAATGAAGCTGCCAAAGAAGCAATAAAAGCATCACTACTATGGCAAGGGCATCACTTCTTTTCTGATGGTTTCGTCGATGAATTTAACATTAGCGTGTCATAGGATGGAAGTATTCAAATGTAGCTACTAGCATTACTCATACTTTACTCTAAGGAAGCAATGATAATACAATGATTAGGTATTCTGATGCATGAGTGGAAAATGTTCATATACTTTGTAATATTTAAGGTTTGATGAAAATTTAATTCATAAGAATGCATAAAAATAAGTTTAAAGAAGCGAAATATACAAATACTCTTTATTAAAACAAATAAATAATTCTGCATTATGGAAAAATCATTTTTGAAACATTTTTCAAAAATTTTAATGCATTTTTAGACAAATTTTAAAATATTTTTGTATAATTTAAAAACTGGTTGTACAATTTTTAATCATTTTTAGACAATTTTAAAATATTTTTAAACATTTTTAAATAATTTTTGCACAATTTTGAAACATTTTTTGGCAGTTTGAAATAATTTTTACACAATTTTAAAATTATTTTGC
This sequence comes from Eustalomyia histrio, assembly GCA_949748255.1. Classification (NCBI taxonomy): domain Eukaryota; kingdom Metazoa; phylum Arthropoda; class Insecta; order Diptera; family Anthomyiidae; genus Eustalomyia; species Eustalomyia histrio. The sequence continues at coordinate 217,151,615 of OX456523.1, forward strand.
TAAATTCTGAAATAAAACTGGAAATGATGTAGTGTTAAATAAAATACATAATGCAAAAATGCACAGATTGCGCTGTCATAAATATTTGAGGCTGAAAAATGCAAATGACAGGCCAGCTAGTTTCAAATTAAAGGTCAAAAAAATTTTTCTTGATTTTTCAAAACTTTTATAAAAATTGCAAAACTGCATAAATTCTAACCGTTATGAAATTTTAAACTAAAATATAAAAAATTATTTAATAAAAAATTAAAAAAGTGCATCAGAACTATTTTCTCAATTTGAATAAATGCTTAAGATTCAAAAAAATACGATATACCATAACTTATGGTTTAGAAGTAATGAAGAGTGATTTTTTAAGATATGCATCGGGTTTATATCCAGATCACTGCATTTAAAATATGAACACATGAATGCTTTTGGAAGTGCCTTAGAATAACACCAAAAAATCATAAAAGAATGTCAACTGAAGTTTAGGAAGTAATGAAAGAAGTTATAGTCACAGAATGACTACCATTTTTTTTTGCTGGGTATACATTATTTAAAATTATAAAGATAGTAGCTTTAATTAAAGATAGTAGCTTTAATTAACCACATAAGGCCCTAATGGCTCGGTTATGTAAATGAAGATTTAATAAAAAAAAATTAATTTTTTAAAGGAATTGGAACAAAAATATTTCATATTTCCTAAAGTATAAATAACATTTGCTTTTATTCAGTCGATTTTAAAAGAATTTGATTGTGTTTTAGTTGATGTTTTTTTTACAATTTTCTAGCCAAAGTTAAGAAAATTAGGAAGTTTAAAGAAAACAAAAATAACACAAAAATTCATATGAAAAATGTAACCTGTTAATCGACATATTTTTATTAATTATTCGGCTCAAATAATTATTTGAGTTTCAAATTATTTGTTTCGGCATTAACCGAATTGGAAACACTATGGGTAATACATAACAATTATTAAATTGATGACTGGAAGATTTGTGATACCAACAACACGGCTCATCTGCACACACAGCTCTCGCAAAAATAGTAATTTCGAAGGATGCGTTTTCGGCTCGCATAATCTTTGATTTGACCGTTCAAGACTTTTAGGGTTTTGTGAAGTTACGGTTATTTGTGAACAAGACCTTGTTTTTTATTTTAAAGAGAAGCAACATTCAGGAAATTTTTTTCTTCTAATTAATGTGTTGCTTTTTTTTGGAAATGGGCTAGAGTAGAGATGGAGGCTTCAAATATGACAACACTGTAATTACGCGAGATGTTAATTTTTATTTTATTGCCGCCATCTGATTGAGAGTTGGCGAAATTGTTTAAGCTTTTAGTTCATAGCTCTATCATGTTATTTTACTTCTGTGGGGTTAAGTGCTGTGGGAACACCAAATGTGAACGTTCCGATATGTATGAGGAATATAAAAGTCATACATAGTATTTTTGTAAATTCAAGTTGCTGTTGCTGGGGATCGAACCTTCACCTTTCTGTGTAACAGTTCAATGCGCTAACCATTACACCACAGCGCCCACAAAAATTATTATAAAACGAAAATCGTTTTTATCTACGTTTTGTCAGTTAAAAATTTATAATTATTTTAAACGACTTTCAATTACTTTTACTACTTTTATCGATTATTAAACAATGATTGTAAAGAATCAACAATGGGCTTAATATAATGATTTTTTTTCGATTAATTTAATATGTATTTTAGATTATTTTTAACTAAATAATATTATGAGTGTAGTTACTTTTATGGGGGCTCGATGGTTTTCTATATATATGCTGTAGAGCTCCTCCTTGGTCTAGGATATTATATAGTCGGCATTTTCGACTTTAATCCTTGTTCTATTGTAGTTTTTAATATATTTATTTTTTATCTTCTGGCATTAAACATTAAATTTCGGAAAATTATTGGTTTCGTACAAAATTTTATGATTTTTCCACTGTCTCCCAACTTTTCGCAAATCTTTATATATATAATTCTACTGTACGTGTGTTGTGGCTGAACTCCTCCTAAACGGCTGGACCGATTTGCATAAATTTTTTTATATGCGTTTGGGTAGCGCCCCGGGTGGTTTAGATTAACAATTTGGTTCAATTGGGGCGTGGTACCTCCCATACAAACCACAAATTAAAAATCTATTATTTCTGCTCCTGATAACGGTATTTGAACAAAATTTGGTACGTCGGTTTGGTGTGCATTTTTTAAGTGCTGCTGCAAATATGGGCAGGATTGTACAAAGGGGCATGGTACCTCCCATACAAACCACAAGTTAAAAATCTATTATTTCTGCTACTGATAACGGTATTTGAACAAAATTTGGTACGTCGGTTTGGTGTGCATTTTTTAAGTGCTGCTGCAAATATGGGGGAGATTTGATAAAGACGCGTGGTACCTCCCCTACAAATCTTCTTTATGTATATAATTCTACTGTTCGTGTGTATGTCACTGAATAAATTTTTTTTGCATGTGTGTGGGTGCCACCTTGGATGTTTTACATTCACAAACCAGCCCGGCAGATGGCGCTGCAGTCGGTATCTAGGTTATTCAACTACACTGCAACTACACGACTGGATCGACTTGAATGAATTTTTGTGTATTAAGTCATTCAATGCATTTAATTTTTTTGTGCGCTGTGTTTTGATATTATATGGTATCGCATTTACGTAAATATTGAGCGTTGTTTACTTCAAAAATACACACACGCCATAAATTCGTCGCCTGCCGCCAACTGCCTCCAATGTGCATTGGCGAATGACGGTGAAAGGCCCAAAGTAACATGGACTCGATTGCTGCCGCCGTTAAAACAGTCGCGATGGGCATCGAGCTTATTTGTTTTCTTTGCGATCTCACAAATTCGTTCTCAATCTGCTTTTCTTTTTTAATTCGTTGAGTCGCGCGTCATTTTCTAAAACAAAAGTAAAGTTTCAATTAAGCAAAAGTGGTTTGTTTTATTTCGAATTGGAAGACAACGAGTGTGGTGTCATTGAAAACAACACAAATTTGAATCAAGCCACACGTAGGTATTCTAATTTAAGTGTATTACATTAACTGCATTTCGTTATTTTCACATTTAAATTTTTTTGTACCGTGTCTTTGGATATTTTTGGTGTCGCATTTTCAGTGAATATTAAGTGTATTACATTTACATATAAGTTACGTAACTAAAACAATTCCACGTCTTCGTGGACGAGGGGGAAATATTGGCATATTATGCAGGACAACGTCTGCCGTGTCAGCTGGATACTATACATCTTTGGTGGAAGTAGGCAATGCCACGCCCCTTTTCAAAAACGACACTGGTGGCCTTTCTAATTATAATAGACCAATTGGCATGAAACCTTTCCAATAAAAATAAAATTTGAAGGCAAAGCAACGTTTGCCGGGTCAGATAGTAACCCAAAAAAAAAATTCCAATTCTCACCAAAAATCCAACAATTCTTACGAATTTTTGCTACTTAGGTAAGGAAAAAAATTAGGCTACGAAAGAAACACTCTATGGAATATATTCTGTTAAATACCCGGTTGGAAAAATACAAATGAGAAAGGCATGGCAAGGCACTTTAACAAGTGGTACAAGTGCTGGCAAAATGTGCTTTGCCAGTTCCAAAATGACAACATTATTAGGCAGAGACAAGAGATTCGTGCTGATAACCGAATTTGTAGCCAATCGAATGTTTTAGTTGTGGTAACCGATTTTTTCGGATGTACAACAGAAGGAACAAATCGGTACTTACAACCGAAAAATTTGGTTGGTGCAACTAAACCATTCAATTGGCTACAAATTCTAGCCAGCACGAATGTGTTTTATGAGTATAGTCAGATGCCTCGGCCGATCAAAAAATGGGGAAACAATATTTCAGTGTTGGCAAAACGATGTTAAGACCAAAAATTAGGTAGTCTTGAAATTAAAAAAAAGTTGTTTGTATTTTTTTTTTGTGTTCATGCCGAGATTTGAACCCAGGCCGTTAGATTATAAGACCAGAGCTCTACGGACTAAGCTAACGAGATCTATAATACTTGAAAGTTAAAAAGAAAAAAGGCAAAATGCTTGTTCCCTATGCTGGGAAAATAATAAAAAAAATGTAACAAAAAGCTTTTCCACAAAAAAAGTAACAATTTTATAAAGATGAATTAAAAAAAAAAAATCTATGTGTGTAATTGGTCTCGAGAACTCGCAACCTTCCGACTACAAACCATATTTGACCAATGTTCTGCAAATGCATTGATTTTTGTACCGCTGGGTAGTACTGGAAAAAATATTTTTTGCAAACGCTTGCAAAGCGATCTACGCTAATTCTTTGCCTGTGATTTTTTAGAAACCACTGAAGTTTCTGTAAAATAAATACTTGCGAAGCCGGTACTTGATATTTTGTTTTTATACCATTGGTAATTTCTGATTGGGGTAATTAAAGCAAAAAATAAATCAAATTTTCTTAAATTCTGACCCCACTCTCCAATATTTAATCACTTTACGTGAGATTGCGCACCTATAAAAATACGTGTCTAATAGTTTTGTGTCCTCTGAAATATAACCACATTTCATAAAGATCTGCGGGTTACACTACTACGTATAGTTTGCTTGTTAGCAAAATTGTTATTAAGTGATCTTAAAAAATAATTTCCAAATTTGCTTAATTAAATACACATGTTGTAATTTTGATATAACTTAACATGTTTAAGTATCACTCCAGAAAGTTTTTCCACTACATATATTTTAAAAGTCTATATAACTTAAATCAATTTGTGTTAAAGTAATCCAGAAGTTTTTTTTTCTACTTCCTGTTTTCATTCAACACACCAAATGCTCTTTTAATAACTCTTATAATTAAATTACATACTCTTAATTTGTTATGTGTCACCCAAAAAAAAATTACTCAGAGATGAGGTGCTGTTATGCTAAAAAAAAACCCAAAGGTCATGCATGACTGACCAATTAACAAACTTATAACAAAAAAATTTTAAAAATCCCAGCAATTCCTTTAAATAAAAAGTTTTTTTTTTTTTTTTCATATGAAATTTCAATTTTAATTTGTAGAATTCCAATAAAATGAATATTTTATGGAGAAAATTGCAAATTGCATTGTACTCTTATTACTTGGTGAGTGCAGTGTTTTATGCTCTTTTTGTCATCATCTAAGAAAATAAAAACATTTTTATTTTTTTTTTAAAGGGAATCATATAGAAATAACTTTGTTCAAGTTCTAACTTTTACAGATGCTTTATAATGGTGGGCCTTTAGTTGTTTTCGTTTAAACCATGAGGTTAGACGTTATACGTATATGAGGCAAAAATAAATTATACATAAATACGTTTCGTTCAAAGAAGAACAAGTTTAAAAATCAATTGAGTTTAATAGCAAACGTAGAAAGGGAAACAATTTAAATTCAAAATATTTACGTGTTTATTTGTGTAAATAAAACTTTCGACGATTTTTACAGTTTATTTATTTTTTTTTTTTTCATCTTTCTTTATAACGGGTTCATTATACATAGTATTCTTTTTGCTATCCACGGTTACCATCATTACCTTACCAATCTATACAAATAAAAAAACATTAGCATACTTTAAGGAGGGATGGTGTTTATTAAACGAATACTTAAATAAATGTAAGTGACTGTGGAAATGTGTACATCTGTTTGTGTGTGTGGCAATATTTTATTTGGGAGTTCATTTCAGTCAGGTAGAATTAAAGGAAGCGTTGCTTTAGCACGAAATACCAACCAAATATAAGGAAGTAAGTCAAAACAACATTGTGGATCATTATCAAATTTTCTAATAGCTTTAATGTTTATTACTTGCTGGTTTTCTTATTCGCTCATATTAATTTCAAGCATGAATTTTTCTATATTTTCTTTTAAAACAACAAAATTTTTAAGTAGCAATTTTTGTTAACGTATTTACTTTCATCTTTAGTTTTTTTATTTTTTTTTTTCTTTATTTCAAAGGTTTGACACCAAAACAAAATTTCAAATGTCTATGAATTTTAATATTTTACTGTGGTTTGTGTGGTTTGTTTATACACTGGATTACTCTTTAAATCAATCTATGGAATAAAATTTGAAATTTATTAAATAAACAACTAAAAGGATAATGTAAATTTTTTAAAAAAAAGGTTGACATTTGATATATCTTAAAATGCAGTCCTATTTTGAAAGCTTTTTAATTTTTTATACAATGAAAATATTATTGTACGTGTATTAGCATACTTGGTTATCGGAGTATATTGAGGGTAAAATGTAATTATTTTTTCTACGGATTTTGTTCTTTAAATTAATTTGTTTAACCTTTTTCTAGTGGATGTTTTAATTTTAGATTACAGATCATACTTGGGAATTTTTCATTATCATTAGTGCATTAGTAATGCAAATGAAATTTAAAAACATTGAAATCCGATTCTAAATCATTGTTATGTACACTTAAAAACTAGAATTTAGAAAAATTAACTTATTTAGAGAAAAAATTGAAATGAAAACAGCCCCAAAGACACTTTTTTACCAATATTTAATAAAATTTTCCTCGAAATTAAGAAACAAATTTTACTTAAAGTTTGGTAAAAATTTCTAAATTATAGACAAATTTTACTACTGAGAAGTAAATTTTTATTAGAAAACAGTAAAATTTCCTCCTAATTAGTTCATACATCATCTGAAATTTTACTGTTAATTAGGAAATGTTTCCATGGTTTTAAGAAAAATTTTATTTCATTTAAGTTAATTAGATATTTTTTTTTACTAAAAAATAGGACTTTACTCCCTAAAAATAAGAAAATATTTTCTAACAACAAGTTAAATAGCATTTCTTTTGAGTGATAATCATCCTAATCCTGCTTTTATGGTAAAGGTAATATATTTTACCATATATTTTAAAGTATTTTACACTCATTGAGTAAGAATTTTCCCACTTTCGGAGGACTTCCGCTTTGTGAGGACACTGCTCTTGACAAGCTTTTTGCTATACGATTTTGTCTTAAAATTAAATTGAATTATACTTAATTTATGTATTTGAAATATAAATTAAATTCTATTAGCAAAAAGGTAAACAAATTAAAAAAATGTACTGCAGGATATCTTGAAACGTAATAAATTGTGACAGTCAGATTCTTTTCGTAGTTAATTAACGGCTCTGCTTGAGATAACTACAAAAAGGGACGGCGTACGTGACACACGGCATCTATGGCTAAGGAACACTAGGGGTCCTTTGTCTTCTTAAATTAACTAATTTAAGGAAATTGTAGCAAAAATACAAAATATCACAGTTAAATTTCTTGTTATTATTGGAAAATGGAAAAGTCATAAGTTTATTTTATGGGATTTTTAGCTAAAACTTTGATTTGACATATACAAATTTAAACTTTTTTATTATTAAGTGAAAAAATCGTACGATAAATATAAAGTTTAATAAACGCTTCGTCAATTATAGGAAAGCCATTATGCCATAATGTATAAAATGTGCCTGCGATATTTTGTATTGTAGTCAACAAACAAAATTATTACAAAACAACGCAAATTCGAAATTTTTTACGCTTTGCTAACAAAATTTTAAAATATATTTTTAGCTACTTTAAGTTCAATATTTAAGACTGATAAGATTAGAGATAGGCACGTGCCAGATTTTTGACTCACGCTCACGCACGATCACAAACCAAAAATAACAATCATGCACGATAGTTTTTTTTTAAATGGTTACTTTAACTTCTTAGAAATGTAAGTGACTGTGGAAATTAGAAAAATTTTACTTGAAAAAAAGAATATTTTATTAAAATTTTTAAAATTTATCTGAACTAAGTTGCATGAAAATTTTCCTTAGAAATAGTTCACCAGTTTATAAAATCAAGTAAATTTTTATTATTACATAGGAAAAAATTTATTACTTTTTGTTTTTAATTGTCTGAACTAATTTTTAGAAAACAATTCTTCAAAATTAGAAAGTGGTATATTTAAAAACTGAATTTAGAAATGGCTTTCTAAAATTTGGTTAATTTTACTACTAGCGAACAAAAAATGAACACACATTAAGTTCAAGTACTTGCTCGATTTAAGTTAGACACATTTTTTGAACTAAATAGGAGTAAATTATGTCCTAATTTTTTTTTTTACTAAAATTAATTTTATTACATTTGAGTATGCAGATTTCTTAAAACTAAGATGTTTTTTTCTAAAAATTAATTAATTTTTATTTAATTGATTTGTTTTTTTCCTAAAATCAAGAAATATTACTTAGGAAAAATATGAACTATTTCTGAGTATATAAACTATTTTGTTTTTCCTCAAACTTAGAAATTTTTATTCTGTTTAAGAAAATTTTTCTAAGTTTTAATAAAATTTTACTTAGATTGAAGGAAATTTTTAAATACATTTTAGTTCATGTCTTTTGTTTGAGTGCGGAAAAATCTAAAAATAAAAGTTGTCCTAAATAAAATTTTGTGGAACGTAATAATATTATTATGGAATATAAATATTAAATAAGACAACTGAATATTGGCTTTTACAACTAAAAATATAATTTAATATGATGATAGTTGTCGTAATTGCCAGAATTCGATTGGCAACTAATTCAGTGGCCACAACTTACACTGTTTTCTAGGTGAAGCCAGATCCTAAAGAAATACATCATTGAAGAAATTGGAGCAATATTATTTTGGTAACGGTATTTTAGCGATAACAATATTTCGGTTGATTCGGTATCGGTATTTTAGCGGTAACGATGTTTTCTATTATTTCGGTAACGGTATTTTAAGAATAACGATTTTTTTCAATTATTTTTCAATTTATTTTTAAAGTGAAATAACAGACCCCAAATATAAAAGTTTCGAGTTTTGCATAAAATGGATGTTATTTCGCAAGATTTTTATGACAAAAAACAACTTCAGTTGTAATGATATAGGGTACCCCCAAAAACATTAAACCGATCTTGATTTGCTATATCTTAAAAATGAAAGGACATAATTAAAATTTTTTTAAATGTTTATTTTTATCATTAAGATATTTTGGATTAATTTTTGTATTAGACTGTATCTGTCAAGTGGTGCCGCCATTATTGATGATCATTTGAGCTCATGTTAACGCACTTTTGTCGGATATTCTCTTTGAGAGTTTTAAGAGTATGTGAATTGTTTTAATAGACCCGTGACTTCTACACGCCAAAAAAAACATGGTAGGGAGAATCATATTCGAAGAGCATCATATATTTTTGGGTTTATGATTGTGCCAACCATAGTCGTACTATATTATGATAATAAAATATCCATAATTTTACCATAATATTGACCCTAAAGTTATATTATGATCCAAATATTACTATATTATGATTCTAAATAAACATATTATGACGTTGTATTTCTTATAATTTGATTGCATGTAATCTTAATATGCTCAAAATGTTTTTACATTATGGTCTCCATAATTTTATTATAATTTCTGGATTATCATAATATGATCTATATAAAATCTTTATATAGAATCTTTTTGACAATAAATTGATTATTGTAAATAATATTACATGTATAAGGTGTAAAAAAAAAAATAAACTGGATCTTAATAGGTCAATTGATGAAATGAAAGGTATTTTCTACCCATCTAATATTTGTCCAGTTTTAATAAACAATATATGATTGTTTTTTTAAGACATGTTTTATTTGATATATAATTATTCATTAATTGTTGTCAGCATTTTATGGTTGCATTATTATCATATTTTTTCATAGTCAGAATTTTTGTTATCACAGTATGGTTACAGCCAATCATGTTATAAAAAAGAAGGTGACAATCAAAAAATAGTGAAATTTTTAAAATAATAATAATGGTAGCGACCATGTTGATGCTTAGACAACCAATAATATAGTTGTGACAACCATACCAGATTGCAGTAAGCACAATATAGTAGCAGTGATCATGTTGCAACCATGTTGTTTCTCTGCGTATAGGGTGGTTAAATCGGTCAATCTTGCTGGCCACTGCAAATCGCGAAAAAGAAACATTAGGCGATTTGAAAACTTAAAAATGTCCATTATCTTGGCAATCACAAGTCCTTCAGACCCAATTACCAATCTATTTTGCGGCAATAAAACTCATTGATCATGGTTCTGTATTGTATATATCCAGAGCATCCTCGAAAAATTAAGGCCCGATAAAATCCGACGTAATTTGTGATGTATTAATACCCGTGTATGATCATATACAAGCCCATGTATGATCATGTATGTTCATATATATTTAATTTTTCCCATAAAATTCCTTTGTTTTATATGTATGTTGAATATTACGCATTACCTTTTATACACACAACAAACACATACAAAGATTTATCATTTAAATAAAAACCAAACAAATCCCTATTGAACGAAAACTGTTCATTTAACTCTATAAACGATGATTCCATAAAGTCTTCATAGCCGAATCGTCTAAACGCTTTGTCATTAATGCTTTTTTTCTCTAAGAACGCGAGTTCGAATCTTGCTCAAGACACAATTCAACTTTTTTTTTGTTCATTTTTTTTTTATTTTCTTAAGACTTTTTTTTTATTTTTTTTTTTGTTTTTTTTAACATTAAATAATTAATTTAAATAAAATTTTATATTAATAATTAAATAATCCATAAATAGGCTAAAAACATCAAAATTTGTATAAAAACCCTCTGATACAAACAAAATACAAACGGTTTTATTTATATTTTTTGCTCCGATTTAAAAGAATTTATAAACAGATTTTTAAACCATTTTCTCGTATATTAAGAACATTTTATAGATAATTTCCCTTTGAGTGCAACTATTTTAGGTCATAACTTATAAAAAAAAATTATAAACTATTTTCTTTTAAATTTTTTAAGTTAAGCTAAATAAATTAAAAATATTTTGTAATAAAAAAGCGAAATAAAATTCCAAATACAAGGTTGCCAGCTAAATCAAACTTTTTTGTAGAAATAAAACACATACAGTTCTAGTGATTTCTTTTAACGATTTGTAAAAAAATATTTTTTTGGTCGAAAAAAGCTTTTTTTAGAACTAAAAAATATCCAAAGATCGAAAATCTTTAGTAGAACATATTTGCTGAAAGTAGTTATGACCAAAACCTAAAAAAATACCTATTTTCGGGAACCATAAATCTTTCAGAGTCCAAGTTTTGTCACTAAACTAAATGGTAAATTTCCACTTAAAGATGTCCGTATATAAATCTGTCCATTCCATATATGTCCATATTTTCACTATTTTCCCAACCATGGTGAAGGGTATATAAGATTCGGCATAGCCGAATTTAGCCGCTCTTACTTGTTTTTTATTTATATTTTTGTCTAGAGATATGTATGATACAAAATTTGTTTTTCTGTTTTCAAATTGCAAATTCATGGTTGAATTTCGAAAAAAATATGTTTTATTTTTTTTTTCTCAGAATTTACTTTACTTGAAAAAGACAAATGCTTTAATTTTACTCCAACTCCTTTAATAATTTAAAGAAAATACCTCAAAAAATGTTCGATTTATCTACAAAGTGTTTTAAAAAATTTCTATCAATTCGAAATATTTTTAATGTAAACCACTGTCTGAGACCATTTTTGCATTATGGTACGAGTGTTTACAATTTACATAATTATTATCGTGTATCATATAAATATGTATATATATATTTTGTTTTCTAATGCCTCTTCGCATTATTTTTCTCCTGACTTTTTTTATAATTTGTTTTTTTTTTTTCATTATTTTCAATTCCCCCTTGTTAATGTTACAAGAACAATAAGTAAATGTAACCTCTGTTAAAATTAAATGTCCTTAAACATGTATCTTTATGTGTGTCTGTTTGTTTGTGAATACCCGAGTAAAAATGTTAAGATACGTATTATCATATGTTGCCTTATCTAATAATACGTTATCATATATAATTACTTACATCAATATGCACTACCATATATAATTTTGTATTAAATTATTTTTTTAAATTACCTTATGTTGTCCCATATATAACCACATCTATGTAAATAATGATTTTTTTAGAATTGGATATGCTTTGTATGATAAGGTATGGTATATATTATATCATATATGGTTTACACGAGACGATATATATTTATATATGCCTTATACAGAACAGTATATACTTATATATGCCATCTAATATTTCAGATATAATATTTGGTCCATTATCTAAAATATTTTTAAATATGGTATGAGATATAATTATATATGGTAAAATATTTGCAAAAAAATTTGAGATGTTGTTATTTATAGTTGCATATTAAGAGTATTTTTGATATGATATAAGATATAATTATATGTAATTCCATGTCAATGATTTCGAATCCCAACCAGGGAGATACAATTTTTTAGTGTTCTTAAGTTTTTTTATAGTAATATTTTTTACAAATCTTTCAAATTTTAATTTATTTCGGGACAACAAAATCTCAAAATTTTTGTTAGGGTATAAGATATAATTAGTTAATAAAAATTTAGGTTCATATAAAATTATATATGATATTTGTTTCTAAAAGTTTTTTGTTTAAAATATTATAATTACCATATTAATCCAAATTTTTTTTCTTAGTCCATAAGTTATGATTATATGTAATTATATATAATATTATATATAGTTATATATAATTATATAAGCCATGATATGTATAAATTTTTCCCAATTTTCATAAATATCCAAGTATATAATTCCCGGAGAAATAATTATATATGTATAACACAGTTATACTAAAAATGTAGTCTAATAAAGTCAGCCACATACTGCTTAATTGCATAACTCACTACAACTCTGGCAGGCAGAGTTCAAATCCTGGTGAATACATTCTTTGTTATAATTTAAATATATATTTTTTGTTTAAAATTTTATTATACGATTATTTTAGTTTTCTTCGATCTTCTCTATTCATATAATATTCCTTATTGAGCTAAAGATCCTTTATTTATAAAATATTTAATTATAAATATTTATTTATCCCAATAATAATAATTAAATTTTTTATAAATAAAGGATCTTTAGCTCAATAAGGAATATTATATTTTATTATACGTTTTTTAATAACCCAGGTGAACATGTTCATATATGTTCATATATCATCATATATGGCTTCACATATGATCGTATATGTTTTCATATATGAGCATATATGAACATATATGTCATGTATGGAAGCATATATTGGCCAATACATTTAAAGATGAAGTTCATATATGGTAATATATGAATCCATATATGGCAATATATGGTAATATATTGCATATGTTGGTCCATATATTGGTTTATATACGCCATATATGTTAATATATGAGTACATATATTATTCATATATATGGGGTAATATATTTAAATTTTTATCAGATATTGCCATATATGAGGGAAAATTAAACCTTTGTTCTACCGAATTAAGATACAGTTTGAATTCTTAAGTGAACATAAACATAGATTAAATGACTTATACATGATCTCATATATGTATATGTATTTCCGTTATAAACAACATTTTTTAAAATTAAAAATTTGTATTTCCAAAATTTTGTTTGATACCAAAACAAAGCTTAAGTCACTTAAGCCAAATGTAGTTGGGTCTTAAGACTATTAATAATTTTCAGTCTTTTTTATCCTTCGCCTCTGGCGGAGTAATACGTAACCAAAAAAAAAAAAAAAAAAAAAAAAGGGTTGAGATCAATAATACAAATTTCAAAATCTTTCTTATTGAAGAAATATAAATAAAATTGTTATTATTAATAATATTAATATTATTTTTAGATTATAGTACAACAACTCTTTATTTAATGTAACAATTCATACTTTGTTGTTTATTTTTTTATTATTTATTTATTCTATTTTTAATACTGTTTTTTTAATAATAACAAGAAGTTTAAATTGTTATTAAAAAATGAAGATACTATAATCTAAAAATAATATTGGTACTCTTTTCCCAAAATTTATGTGTGTTTTTTTACCTTAAATTTACTGCATGTAAATACCCCTTTTTCCCCTGAATTTAATGTTGATTTAATTTTACTTCATTTAATTTTAATAAAAAAAGGAATATTTTTGTTTAAAAATAAAAAATGCATTTTCAATATACCGGCATATAGAAAAAGTAATTATATATGACCATATATGAACACTCATATATGTCCATATATGACCATATACGGCCATATATCCTAAAATTTCGGATCCGAGCATATATTGAATAATATATGAACCCATATATGTAGCCATATATGACCATATATGAACATTTTCAGCTGAGAAACTAGATTCCGTTGTCGTTATTGTTGGATTTAATCTGATACAATTCTATAGGACAATTCTTTTTTAATTTGGACCTTAATCCCTAAATATATGCTGGATCTAATTAAATCTGCCACGAATTAATTTAGATCCTTCTAAGTCCCCAAACTTATTGCTGAATCTAATATGATTTGCCATTTTTTTGAATCAAATTAAGATCAGCTAGATATTACAGCATTCCCATGAAAAAATCGAAATATATATGAACATACATGATCATACATGGGCATACATGGTCATATACGTTCATACATGATCTCATATATGACCATATATCTTCGGATCCGAAGTTTGAGGGTATATGGTGATATATGTGCATATATTATCATACATGCTCATATATTATTCATGTATGCTCGTATATGATCATATACGTCCATATACCCTCAAATTTCAGATCCGAAGATATATGATCATATATGATCCGAAGATATATGATCATATATATGTATGGTCATATATTGAACAATGTATGGACGTATATGACCATGTATGCCCATGTATGATCATATACAGGCCCATGTATGATCATGTATGCTCATATATATTTCGATTTTTACATGGGTTTATTAAATAATATCAAACTGGATATGATTAAATATTGCGCCAGTTAATTTTTTTTACTCGGGTAGCTATCATTATTATTGTTGTTGTTATATGCTATTTTGTACTAATGCTAATGTTAATTCCTATGTTGTTAATGTTTGTTGTTTTAAATGTGCTGTTTCTGCTTTTGCTTTGTGTAGTTTTAGTTGTTTGTTGTTGTTCTGACGGTTGTTGTAAAATGTTCACAAGTTAATTATTAACATGATTGTGATAAGAGTTATCACTGTTGTTGTTAAATAGTTTTATTTATACAAGCACACAAATAAACGTTTATAAACACGCATACACATACACTCACAATGACATCAGTAGCAGCAGTTGTAACACAAAGAGTCAAGTAAACAAACAAACTAACAATCATGGGAAAAAAAAGGTCAAAACATTAAAAGAATTCAATTACAAATGAAATGTGTGCGAAAAAATATATACAAAAACAAACATACGTACAAAAAAACTAAATCCTTTATTTGTAAATCCTGTTTTTTTTTTTTGGTGTTGTTGATTGTGTCTCTCTAGTGTTTCCTTGTTGTTGTTAATTTTTTGTTTTTGCATTTTTCACAAATTAATTACAACAAACAGCGGAAATGCATAAAATGCACATTTTTTATTTGTTTATTTATTTTCTCTCTCTCTGTAAGTGTGTGTGTATGTGTGTGAGTTTAAATGATGAGTGTTGTTGTTTTTGTTTTTCTGCATGCTTTTGTAGTCTTTCATATACAAGAGCTCTTCACATAACATTAATGTTTAAAGCACTCATACACACACTGACACATGCACACAAATACTTTAACAAAACACTCATACAAATTTTTGTAGTAATTTGATGCGTATTTGTTTGTGTGTTTGTATATAAATTTAACAAAAAAAAAAAAAAAAGAAAAAAAAAGCTTTTGTTAAAAGTGCATAAAAGTACATTAGTATGTGCCACTCATCGTTACATGTTTTATTCAACATACAACAGGAGCAGAAACAGCAACATAGCAACATCAGCAGCAAGTAGTAGTAAGTGATAATATACTATGGGTTAGAGATTAGTTAAAGTTAATTTTTTTTTTTTAATTTTCTACGCATTTTGCCGTCAAGTCAGGGACAGGGCAATTTAACATTTTTTTTCGCAGATTTGTAATGGTAAGCGAATTCGTTCGGATATGACGTCATAAGATCAGTTAAGACAATAGTAATTTGATGGTGATACCAGAATTTGGTTTGCCTCGCAAAAAGTTACGACTAAAAAATTTAGTAGTTGGAATGGAATGGCAACAAGCTCTTTTGTCACTGTTGTTTTTTGATCACAAATCTCACAAATCTCACAAATCTCAAATCTATTTATACTAAATGTACCTAAAACAAACCTACCGAAAGCATTATATTGTGTTTCACAGAATTTTTTATATCCTCCACAATGTTTCTGTTACCAATAATATAAAAACAAATAGCTGGAAAACTATTATGAAGGTGAAAAAAAAAATTGGACTTAAAATAACTTGTTTGAATGTGAAAATAATTTTTTTGTTTGAATTGAAAAACTACTTTTGTAGTGAAATAAAAGTCTTGTGGTGGAAAAAGTTTAAAGTTAATATAATTTTAAGGAAAATCTGAAATATTATTTACTTTTAAAAGTCTGGTGAAACAATAGTATGTTCGATGCACGTTACCGCGGGTGCTCGCGTGAACCTACCAGAAAGCGTTTCTTGTAACAAAAATTGTGTAAATGAGAGCATTCGTGAGAGAGTAATTGTGTTTCTCTTTTTACCAGAACTTACCCGTACTTTTTGTTTGGGTAAAATGGTAAAACCGTCAAATCACCATCTGCTGCTAATATATCAGCTGTTTTGCATTTGTAAATAAAATTTAAATTAGATAGTAGATAAAGGACTTTTTATTCTTATTAATGAAAAACAAATTTAAAAATTTGAATATATATTTGCCATTTTAAATATATTTATTAATTAAACTGTTTTTTAATATGAATAAATATGACGTTTATTTTTTAATATGAAATGTGACATTTTTATGGTTTTGTGAGAGAATTTTTTGCTTACTCTCATTTTACCAGTATTTACCAAAAATTACCTCGTACAAACCTAACATGCCAAATTTTTGAGAAAAAAAAATTATTTTGAGTTGAAAAAAATTATGAATATGAAAACAATTTGTTTTGGCAAGGAAAAATATTTAAGGTGAAAAATTAATTTTGTGGTGAAATAAAATTTTTGAGGTAAATAAAAATTTATGGAAAATCTTAAAATATCATTCACCTCCAGGAGTCTGGTGAAATAATATGACAACTGTTTTTATTTACCAGACACCACTCTGAAATTGTACTAAAATCAAAGAGTATGTATTTTAAAGACATGTTTTTATTCTCTGGGTTCTATTACATATGGAAGATTTTTCTCTTCCATATGAAAACGATGGGACTTAAGGGGGATTAAGTACCTAAGAGAAGCATAGAACAATTCTGCAAAATTACATTTGTATAAAGAATTTAAAGTTTTGTTTTAATATTTGTAAAGCGAAATACTCGGGACTAGCTTTTACGGTATAACTCTGGCCAAATTTTTCATCTGAACAGATCAAAACAAAAGTTCCACTTCTGGGGCATCAAGAATCAGCCTATCATTCACGAAGAGTCACTAGATGGTGCGCCATTTACGCCGGACAAGTCATCGGGCCTAAATTTTTCAATGAGTGGTGAATGATACTAAACTATAATCGTCACCTTTTATTTATCGCAAATTGACAAATTGTGACTGCAGAACTTTTTTTTCGAGCTTTTTGAAGGCACAGATCTATGTAAAGAAGTCACGATGGTAAATGCGGTAAAGAGAGCCCAAATAAAAAAGAAACTTAAATTATGTCAATTCAATTAAATGATAAATCAAAACAACATCGGGTGAATGTTTTTGGGACACCCTGCAGAAGCATCCTATTTTAAAACAAAGTATAAAAGGTATAAAAGTATAAAAGGTATAAAGGGTATAAAATATATTTTACAGATTATAATTTTTATTAAAGTCGATCGATACCATAAGATTCTCGGCTGGTTATATAAGATGTGTTAACCTTTAGACTTATGTCTCCTAATTGACCCTATTTTAATTTCGAAAATATTTTGAAGTCAATCACTTCAGCTGCAAAAAACTCTCATTTTCATAATGTCCCTTTACTTACTGGAACTTTAACTGAGAGATTTGTTGTTTTTTCCCATCTGGCCTTAGGAAAGCAAATAAAAATATACATACCTTATTTAAATAAGTGGGTGTCAACGAAATAGTTACATTTTTGTAAAAACCATAATGCATCAAATTCGTCCTGTGTGTAAAACAGAATTTTCAATCGGGACATACTTGTTTTTCTCAAATCAGGACATTTCTTGCAGCTGGCAATTTTTTTTGTTTGTGGTAATCAAATATATTCCTTTATCAATTAAAATATAGTTTTCTATAAAAAATTCTGTTGTAATAACCGAGTTTCTGTTCCCACAAAGAAATATATTGGTGGCCAAATCATTCACAATGAACATAATTTTGTGCCAAATAAAATTTTAAGAATTTATGAGCAATATTTTATAAATCCAGTTTTTTTTTTTGGTTTTCTCCAGTTGAATCCGTTTGCCAATACAGTTTTCTCCTGTCAGTTTTCTGGGCTCACTAAATTTTTATCAAACAAATCATTCGGTAATGGAGACTCTTATTCTATGCATTATGCCCATTATTTTGAAGGGACTACGACCTAAACTGTTTCAAGCATAGTCTCAACCTGCAGTGTTGGGATTATGTCTGAAACATTTTGGGGTTAAATCATGGCACGGTATATTGTTTTATATATTTTAATATTTTTTATATTAAAAATAAAACGAAGCTTTCAGGATTGAAATTTTGAAAGCGAAGTAATAAGTGAGAAGAGAAATTAAAACAGAATTATAACAACTAGAAACAATATTTTTTCTGGCAACCGCGTAATTTGTAGCAATTTCGGTTATTCGCAACCAGTTCTAGAACGGGTTGTAAAGAATCGTAACAGACTTAAACAAAAATTATCGTAGAGCAGGTGGTTGGCATAGAACAAGCGGTGATTCCACCATAGACTATGTAAAAATAGAATGGACAGAATGCAAAATTAAAAACCAACAAAAAAGCCATCGAACCAACTTTTGAGATTTGAGTTGAAAATGCCAAAAAGTTGTCCGAGCAAACTTCTGAGCTGAAATTACTAAAATACCATCAATTGATTCAAATATATTATATGCTAAATTTACCTTAAAATCTTTAATAAATAGCGGAAATACTACTAGATATCGAAGTGACTTAGCACGGGAAAGTAACGAAAAGTTTACGGGTAAATTGTACATGTTTTTAAATCAAACTGCGTTTTCTAGCTTTTAAAAAATGCTGGGTCGTTTTCACTATCAGAAGATATTTCTTTTAATTACTCGTATAATTAAAATTTTTTACTTTTATTATGCAGATATCTGAATGAAACTGCTTTTTTAACGTTAAAAGGTATTAGGTCATTTTTGCACCCAAGTGCATAAAAGGGTTATTTTTTTTTTAAATATTTATAACCAATTACAGAAAATAGTGTAGTCAACTTTCATAAAATATTAAAAATATCCAAGAAATTAATCTTTGACTTTGTCATTTGACCTTTAGCGTGGTTCGATTTTAAATATTTTTTTTTTAAATATAGACGTTTTAGTTGGTGTCATAAAACTCTGAATAGCATTAATTGGAACTTCATAAAAGTACACGAATTCCATTAATCAATTTTGTGTAAAAAGAGTATTTTCCTCGAAATCCGCCGTAATTAATAGTGAGTGTAGCTACTCACTACATTAAACAAGGGATATATGGTATTTGTGGTAGACTCAGAAAAAAAAAATTAGTAGAAAAATTTGTAAATGGTTTTCAATCCCACTACTATATTTGTACTGACTTTTAGTAAAAAAATTTTTCTTTAGTAATTTATTTTGCTATTTACATTTTATAAATTACAAAACTCTTACATAATATTTACAAATTTTTGTTGCTAACTTCAGAAATTATTTTACAAATTTTCGAAAACCGATTTGCTAAAATTAGCAAAAAAATTCACTAAAAAAGTGGATATTTAAGGAAATGTTATTTTCAATAATTAAAACTTATAGCCTTTTTCCACTGAGCTACATCTTCCATCTTTCATCAATTTGCAAAGATGATAACATCTTCCCATAAGAATTATACAAGCCAAAAATTCTACATCGTTATACATCTACAAAAGATGATCTTTTCTCATTTTGTTCCATCTTTCGTTATTTTAAGTGTCATCACTAAAAAAATGAAAAAAAAAATTGATTTTATTTGTGCCATCACTAGCAAACTGACATTGCCAAAAAGAATTTCATACTTATCTCTACCAAAAATTCTTCATTATCATCATCTTCCAGAATGGAATTTAATATTTCAATGTACTGCATTAAAATTCGGGTTTGTTCTTGCAAAGCAACAACTACTTCAATGATAAATGCTTTCTCTAAATCCATTTTTTATTTTTAACAAAAATTATGCGTCTTTTTCTTTTATTTTTTTGACAGCTGAATAAAAAACAAATGAAGATGAAAAGATGTTGCCAGTCTAAACACATTTTTCACGTTTCACAAAGATGTTGTTCAGTGTAAAAAGCTTATTATACATACTAACTTAACTTGCTTTAAAATATTGCATATGTTAAAAAATGTATTAAAAGTGAACAGACTCATCTCCAAAAATAGAACATCCACTTAAAATAGCACTAAAAACTTTTGTAGTTCTAAAAATCAGCCCTTAAAACAATTAAATTTGACCTTCAAATCCAAAAAAATTATTAAAAACAAGCAATGACCGCAAAGGGAGAAGAAGAGCATGGATATTGACAAGGTTGGGTAGCGCCAACCGAAAATACTAAGTATTCTATCCTGCTGGCTCAGTGGAATTTCTCAATTTTTATTATCTATAACTTACTAATAAAAAATTTTCATGTTTCTTTACAATAAAAAAATAATTAAAAAGAATATGATATGATCTTAAAATCCTACTATACTATTCACCCATTAAAAAAATTTTTCAAAAAAATTAGCAAATTAAAACAAAATGATAAATTCGTTTATGATTAAACTTATTATGATTAAACTTATTATTTTTTAAGAATTAAATTTTTTTAATTTTGTTAAAAATACTTTTTGAAAAAAAAATAAATAAATAATAATATGTTCGGTAAAAAATATAAATTTGTATATTCGAATTCGTAAAGCAATTTAAAAATAAATGAACAGCTTTAAAGTGTAACAAGTGTATCTAAAAATAATTGAGTTAGTTTGTGCATTTTAATAATTTTTTTATAGTTAAAAATTGTGCTATATTTTACAATTCATTGGGTTTACAGCAATGTACCAAAATTTAGTAGCGCTTACTAATTTTTTATACTAATTTGATTATACTAATACTAATATTAATTTAATTTAATTCTTTTTGCTGAGTTTAGCAAACCGATTTTAAATTCCACGTAACAAAAGGTTTACTAAAATTAAGTGGCTGCTATTAATTTTTTCTACTAATTTCATTGTACTACACGTCAGCATTCATATGTTGAAAAAATACCGTTGGGCTCAAATAAGCAAAATTTCCCGTAATAACAGCAAAATTTTCAGTTGCTATTACAGACTTTTTTTGGTGAGTATATTTATCGTATATGTATTACTTATGATGTATTTAATGAAAGCCCCCAAATGTGCGGAACTGTAAGTTTTTAATGTTGTTGAACAAAATGTTTAAAAATTTAAAATTAAAGTTTTGAAAATGCCTTAAAGCAACTTTGCATTTTAAGTCATATTCAAAAATCTGTTAGCTCTAACTCAGAGCAACAAAACTTCATATTTGAGTACTTATGGATGTGAAAAATATATAAATAATGTAGTATTAAAAAAAATTTTGTAAAAAATACGATTTGCCCTTTAATTTTTTTACCTGGTGGAGTTTAAGACATTTTTGGTCTGGGGCATTTGCAATAACCTGGATATGTTTCTTTCGATTTCTATTCAATAGAAAAGGTGAATTTTAATTTTTTTCAAAAAATATTTATTTATTCATTAATTTCCATTTTCTTTCCTTCAAAGTATTTCAACTTAGATATAATACACTTGTGCCAGCGCTTTTCCCAATCCTCAAAGCCGTTCTGATATGCACTTTCTAGTACGGCTTGGGGCTCTCTAAGCGATTCGGTTTTTATCTCCTCAATCAACACAAAACGCCGTCCTTTCATGGGTCTTTTCAATTTTGGGAACAGGAAAAAGTCACAGGGAGTCAAATCTGATGAATACGGTGGCTGAGACATGATTACGGTATTCTTTTCGGCCAAAAACTTACAAACAAGCAATGACGAGTGAGCTGAATTGTTTTTTTCACAATTCTGGAAATTTGTTCGTTTTGCTTCTCAAAAGCGGCGCTTAACTTTAAGATGATACTCTTTATTAACCATACGACCTTGTGGCAAGATTTCATGATGCACTGCGCCACGGTAATCGAAGAAAACAGTGAGCAAACCTTGACATTTGATCAAACTTGGCGTGCTTTTTGTTTGGTCTTGGCTCTTCCATTGGAACGATTGGAATTTGGTTTCGATGTTATGACCATATACCCATGACTCGTCACCAGTTTAACCCTTTTAAGTAAATCTGGATTGTCGTTAACGTCATTCGACATTTCCTGAGCAATTCCTATGCGATGGTTTTTTTGTTCAAAATTCAGCAATTTTGGAACCAATTTCGCTGCCATACGCTTCATACTCAAAATTTACGAAAAAATGGCATAAGCCAACCAATATGCCGACATCCTATCTCTAATAGTGATTCGACGATTCTCAATAACAATTTTCTTCACATTCTTAACATTTTCGACGGTTTTTATGTGATAGAGCTTCCAGGACGAGCGTCATCATTCACATCTTCTCGACCTTATTTGAAAAGCTTGTACGACTTGTAAATATTTTTTTTTGACTCAGTAGACAATCACCATATGCTTCTCTCAACATTTCAAGTACTTTTGAACACTTAATTCTATTTTGGACACAAAATTTGATGCAAATTCTTTGATCCATTTTATTTTCCACAGCAGAAAATCGCCGAACAAGCAAAACACGTCTGTTATGCCTCTCACTAAACACAAGCAAACTCAACTAAAAATGTACTTTCGAGACAAGTGCGCCAATAAAAATTTCAAATTTCAGCTTTTCTATTGAAAGAAAACATAACTAAGTGTACCTTTCGCGTAAAAAGATATCTTTCGTAATAAATTTTTTCAAAAAACTAAAAAAAAATGATTTTTTCCCCTTGTATTCACTATTCAAATTTTCAGTAAAATTTCCGCTTCGACTTTTCTTTGCGCATTCGACACGAAACTTCATATAAAATGGTTCTACATATAAAGAAACCAAATGAGCCCCCTCATGGCTTTTACAACTCATTTTGAAAAATGGCCATACAAAGTTGAACACCTCTGGTAATATATATTACAAAAAAAATCACTCATACGCAATGTAATTGTTCCAGTAAGATTTATGATGTATTTTATCATTTTTTAAATAATTTATAATCTTAAGGTTTTTTTTTTTCAAATCCTTGTCTCATAGTACTTTAGCAAAAATTGTAGTTAGTGCTGATGTTACTATTGCATCAGTAACATTCACCATCAATGTGAGTACACACACACACACACACACACACGTTTTACTGTTGTTGCAATCATTTGTTTAGTTAACGCTTGCAATTTTATTTTCTGCTGTACTTTTATTTTACTTAATTTCTATGTAGATGTCACTACATATATGAATGTATGTATATTATATTATAGTATGTAGGTTTGTAAAAATGTGTGTAAGTTTGAAGTGTATTATATGCTGGTTTTATGTGTAGTAGTTTTATATATATATATATTTTTTTTACATATTAGTTGCACTTTTTGTTGCCGTTATTATTGCATACATACCCACAGTAGTTGTTATGTATGTTTGCTGCCATAAAAAGGCATGTGTATAGTAGAAGATAATTGATAATATTATAATTTTTAATTAAATTACTTTATTATGCTGCTGTGTATGTTATTTTTTTTAATAAACTTCTTTATATTAATGTAAAAGTATTTCTATTTTTTTTTAGAAATACAGCTATTAAAGAAAATTTAATGGAAATAATTTTATTTTAATAATGGAAGTTGGTTATTAAAAGGGAATATTTAAGGAGCCCCAGAACAAAACGTGTTTTTTTTTGTATTTTTTGAAAAATTGTCTTTTTGTTATGCTTGAATTATTTGGGTTGACCTCTACTAGAAAAAATGTTATTAGCATGATCTATTTTTCTTTTTCAACAAGAAAATCGACTCTAGAAAAATTGATGCATAACAAAACGTGCTTTTTTATTTGATTTTTTTTCATAGTCATTCAAAAAGTTCAAATGTTGAAGAAATGTCCTATTCAAGAAGCTTATTACTCTCGTAGACTAAGCTTCAATAATTTCGGTATTGTAGTAAGAATCCTCAACTTATTGCTGGACTGAAAATCAGGCTGGTCGAAGATCTAGGGAAGTAGGATCTGCCTCAATTCAATATATAAGTAGTGTATGTTTAAAGTATATTTATTTTATAAAATTTTTTTGTGATGAATGTGGCGGACATAAAAAGAATTTCAAAGGCGGCCAATTGACATCACAATTTTGGCTGATTATTCGATTTTCAAAAACAGTGTGTAAAATATCGATGGTTGCGTTGTCTTTGTGACATGTGGCCCCGTCTTGTTGAAACCAAATGTCGTCCTTTTCATTCTCTTGAATTTTTGGAAACAAAAATTCGTTGAGCATAGCACTGTGAAGGTCACCTTTGATGGTAACGGCAGCTCCTTGCTTATTTTCGAAGAAAAATGGCCCACTGATGCAGCCAGCCCAAAATCCTCACCAAACAGCGACTCGTTGTGGAGTTCTCAATAGTCACGTGTGGGTTCTCTGAACCCACAATTTAGCTCATTGACTTAGCCACCGAGATGAAAATGAGCTTCATCTGAAAACACTATTTTTCGTTAAAATTCTTTATCTCAACACTATTTTTCGTTAAAATTCTTCATCTTCATCGGATGGCCATAAGGCTTCAGTTGTTGGTGCAATTGAACTTTGTAAGCCTAAATGCCGAGGTCTTTATGCAAAATTCTTCTCAAAGAAGTGCAAGAAATGTTCAGTTCCTGAGAACGATCACAAGTTGATGTTGATGGATGTTCTTGGACATTCTCAGCCACAGCAGCAATGTTTTTAATTGAACACACTGAACGAGAACGTACACGGGTTGGTTTGTCCAATAACGATCAATTTTCATGAACTCGCTTCACAAATTGATGCACAAACTGAACTGAAGGCCGATCTCTTCTCAAAAATTTTCCACGTAAATTTCTTACAGTTTACGTTAAAGGCTCACTAATTTGGAAATAAGTTTTTAATATTTCCTAATTTTGTTCGAGCGTATAGCGTCACATTTTGCAAATGTCAAACATAAACCTAAAAATAAAAATTAATGTTATTTTACCTTTCAAAGTCAAAGTAATCTGTAGTTCAAATTTAAAATTTTAAATGGCTCACCTTCTAGTTCGTACTGTTTTTCTTTGACTCCAAACGAAATCACCCAACCATTTAAAAATTATAGCAATAACATTCTGTATAAGAAGATATAGTTTTGTATCAGCTCAGAGAGATTTTGGTCGCATTGAAAAAGATCTCAAAAATCAAGCTGTTATAACGACAATAGAAGAATATTCTAAAATTTATTTCAATCATGGTCAAGTTTTAATGTTGGGGAATAACTGGAGTATTCTCAATATAGAACATCTTCAAACAATTTATAAAAAATTGAATATATTCAAAGTATAAAGTGGATAATATTTTATATAAATGTCATTACAAAGTGTTTAATGAAAACCTTCAACTTTTTTAAAGTTTAATCAAATGAGGAACGGAATACCAGTTTAAATCGTCTTAAGCAAGGAAAGGACTCCTTTTCAATGTCTCATCTTGAAAAAGAGAAAAGATGAAGAAAACTAGTTTGGTACAGAGAAATTATTTATATTAAATATGGAGGAAATAAAATCAAAAATTATTTAATGTAACTGCCTTGAAGAAGATTGCAGTAAATTTTACTATGATAAAACCCTTTTTTCCCCTTTTTTCTTCATTTATTTAAGCATTAGTCATGAAAATATTTTGGTTTCGTCTTTTTTGGTCTATAACTTTTCCCGAACAAATTGGTGTATACTTAGATTATTTAAAATATTCAATATCAAAATATTACCGTTTAGAAATTCGCAGACCAAAATGTTCATTTCCACTTCTTTTAATAAAACGTGCTTGATCTCATAGATGCTTAACAATTATTGTAGCGACTCATTGTGGTTTACTGCATTTTATGATAAGCAAAACACTTCTTACTATTTTCAGGTTCATACTCTTTTACAAGGTGGTGCAAAATATAATCCTTAATTACCCAAAAATTTCAAATGAGCAAAACAGTCAAAAAATTTCCTTAAAATCGCGTTTCCGATATGTGGCACTTTCTTTCTTTTTGCCTCTTAACGAGGGTACATAGAAATATATATGCCTCAGTTTTGTAGAAAAGTAGTTAGAAATCTTTTGTTAATTTTACGTATTTAAATTCTAGATGAAACTACCTTTGTTAGGTATATCATATCGAAAAGCGTTTTTTAGGGGCTTTGAAAAGATCTTAAAAATTTATTTTTTTTTAGTTTGTTATGAAAGTTCTTGCATTTGGTAAAAATTAAAACTTCTGTTCATATTAGATACTTTAATGCATGGGAGTTTATCTTAAAATATTGGAATTATAAATCAAAATTATGAACAAAATTTTTTGCAACATAGTTTTTCCCTGTTAAGGCAAACATTTAAATTATTTTTTTTTTTAAATTAAAATAAAATATTCAAATATTTAAATAACAAATATATAAAAGCAAACTAAATTAAATTGTGGTGCAGTAAGCAAGGGTGTGAATTATGAATCTGATTATGCTCAGGTTCGATATCGGAAAAATCTAAAAATAATTATTTTTTTAAATAAAATTTTGTGGAACGTAATAATATTTTTGTGAAATATAAATATTAAATTAGACAATTGAATATTGGCTTTCACAACTAAAAATATAATTTAATATGAAGATAGTTGTCGTAACCGCCAGAATTCGATTTACAACAAATTCGGTGGCCACAACTGATACTGTTTTCTGGGTGTGTTAGCTAAAAATACCGCTGGGCTCAAATTAGCTAAACTTCCCGTAATAACAGCAAGATTTTCAGTTTCCATTATAGACTTTTTTTGGGAAGTGTAGTACATATGTTATGCCATATCGTTAGCTAAACGTGCAAAGGTCGTAAGTCAATATTTTTTCGAAATTGAGATTTTGATGCAGAAATGTTTAACAGGTTGAAGTACATTATTTACAAAAAGAAAAATTTTAGATATGTCATTTTTAGTTGTTGTTTTGCAGTGATGTGCAAAAGTCGTAAGTCCAAATGTAACAAAAGAAAAGGTCGTAAGTCCATTAAAAAAATACATATTGAAAATGTCAGTCAAAGTATCAATTTTATTGAATGATATTGAGATCAAATGGTCAGACACACTTAAAAATATACTATTCTTTTTTAGTCTCATCAAATTAAAGGACTTAGCGATGTCCGTCTGACACATCGATTTTCTGTTCATATAGTTTTCTGTTGAAAGCCTGATAGATCTTTAACGGAAAACAGAAACGATTATAAAATTATCACTTACTGTTTGCAATTTTTTCAATTTAGTGTGCCTTGCAATTTATTTTCAATTAAGTGTGCGTTGCAATTTATTTTAATGCGGTAAATAAAAAATTGTGGAAAATTATTAGTTTCCAAAATTTGACGAAAGACAAAGGTAATGCACTTATAATATAAAATTTTTGTGAAAAAATTATATTCTACTAATAATTTTATTTAAAGATTACGATGTCTTCTTCTAATAACAATAACGTGCCCCTATCATGTAAAAGCGGAAACATTGACGATTATGAATTTCAATCAGACCATGGAGTTATAAGCCTGGTTCCTTATGGATTTCACAGCGATTCTGATAATTCAGATAATTTACCCACTAAGTCGAATGAACGCAAGAAGAGAGTTCAAGTGCAAAATTCTGGTTGGTTTGCGTCTAAAAATAAAAAGTGCAGAGAAAGTGGTCAACGTTATTTTGGAAAGCAAAAAGAGTGTTCTTGTTGGAATTATAAAAAGATAAAAGAGTCCCGGAAAATTAAAGAAAGATGCTGTTGCAAAGAAAACGGAGCCATGAAATGTTCAGAGATCAATGACGACAACAGAAAGAAAATATTTTCCGAATTTTGGCAATTAGAATGGAATCAAAAAAAAAAATTTATGTAAATAGTTTGGTTGACGCATATCAAATTACTAGACCACGAAACAGAAAAGACTACAGGAAATCCAAAAGATGCCTAACATATAAATATAATCTTAGATTTCAATGCAAAAATATTAGAGTGTGCAAAAAGTTTTTCTTAAATACGTTGGATATTGGAGAAAAAACAGTGCTTAATTGGATCAAGAAGACCATAGTTTCAAAACCAATTTCAAAAACTACTGCTCAAAATAAACTAACTGATAAAAAGCAATGTCTTCATGAATTTTTTGATGCGCTAACTTTAATAGTGACACAACTGCCGCGCTGTTACGCAAAAAAATACCTTTTACCAGAATGGCGATCAAAAAAATAACTTTACGACTTTTACGTGAATAACTGGTGTAAAAACAAAAACGTACAGCCACTTTCAATAACAGTGTTTAATAAAATATTTCATCAACGAAATTGTGGATTATTCGCGCCTAAAAAAGACAAATGCGAAATATGTGCTCGTTATTCAGTCGGTGACCTGTCTTATGAAAAGTACACACTCCACTAAGAGAAAAAAGAAGAGGCTAAAACAGAGAAGCAAAAAGATAAAAACGAAGAAACACATGTCTTTACCGTGGATCTTAAAGCAGTCTTAATGGCTCCAAAGTCTAATGTCAGCAGTTTATACTACCGCGCAAAGTTGCAAGTTCATAATTTGGTATTTTTTAATCTTAAAACCCAAAAAGCTTATTGTTTCATATGGAATGAAGCTGAAGGTGGTGTAAATGCCGAAGAATTCGCTAGTATATGGGTTTACTTTATTGAAAATAAATTCTTAATGAAAATAAAAACCCTGTTAAAATAATTTTTTATAGTGATGGTTGTAATTATCAAAATCGGAACACTGTCATGAGTAATGCCTTACTAAATGTAGCTGTCAAGCGTAATATTGTCATTGAGCAAAAGATTCTAGAAGTTGGCCACACACAAATAGAAGCAGACAGTGTTCATTCCACAATTGAACGTGCCATAAAAAAAAAGAAATATAGATGTCCCCAGTGAGTACATTGAAATAGTTAAAGGAGCACGAAAAAATCCTGAACCATACGACGTTATGTATTTGGAACACTCATTTTTTAAAAAATTTTGTGATGTTCAATATGTGACAGATATACGTGGTATCTAATATATCCCAAATGGTCAAATAAATTATAAAATAAGATTTCCAAACAAGTGGCAAAATCTCCCTCAAAAACTAAATAAAAATATATTGGCAATGGATTGGTCCAACTTGCAACAACTTCACCAGAATAGAAGAAAAATAACAAACAGAAAATATCAAGATTTGCAATTTTTAAAGTCAACTTTAAAAAAGAGTCACCATAAATTTGTCATGATTTACCTTATGAATAATTTTATATCTTCCTATTTACCTTAATAAGTGTTCTGATCTTGAATTTGTAGAATTTTTCTTTTTTGTACTTTGTAATTTGTTAAACAGCAATGAAATAAGACTGTGTAATTAATGTTTATGTTAGTTATTATTTGTTTACTATTTTAAAAACAATGAAAAATTGTATTATTTATATTAATATTTTTTATTAAAACAATATAAAAAAAACACACACACAGAAAAAGTCGTAAGTCCACAAAAAAGTTCACAATTGAAAACAGAAAAAGTCGTAAGTCCACAAAAATTGCTGTAGTTGCTCGAGAAATTATTTTTTTTCATATATTTTCTGCTTTAATTTAAGAGCAAGAACAATAAACACGTAACTGTATTTAAAGATTTCAATAATCTTTAAAGGAAAGAAACTGAAAAGTTTTTTGTCTGTCCTGTAAAATTTAAAAAAATGGACTTACGACCTTTGAACGTTTAGCTAACGAATATATAATCATATTGAATCATCAGATCTCATTAAATTCAATCATATCCAATTACATCTTAACGAATTTATATTTTAAATTAAACAAAAAACAAATATCGTATAGTTTAAATTCCACATTAATTAAAATTGTCACATGGTTTATAAAAAGTTTTTTGCTTTGGTTTTCATAGTTATATTCTGCTTAGGTCATGAAAATATTTGAGTTGTGTTAAAATGTTAATCCCATGGACTATATGGTCTTCTCCTACACATATATTCTTTTTACAAATTGCTGTTCTTTTTTTTTACTTTTTTTTTGTTACAAATATCCAATTCAATACAATATTGTCATTTAAATATTTACAATATTTGATGCTGTTTTATTGTTATAGCAAAAATATTAATAATAAAAAAAAAACACAAATATATAATATTGAGTAAAAATATAGAAAATTGTAAATGTATTTTTATGACACAAAACATGGTGGAAACAATTGACAATTTGACATGTACTTATGTCAGACAAATCGAAAATATAAATACGATTTTATATGTGCTTATATAAAAAAAAAGTAACAATAGACTGATAAAAAATTACATGACTTTATTAAAATAACATACTAATGCTTCAAAAAATTTAAAAAAATTTATATATAAATCACATCTGTGGACTTTTGATAAATGCACTTAAGTCAACTTAAACAAATTAACCAAGATAGTCAATAAAACTTCTAAATACATACATATCCTACTGTTCCTAACATTTCTGCACCATATACACAAAAAGATAGGAGTGTTCCTCTTATATACTTATTTCAAAATTTTATTATTCCCAAATTTTGTAATTTCAATGTTACCCCTGTATTTACACTCACCAAAAAAGTCTGTAATGGCAACTGAAAATTTTGCTGTTATTACGGGAAATTCTGCTAATTTGAGCCCAGCGGTATTTTTTGCTAATCTTAGCAACACATGTCTGCTGACGTGTAGTACAATGAAATTAGTAGAAAAATTAGTAGCCGCTACTAAATTTTAGTAGACTTTTTGTAAAGTGGAATTTAAAATCTGTTTGCTAAAATCAGCAAAAAAAATTACTAAATACTATTAATATTAGTACAAAGGTTAAATTTAATTGTTTTTAGGGCTGATTTTTAGAACTAAAAACCCCTTTTTAGTGCTATTTTAAGTGGATGTCCTCTTTTTAGACATGAGTCGGTATCTTCACTTAAGATCCCTTTTTTAATATACACTCAGAAAAAAAAGTTAGTAGAAAAATTTGTAAACGGTTTTCAATCCCAATTTACTATTTTTGTACTGATTTTTAGTAAAAAAATTATTATTTAGCAAATCTTTTTGCTATTTACATTTTACAAATTACAGAGTATTTACAGAATATCTACAAATTTTCGTTGCTAATTTCAGAAATCATTTTACAAATTTTTGAAAACCGATTTGCTAAAATTAGCAAAAAAAAATTACTAATTTTAAAAAAGTCGATATTGAAGAAAATGTTATTTCTAATAATTTAAACTTAAACATACAAACTTAAATTGCCCTAAAATGTTACATAGGATTAAAAAAGGGATCGGAAGTGAAGATACCGAATCATGTCTAAAAATAGGACATCCACTTAAAATAGCACTAAAAAGTTTTTTATTTCTAAAAATCAGCCCTAACAACAATTTAAATTTCACCTTAAAAGTAAAAATAAAATTGACTAAAATATTTTTCAAAACAGAAATTACCAAATTAAAACAAAATGATAAATTCGTTTGTGTTTTAAGAATTTTTAAGATTTTTAAGCCTTTGATTTTTTTTTTTCATTTTGTATAAAACATCTTTTAAAAAATATAATTAAAATTTTTGATGATCGATAAAAAAATAAATCTAAAACTTTGTACTAATATTAATAGTATTTAGCAATTTTTTTTGCTGATTTTAGCAAACGGGTTTTAAATTCCACTTTACAAAAAGTCTACTAAAATTTAGTAGCGGCTACTAATTTTTCTACTAATTTCATTGTACTACACGTCAGCAGACATGTGTTGCTAAGATTAGCAAAAAATACCGCTGAGCTCAAATTAGCAGAATTTCCCGTAATAACAGCAAAATTTTCAGTTGCCATTACAGACTTTTTTTGGTGAGTGTATGTAACATTTTAAGGAAATTTAAGTTTGTAGGTGTAAGTTTTAATTAGAAATAACATTTCCTTCAATATCGACTTTTTTAAAATTAGTAATATTTTTGCTAATTTTAGCAAATCGGTTCTCAAAAATTTGTAAAATGATTTCTGAAATTAGCAATGAAAATTTGTAGATATTCTGTAAAAATTCTGTAATTTGTAAAATGTAAATAGCAAAAAGATTTGCTAAGTAATAATTTTTTTTACTAAAAATCAGTACAAAATAGTAAAGTGGGATTGAAAACCGTTTACAAATTTTTCTACTAACTTTTTTTTCTGAGTGTATGCATATGAGTCATTTCATGTCAGACCAAACACATTTTTTACAACACCTCCTCCGATTTACTTTAAATTAGGCAGACGTATTAAATATTAAAAAATACCTTTAAAATAAGGCATTGGTATTTAAAATTCATCCACAAGTTTTTGCGAAACATTAGTTTAAAAGTTGTCATATCGGAAGATTTTTTACGATTTCGACGATTTTCAAATGCACATAACTTTTTCAAAAAAAATGTTTAATTTTTTCTCTGGAAACACGTGTAAAATATTTTTTAAGGAAGGATACGTACTAAAATTTTGCAAGACATCGGAGACATCAAAGTCAATTTTTAACAAAAATCGTACGGTCTGACATGGAATGACTCATATATAGAATTTGTGTTTAATTTGTTACATTTTTTTTTTTATTAAATCTTCATTTACATAACCGAGCCATTAGGGCCTTATGTGGTTAATTAAAGCTACTATCTTAATAACAAACTTCTAGAAAAAAGTAGAGCTTAATAATTCAATAAATAAATATCCAGATAATAATATATACATATATGAGATCACATTTAAAAAAATTTTTAGAATAAAAATTAAAAGAAAAATTAAAAATTATAAGATTAAAAATTAAAAATTTTAAAAAATAAAACAAAATCATAATGAATGCAAATAATAAATAAATAAATTTCCAACATTTTTCCTTCCATATTTCGTACTTAAAAAAAATTGTATATATTAAAAAGCCTCCAACACATGCATTTTCGCAAATTCTTTTACCCTGGACTTGAAATCAAGTAAAGAATAATTAAATTTTCTTAAATCTCGTGGTAAGGCAAATTCTTGAAACCCGGATCTGAAACGATTTTACAAAAATACTCAAATGTCTTACAGGTGGAATTATCTGTGGATTTCTGCTCGAACGAGTAAAATGAAATTTATCAACTATTGTTGCTATTGGCAACACATCTGATTCAAAATCATTTTTTTTTTCTTATGTAAATATTTAAGCCGTCTGAAACCTAAACCCGCAAAAAAAGTGTATGGAGTAATTTTTTTAAATTTTTTTCATTTTTAAGAATTTGTTCATTTTTAAGAATTTTTTCAGAGGCATTTTTACTATTTCCACGACGTATCGACCCAAGAACAAAAAAAAAAAAAATCAAAAACTACTCAATAAAAATAAAATTTATTTCCAATTTATTACAGATTGTGTTTTTCTAATTAGTTTGTAAAAAAAAATCAAACCAACGCTCAAACAATTCAAGTGATGATTTTGACATCTCAAGTGATTAATTTTTTAGCGCAGTGATTTATGAAATTCAAATTTGTATGTATAAAATTTAAAATAACGTAACGGACAGCTGTTCAAACGCGAGCGATCACCTACTTTATTCAAGTGATTTACAAAATAGATTTTTTTTTTTAAAATGATGTGAAGTGAGGCGTTGCGTTTTACAAAATGTTTTCCAGAAAGACTTTTTTTATTTGTAACATTAGGAATTTTTAGTCAGCGTTTGTTTTTTATGCTAATAAACTAAATTTTTTAAAAGAAACAATAAATTTAAATTTTTATACAAACGCAAATAAAAAAGATGGTCAGGGAGAGCTTCATAAATTTTTTGCTTTATTATTGTGCCAACTATAGTGGTAAAATTAATTTAATAAGCATATTATAATAATTATTTTTGAAATACGTAATGTGTAAAGTGATCATAATATGATCCTAACTGATGATAAAATTATCCCCAATTATTATATGATTAGTAAAAATCTTACATCATAAATATTATCACTAGGATCATACTATGATAATTTTGAAACCCCAGTCATGTTTAACTATGAGAAAAATTAATAAACTAAAAATAAAGTTTGTTTTGCATTAACACCAGTTTAAGTCTTAAAATTTAAGATGAATTGGCTTGTCTATAAGAAATTTGTACTAAATTTAAATACGAATTTATACTAAATTTAAGTAAAAAAAATATACAAAATATTAGTCAAATTCCAAAAAATTTAAGATGAAATTTACCTAATTTGAAATAAGTGCTTTTGTTCAAAGACCTCAGATTATAAAAACAAATTAATATTTTTTTAAATACATCATTAGTTTCAAAATGAATGACATTATAATTAGAATTGTTTTAAGAACAATAATAATACACAGTTTTTTTCCATTTAAATTTAAAAAAAAAACTATTTACAATGATTTACACTAGTTTACTGCTATTTTGCGCACGTAATGAAAATGTTTTTTTTTATGTATTTTGGTCTGTTAGGCATTGAAACGGAATTAAATTTTTTTATTGTATAGATTCCTTTTTAAATTTAAAATTTTTTTTAGGTTATTGACAAATTCGATAACAACTGAGCCCGCATATCACAGTTCAGTTAATATAAATACACGGTGGGGCAAAAAAACCATCATCAGATTTTCTGACGCTATAACTTTTGCTTAAAGTGAAGACTTATTTGGTTTTTAACTGATAATGTTATTTCACACTTATAAATTTGGTTTTAATTAATTGTGGAAAGTTATGTCCGAAATATAGCCGCCGTCGGCGTTGATGCAAATTTGAGCTCTTTTGATTACAATTTGCATAACTGTGCACAGCATTTGTGGTGCCACGTTGTCAATTTCGGATGTTGTTTTTGAACTCTTCCGAGGTGTGAAGCTTGTTTGGGTAGACCGACGATTTTTAATATCCCTAGAGAAAAAAGTGTTTTACATTCAAATCGGGAGATCTGGCTGGCCAAGGAAAATCGCCGAAATTCGAGATTTCATGCGCTATGAAGGCATTTTTCAAAATACACAGTATTACAAGCTGGAACCACCAAATCCAGATCATCATTTTCCGGTAAGAAAAATTCACGAAGAAAAATTCATTCACCATGGCTTTAAGTGAACGCCGTTCACCGTAACAGCCTTGCCGTTGGCTCTTTCGGAAAAATGGTGCTTCATCAATTATGCCTGGATTTTCCGTCTCCCAGAACCGAGAATTTTACTTATTGACGTGGCTGCCGAAATAAAAATATGCTTTATCACTTGTGATCAATTTTGATGGAATATAATCCACTTTGTCGATATCACAATTATCACACATTCTTGAGGTGTGTGGTGGCCCATTGTTATTCTCTATCAATTTCGCATGTGTCTTCTTCACGAACGTCAAAATCAAACTGACATACAATACCATCGTCAGCACTTTCCAATAGGGTGATACTTATTGACACACACTCATCAAAAAAGTATGTAGTGGCAACTAAAAATTTTGCTGTTATTACGGGAAATTTTGCTAATTTGAGCCCAGCGGTATTTTTTTTTTTTTTTGCTAATTTTAGCAACACATGTCTGCTGACGTGTAGTACAATGAAATTTGTAGAAAAATTAGCTGCTGCTACTAAATTTTTAAGAACTTTTTGTATTAAATTTAAAATCTGTTTGCTGAAATCATTTTTATCGAGCATCAAAATTATTTATTTTATTTATTTTTTCAAAAATTATTTTTAGACAAAATTAAAAAAGAAAGAATCAAACATAAACGAATTTATCATTTTGTTTTAATTTGGTAATTTCTGTTTTAGAAAATATTTAGTCTATTTTTTTTTTACTTTTAAGGACAAATTTTAATTGTTTTTAAAGCGGGTTTTTAGAACTAAAATAACTTTTTAAGTGTATGTCCTATTTTTAGAAATTAGTCGACATCTTCACTTCCGATCCCTTTTTTTAATCTATGTAACATTTCAAGGCAATTTATGTTTGTAGTTATAAGTTTTAATTTGAAATAACATTTTAAAAAAGTGGATTTTAACACTTTTTTAAAAGTAGTAAATTTTTATTTGATAAGTTTAGCAAAAATTTGTAAAATTATTTCTGTAATTAGCAGCAAAAATTTGTAAATATTCTGTAAAAATTCTATAATTTTTAAAATGAAAATAGCAAAAAGAATTACTTAATAATAATTTTGTACTAACTTTTTTTTCTGAGTGTAGGATAATTAAATAAGAAACTAAACTTCTTCATCTTCTTCTTGTGGCCATAATTTTCTGTAATTTAATTAAAACAGGAATGCTGACTACATGATACCCTACACCAGGTATGATTTTGATTAAGTTTCGGGAAGGTATCCGAATTCCAGGAAGGCTTCTAAAAGTAAAGAACGAAGTTGTTGACAATTTCGTTGCGTTTAATTGAGGACAAGGGCTAAATATGGTACGAATTCCTTTTTAATTTTGAATCATAATATAGGTTTATAACCCGAATATCAACCAGATATATACAGTTTGGAGAGTACACTCACAATATATTTTTAGTTACCGACTGTAGTTTATTTAAAAATAATATGAAAAGTTTGTTTTTAAATGAAGAATCAATTGAAATACTTACAAATATATTTTTTAACTATATTAACAAGTCATTTACCTCTCCAAGTAGGGTATAAATTGCTACAATCAACACATATATTTTTGAGGTACCTTAAACTAAACAATATGAATGTTCTGCTTTTAGTTCTTAAATGACCTTTTTGGGTTTGCCATACTTTAATAAAGTTTTCCTTTTAAACTAATAAACTTAATAAACTTAATAAGTTTAATAACTGTATATTACAAAAATCTTAATATGTATTATATACAAAATGTTAGGGTGTTCAGCGATGTGTGGAGAATATTCAAAGTGAGTTCTTAAACTTCCAACTGGACTCTTTTTATTTTTAGCATTTACAAATACTTAACTTGTTTTTGAATTTCATTGGTCAAGTGATTTAAAAATTATTTTCAATTTCCTTGCAGAATCCAATTGCTAACAAATTTATTTATTATTATTTATTATACCCTTCGCCACAGGTGGAAGGGTATATATAAGTTTGTCATTCCGTTTGTAATTTTGACAATATTGATCTTGAATTCTAAAAAGTATATATATTCTGAGTCCTTATGAAGAGCGAAGTTGATTTAACGATGTCCGTCTTTCCGTCTGTGTTTTGAAATGGGTTTTCCGAAGACCCCACACACGATGAGGACTTGATTGTTATATATTTCTGTTACATGTGATCCATTTCTGTTTGCTATTGAAAATTAACCAGATCGGTTAATAAATGGCTGAGATATTAGCAAAAAAACCGCGACTACCACTAATTTTTTCCGTAAAATCCCTTTGTTTTTATATGTATGTTGAATATTACGCATAACAAACACATCCATTTGTTGAAATTCTTTTCTTTCAGCTCTTCACCTTTTATACACAAACAACAAACCAATACAAAGATTTGTCATTTAAATAAAAACCAAAGAAATCTCTATTAAACGAAAACTGTTTATTTACTTCTATTAACGATGATTGCGTATGTGCTTCAATGGTTCAGTGGTCTAAGCGCTTTGTCATAATAAGTTTTTTTCTTTTAGTCGCGCAATCAATCCTCGTCTATTCAACTTTTTTTGTACATTTTTTTTTTACATTTTGTTAAGACTTATTTGTTTTTTTTTTTATTTTTTTTAACATAACAAATACGTACAGCACAGTTGACTTAACGATTTTGGTCAGTTTTTCTGTATATTTGGAGAACGGAAAGAGGAAAAGTTCCAAAATAAGGTACGAGCATCTTGATTATCAATACACAACACCTGACCAAATGTGGGCGGTATCCGTGAATTGGGAGTGGCACAAAATAGAATATTTTATATCTTAAGACCGTAATCAAATACTCCATGAATGTGCTAAAAACATCAAAATTTTTATAAAACCTAAAATTTTAGAACTGTAATATGACCTATGGATACGTCTTGTATAGCAAAAGATCGAAAATCTTTAGTATAACATATTTGCTAAAAAACTCGGAAATATCGGATCAGATACAAAAAAGTTATGCCCAAAACATAAATTATTTTTTAATACCTATTTTCTGGAACCATAAATCTTCCCGAGTCCTAGTTTTATTACCAAACTAAATGGTTAATATCCTCTTAAAGGCGTCCGTATATAAATCTGTCCATTCCATATATGTCCATATATAAACTTCAGTTTTTTCCCAACCATAGTGAAGGGTATATAAGATTCGGCATAGCCGAATTTAGCCGCTCTAACTTGTTTTTATATGCAAATGATACAACCGAACTGTTAAATGTTACTTTGATTGAATTTTTGGACCCCACCAATACACAATCATAGTTATTGCAATTTAATTAAGTATTACTTCTCTGATATATTTGTGTATTGTTTATTTATTTAAAAAAAAAATCTACTTACTACTTACCATAGATAAAAATAAATTATATTGTAATGTAAACAAATGATTATTGATTTAACAAATAAAAATCATTTTTTGTTTTATCTTTTCCTAAATTTATTAAGAAAAATTTTCTTAGTAGATTATAATTATAAAATAAATATTAGTTTTTTTCCCCTTGGGGGAGAATTAGTTTATTTATTTTATTCTTATATATTTCTTAATAAAATACATTTTCTATTTATATAAGGAAAAATATGATTATTAAAATGTGTTTTATCATCATTGTCGTCATAATTTAAACATATTTTAGTGTTTGGATAGAAAGAAACTGATATGAATAAACCACTTTAACTTGAAAAAAAAAAAAAATAAAATATAAAAAATGGATGCAAAAACACAAAATATTATACCATCACATAAACTACCAGCACATAAGTTGCATATAGAAAAAAGAAAAAATCAAATCAAAACAAAACAAAACAAAGTAAAAAGTGCATACACCATATACAAAAGAATAAAAAAAAATAGAAAATGTTGAATTTATATAAAAATTTACTTTTAAATTTCTGTGTGTACCAAAATAAAAAAAAATCTAAAGCAGAGATATATGCAAGATATTTATACAAGGGGAGTCTTTAAAGGTTGTATCTTATCTGAAACCAAACAAACCATGAATTTAAGTAATAAAATAGAAATATTTAGAAAACCAGCAAAATAAGAGCTGAGGAAGAAGAATTTAAAAACTACATCTACTGAACCCGAAGTTGTGAAAATTTCGGTGAATCATTAATGATTTTAACTTTGGCGTGTCATTGGGAGAAAGTAGTTTGTTTCGGTACTATGAAAAATCGATGATCAGGTGGACTTTTTCATTAGTTGTTAAATATAGGGACTACAATATAAATATAGGTAGTGGCAATGTTTTAAAGTAAAAAATGTGATTTTGAACACATCAAGAGTTATTATTCCAACCAGGGCAAAGTGGATATCACTGGTATAAAAATTTTAAATAAAGCATTAAATGACTGCAGGAATTAACGATTTAGGGACTAACTAAATAATTGTGTTTTTTTTAGTATAATTATAAATTGTTATAAATAAATAATAATAAATATTTAAATTAAAAAATGTATATGCTTTTCAAAGGAATTGTTACAAAAATTGTATTCTTATGACTTCATAAGTATGGGTTAATATCAAAATTTTGGAAGTTGTTTAAAATGACTTCTAACACATCGACAAATTTGCACTATTAACTTCTTTGGATGATCGGAAAATGAAATTCGTAAAGAATAATATCCATTTCTGGGAAGCTTATCACACTGTGCGTATGAGTGTTATAAATATTATATGAATTAAAAGTAATCATACGTCTAGGTGAGTTTGTATGAAGCATTTCATTTATTATAGAATTCAAATAAATCATATTCTCCAGAATTAAGAAATTTTGCGAATTTTGTAAAGAATATTCGTATGGACAAACACTTGTGATCAAATAAGATTTTTATGTACTTTTATACCCTTCACCATATATGGCGAGAGTACATAGATATCAGTTTGTCATTACCTGTGTAACCCGTCGAATTACAGGTATAAGACCTCCGTGATCATTATAAAATTGTAAGACGTTCTAGCAATGTCTGTCTGTCTGACGTAAACGGGGTGGCTAATTTTTACTGACATTTATGGTCATCCTCCTGAAAAGTTTGGTATTGAAAATGTGCAAAATCGGTCCAAGCAATTAAAAAGTTATCAGTGAAAATCTGAAGGTACCTTTAAATTTTCCATACAAAGTGGCGTATTTTAGTAAAATTTCATAGCAGCGACTGTCAAATAAATTATTTTCACGTTATTCTTCACCAGTCGCTTTTCATAGAAATATATTTTGTAACTATTTCAATCAGTAAATCAAAAATTAAACTATAAAAAATACGGGCTTTATGTAGGTGTTGTTATTTGCAGTTAAATGTTACATTCTATGTTTTAAGTTTCTAAATATAGAAATTCAAATGATTCATTTTTATTGTTTTTTGTTTATCAAAATAGTTGTATAAATACAAAATTATTTCAATAAAAAATTCAAGAAATTGTTTACATATCGTATACATACAAACATACACCCAGAGAAAAGATTGGTTACAATACGATCAAAACCATAAGTATTTATTTGTAAGGACTTTATTTTATTTAAAATAACTTACACTCAGAAAAAAAAGTTAGTAGAATAATTTGTAAACGGTTTTCAATCGCACTCTACTATTTTTGTACTGATTTTTAGTAAAAAATTATTATTTAGCAAATCTTTTTTACATTTTACAAATTACAGAATTTTTACAGAATATTTACAAATTTTTGTTGCTAATTTCAGAAATCATTTTACAAATTTTTGAAAACCGATTTGCTAAAATTAACAAAAAATATTACTAATTTTAAAAAAGTGGATATTAAAGGAAATGTTATTTCTAATTAAAACTTACACCTACAAACTTAAATTTTCTTAAAATGTTACATATATTAAAAAAGGGATCGGAAGTGAAGATACCGACTCATGTCTAAAAAGAGGACATCCATTTAAAATAGCACTAAAAAGGTTTTTTAGTTCTAAAAATCCGCCCTAAAAATAATTAAAATTTAACCTTAAAAGTAAAAAAAAAAAATTGACCAAAATATTTTTCAAAACAGAAATTACCAAATTAAAACAAAATGATAAATTCGTTTATGTTTTAACAAATTTTATTGATTTTTTCTTTCATTTTGTATAAAATATTTTTTAAAAAATATAATCAAAATTTTTTATGCTCGATAAAAAAAATAAATTTAAAACTTTGTACAAATATTAATAATATTTAGTATTTTTTTTTTGCTGATTTTAGCAAAAAGATTTTAAATTCCACTTTAAAAAAAGTCTAAAAAATTTGGTAGCGGCTACAAATTTTTCTACTAATTTCATTGTACTACACGTCAGCAGACATGTGTTGCTAAGATTAGCAAAAAATACCGCTGGGCTCAAATTAGCAGAATTTCCCGTAATAACAGCAAAATGTTCAGTTGCCATTACAGACTTTTTTTGGTGAGTGTATAATAAATTATTCAGTTTAATTTCTTCGACCTCTTTAATAAAAATTTCAGGTAATAATATCTTATTATACCAAAAATATGGCATAGAAAATTAAAAAGAGAGGGAAAAGCAACAAAAAAGAATACAATTATCCAATTATTGGTATTTCCAAACAAATTTACGAATAAAACTCGTTTGAAAATTCCGTACAGTAGAACCAACCATTTATTTAGTACAATCTACGAGTATCAAATTTATTAAAAAATTTTCTTTATTCGAAAGTGGTTACTAAATTACGATTAGGAAATCATTTTACAAATTTTTGAAAAGGGATCGCAAGTAAAAATACTTTTCACAACCGACGATGGCACTAAAAGCAATTTAAACAATAAAAATTTGACCTTAAATCAAAAAAAATTACTAAAAATATTTTTCAAAACAAAAATTAGCAAAGTAAAACAAAATGATAATTTCGTTAATGTGTTTACTAATTTTTAAGCTTTTGAATTTTTTTTCTTAAGTTTGCCTAAAATATTAAAAAAAAATAATATAAAAAAATGTTGCTCAATAAAAAAAATATAAATTATTTCTATATTCGAAGAGCAATTTCAAAAGAAATTAGCAGCTTTAAAGTGTAACAAGTGTATCTAAAAATAGTGCAGGCAATTTATGCACTTTTATTATTTTTATACCCTTCACCATATATGGTGAGGGTATATATATTAGTTTGTCATTCCGTTTGTAATATGTCGAAATATAGGTTTAAGACCCCATAAAGTATATATATTCGTGATCCTTATGCAATTTTAAGTCGATTTAGCGATGTCCGTCTGTCTGTCTGTTGAAATGGCGTTCACGACGCGAAGACGCAAGTGGGGGTGCCTATTTTTACCCACATTATTGTACATCCTCCCGAGCAGTTTGGTATTAAAAATGAGCAAAATCGGTCAAGCGGTTCAAAAGTTATGAGTAAAAATGTGAAATTTTCCATACAAATTTGTACAATTTTTCTGTATCTATTTTTTTTCTGTTAAGTAAGTAAAAATGTTATTAAGTCTTCTTATTGTTCGATTACATTTATTGTCTTACATACTATGATAACTAAGTTAACGTAAAAATGAACAATGTTAAAGTCGCTAACAGAGCAGACCTCTGTAAATAATATTGCTAAAACTAAATAACAAAAGTTCGTTACATAAATTGACAAAACATATTCATATTACAGTTCATGCAAAATTTAGTATATACGTATATCATCTTCATCCCCTTTGGTGGAGTGTTTCAAAGATTCGGCACAGCCGAATTTAGCCCTTTTTTACTTGTTTTTTTATAAAGTAAGACGTTGGTGTATTTTACAATTCATTGAGTTTACAGCAATTAACTAAAATTTAGTAACGCTTACTAAGTTTTTACACTAATTTCATTGTACTAATATTAATAATATTTAAGAAATTTTTTTTTGGCTGATTTTAGCAAACCAATTTAAATTCAGTTTAAAATCACAGAAGTTTCGTTGAAAAAGTCCTTAAGAAAAATCTTTCTTTAGGAAACACATTTCTTAAAGAAATATTCCGCAATTTAAAGAACATTTTCAGAGTTTCT
Source organism: Eustalomyia histrio (assembly GCA_949748255.1). NCBI lineage: Eukaryota > Metazoa > Arthropoda > Insecta > Diptera > Anthomyiidae > Eustalomyia > Eustalomyia histrio. Next base: position 217,195,105 of record OX456523.1, read on the forward strand.
AATCGGATTATAAATGTAGGGACCATATTTTATTATCATTATATGATAACTATATTATGGTTGGCATAGTCGAATATGATTGCTTCAATCATGTTTCTTCTCTGTGTGCATCGTCCGTTTAACTGCCAATGTTAACTCTACTTTTCAGTATATTTTGCCGGTAAACTTTTTTTAGTGTACCTATATACACTCACCAAAAAAGTCTGTAATGTCAACTGAAAATTTTGCTGTTATTACGGGAAATTCTGCTAATTTGAGCCCAGCGGTTTTTTTTGCTAATCTTAGCAACACATGTCTGCTGACGTGTAGTACAATGAAATTAGTAGAAAAATTAGTAGCCGCTACTAAATTTTAGTAGCCTTTTTGTAAAGTGGAATTTAAAATCTGTTTGCTAAAATCAGCAAAAAAAAAAAATACTAAATATTATTAATATTAGTAAAAAGCTTTGAATTTATTTTTTTTATCGAGCATTAAAAATTTTGATTATATTTTTTAAATAACGAATTAATCATTTTGTTTTAATTTGGTAATTTCTGTTTTGAAAAATATTTTGGTCAGTTTTTTTTACTTTTAAGGTTTAATTTTAATTGTTTTAGGGCGGATTTTTTTTTGTGCTATTTTAAGTGGATGTCCTCTTTTTAGACATGAGTCGGTATCTTCACTTCCGATACCTTTTTTAAATATATATAATATTTTAAGGAAATTTAAGTTTGTAGGTGTAAGTTTTAATTAGAAATAACATTTCCTTCAATATCCACGTTTTTAAAATTAGTAAAATTTTTTGCTAATTTTAGCAAATCGGTTTTCAAAAATTTGTAAAATGATTTCTGAAATTAGCAACGAAAATTTGTAAATATTCTGTAGAAACTCTCTAATTTGTAAAATGTAAATAGCAAAAAGATTTGCTAAATAATAATTTTTTACTAAAAATCAGTACAAAAATAGTAGAGTGGGATTGAAAACCGTTTACAAATTTTTCTACTAACTTTTTTTTCTGAGTGTATAATGATTAGATCTGATCACATCTATTTAGTTTTAATTACAGGTTGGTTGAAAAGTTCCTGCGCTCACCAAGAGATGGCACTGCTAGCTCCAAACTTTTTTTTCTCAAGTTGGTATAGCTGTCCTGAGAACACATGCAAAGTTGCAAGTCGTTCTGTCAATTCTTTCTTTGTTTACATTGATTTTTTTAATATGGAAAAAATTTAACATCGTGCAGTCATTAGATTCTTTGTTTTGAAGGGTTTAAAAGCAAAGGAAATTTATGAACAATTGTTAGAAGTGTATAAGGAGTCCTGAATTTTGGGCTGGTGTATTTAAACGTGGTCGTACCAGCCTTGAAGATCCACGCGAAGGACGGCCAAAAACTGCAACCACAGCAGAAATCGTTGAGCAGGTACATAATATGGTTAGTGAAGATCCAGGTTACTAAGTGACTAAGCGTGAAATTGCTAATGCCATAGGCATCTCAGACGAACGAGTACTCCATATTTTACATGAAGAAGTACGAATGAAAATACTGTTTGGAAAGTTAGTGCCGCACACATTAACAATTCAACAAAAACTGGATCAAAAACAAATTTCTCAGCGTAATTTGGAGTGTTTTAAGCCGAATAAAACCGACTTCTTGCGTCGTTTTATAACTATGGATGAGACTTGGATCTACCACCATGATCCTCAATTGCAACAAGAACGTTCACAGTGGACTGAAGCTGGTTGTTCAGCTCCAAAGCAGGTGAAGTCACAACGATCAGCAAAGAAGGTTATGGCATCAGTTTTTTGGAATACAAAAGGAATTTTGTTGATTGATTATCTTCAAAAAGCTAAAACAATCAACCCTGAATATTATTGCAGCCTTTTGGATCAGCTGGATGAAAAAATTCGTAAGAAAAGACCTGGTTTAAAGAAGAAAAAAAAAAAATAGTTTTTCAAAGAATTAAAGTAGGAATTGCTTGAACATCCACCGTATTCACCAGATTTGGCTCCCAGTGACTACTATCTCTTCAGAAATCTCAAACAATTCCTTCGTGGATAGCATTTTTCGTCGAATGAAAAGGCCATAGCAGCCGTAGATGGTTATTTTGCAGAGCTTCCGGAAAACCATTATAAGGATGGGATAAAATTATTGGAAGATCATTGGAACAAGTGTATTGAGCTTCTAGGAGATTATATTGAACAAAAAACATATTTCGTAACAAAACAGTATTCTTTCATTTCGAGCGCAGGAACTTTTCAACCAACCTGTAGATATAATCTGAATGTTATTTTTTTTTGCAAAAATTAAACTGTTCAAAATTATTTAAAGTCAAATTCAAATTTTGTCTTTATGTACTTAATAATATTTAGTAAAAATTCCACATTACAAAAAGTTTACTAAAATTTAGTAGCGGCTACTAATTTTTTCTACTAGTTTCATTGTACTACACGTCACCAGACAGTGTTGCTAAAATTAGCAAAAAATACCGCTGTGCTCAAATTAGCAAAATTTTCCGTAATAATAGCAAAATTTTCAGTTGCCATTACAGACTTTTTTGTTGAGTGTATTCCAACGCTGAGATAGTATGGGCAAAATAATTAAACTACAGCCAGTTAAAGCTGTGTGAGAATTCATCAAGTCCGATGCTTTAGCCCCCTAATATACTTGGTTTAACAGTGGGGTATAATCAATATATTTTTTAAATAATTATAATATTTCTTTGCGGCTAGTTGGATTTTTACGAAATTTCAGGCGTTGATAGCAAAATTAATTTCGAGCTTAGGATGTGACTGTTCATCGGACTTACCGGCAGCTACGCCATAAGCCTCAAAAGCACTCTATACATCTTGGAAAGCTTGCCGTTTTTCCATTTATGAAACGATTTTAAAAAGGAAAATATTAACACAAGTAAATTGTCTCTTAAATCTTAAAGTGTTAAGTTATTTTGTCACCTGTAAAGACAAATCAAAGCTAATATTTCTGAAAACTAGTACACAAATTAAGTCGGTCATGTCGACTACATGATGCCACACATAAAGTTTAATATGGATTATATTCCGGAAAGAGGTACTAATTCCAGAAAGACGATCGATTGATCATATTCACACATAACTCACATAGAAAGACCCTTTTTGTACAAATTTGAATAACATAGCAAAACGTTTGAACCTAGTCCCCAATTAAACCCACCTTTCCGGTATTTCCTTAAATTAAATTTTTGTGAAATTTCGCTCTATATTTTCTGACCCGTGCAAAAAAATTATTTATTATATTACGAATATATTTAGCATGCCCGACAGTAATCTTTTTACTTCACCATTTTTAACTGAAATTGAGATCTATCCAAATGAAATAGGGAAAATTCTAAATAGAATTGAGATTTTTTAAATGAAATTGGAAAAATTCTAAATGAAATTGTGAAAATTTCCAAAAGAAATTGAGATTTTCCATTTCAAAATGAGAAAATTCCAAATCACGTTCAGATTTTCCATTTAAAATTGGGAAAATCCAAATGAAATTGTTATTTTTCCATATAAAAATGGGATATAAAAATGGGTAAGTTAGTCGGTAAATTCCATGTGGCCATTTATTCCATTCTTAATGCTTTGCGGACTTAAACACGCGGTGCCCATTATGCAGAACTGAAATTGATACAATTTAAACAAATATTGTTGTTGGTGTATTTCTATACAGATGCAGAAAGAGTTGAACGTAAAAAGTATAAAAAATATTCGGATCAAGATCGTAATCGGATTATCGATGCTGATAATAAGGGAAGTGACTGAACAGAGCTTTCTGCTTTATAATGTTGCTTATAAAACAGCTGATTATTGGGTTACCGATGCCAGAAAAGGGGCGGTTGATTATAAAGCTCGCTCTTTAAGCGAATATGAAATCAATACAATTTTAATGTGGATTTAGGAAAAGCCGGAAATAACACTTTGGGAAATTTCTTCTAAAATATTTGCAGAGTTTGAAAAGTGGGTGTGCTTATCAACGATATCAAATATACTTCACGGACGCATGTATTCAATTAAAGCAGTTTACACTCAATTTCATTTGGAATTTTCCTAATTTCAAATGAAGTCTTAATTAAATTGGAATTTTCCCATGAAAAATCTTTATATCAAATGGAAATTTTGAATTTTCTTAATTCGAAATAGAAAATCTCAATTACATTTGGAATTTTCTTAATTTCAAATGTAAAATAACAATTTAATTTGAAAATTAAATGAAATTAAAAATCTTGAAAATGGTGTAGTTCCTTTTTATATAAAAATAAATATTAATTAATTTTTTTCCTGAGGCCCAAGTTAGGATTTAAAAACAAAAAAAAAAACGTAGCAGATACTTCAAGGTGTTTTCTCCAAGTGCTCTTCCATATCTACACAGAAAAAAGTATCACAAAATTTTGAGTAATTAAAAATATTTGTTAAAATTAAAATTAAATTTCTAACAATTTTTTGTTTGAAATGTTTGTAAATTGTTATTTTTCATATAATAATTCTTTGAATATAAAAATTGAAGTTACAAAAAAATAACAAAAATTTTTGTGTATTTAAAAGTTCCATTGTTGGTGCCTTTTTAATAAATATATTATTTTTTGTATTTACAAAAATATTCTATAAAAGATATTCAATTTTACAAACAGAATTTTGTAATTTTATTTTGTGTATGAAAATTATAGCAACAATTGTAAAAATCCCTTTTTTTGAATTTTTTTTTTTGGGAATTCGTGATTTCTTTTCTTTTCATCTTATTATATCCTTTTTACTGCGAAAATTAACAAAGGATAAGTCAATTGTGATAGCAGCTTACATAAATTTCTTTAATTAAATATTTACCGATGGCAGATAAAAACCTGAATTGATATGCACCATAAAAGCAATCGCAAATGGCCATTAGTGAAACAAATAATGAAATTGAAATACTCCTGAATATTGATTGGGATAGCGTGAAATATTGATATAAAATTATATAAATTTTTTGTTTGAAATATTTGTAAATTGTCACTTTTCATATAAAAATTCTTTAAAAATAAAAATTGAAGTAGCAAAAAAATAAAAAAAGGTTTTGTATTTACAAATTCCATTGTTGGTGCCTTTTTAAAAAATATTTTTTTTTTGTATTTACAAAAATGTTCTATGGACGATGTTCAATATTACAAACAGAATTTTGTATTTTTATTCTGTGTATGTAACTCTTAAAACTTCATTTTTTTTGCTCTTTCTAAAAACACTAAAAAAATAAAAATTTTTAAGGTATGGTATGGTATATTATCATCATCAAATGTAAATCAGTTACAGGGATTAAATAATCAGATTAAAGAATTAAATTATGCACAATCTAATGACGTGTTTCTCAAACTCTCACATACGTCTCTGTTCCTAGTTAAAACCATAAAATATTAAAATGTTATGAACCAAAAAACTTTTACTTCTTGTTGTTGTGTTTTTTTTCAGCTCTGATCTCTCTCCAAACTCTTGGTGCAAATGTCATGGTATATTGTGCAGAAACTAAAAAAAAAACTCTCAAAAAATCGCTTGAACGGAAATAAAAAATTGTAAGTGAAAAGAAAATATTTTTTTTACAACAAAAAAAAAAAAAAAAAATGGAAAAAAATTACTGAAAATGAAAAAATAAAAATAAAATAATACTCCATAAAGCACGATATATAACTTATACATGAAAAAAATATTAAAAGTGCAAAAGCAACTAGAAAAAAATAACCAAAAACAAAATCACGATAGAAGTTGATTGCAGACACCAGGTGCAAGCTATCGATTTATTAATCTTTTGATGTTACTTTATTGACAGGGTAAAAGTATTGTTTTTCTCTCTAGTATTTTACTTTTTTCATATTGAAGTTTTTTATTTTTGTTTTTGTTTCTTCTTCATAGAGAAAAAATAATTCAAAATTGTTTTTTTTTTTCGTTATTTTGAAATGTGTTTGACATTTATTATTTTAATTTAGATTCGTTTGGTTGCTTTTTTTTCGGAGGGGAAATAAAGTTATTTCATAAATTTGAGTTGTTTTGAGGGAGTAAAAAAGAAAACAATTCAAAAAATTTAGTTTTATGTTTAAGTGCATTAATGAAAATATATACTATATGAGCTGTTTCATACCAAGTGTCCAGCTAAAAAATATATATCGTAATCAAGCTTTATTGTCCTCTGTAATACGATGGAAAATTGGAATTGGCCGGTGTAATCCTTTTAAAATATCAACAAGTTTATTACTTTTTTTTAATATATAGATTTTATTAGAATTTAATAAAACTTGAAATATGCTAGAAACTGTATCAATATACTCAATATTTAACCCTACTTTGTCCACTCTCAAGAAAAGTTGAAAAAGTTTTGTCATTTTTTATTCTACTGATACATTTTCACTCGGACCATATTTTTTATATAGGGTCCGCCATCTAACGTTTTTTTTCAACTAGTGCTTATTTCGTGAATGGTAACACTAAGCTCATGTCTCATTTGACAGATAATTAGTTTTATCCTTGCGCTGAACGAGTATGGGAAATATTGCGACATTACTTTGAAAATCATGGTAATGTTGCAGAATGTCATCTTTTCAATGTCATCTTTTCAGCTAAAGCTCATTTTCATCTTGGCGGGTATGTAAATAAGCAAAATTGTCGCATTTGGGGCACAGAAAACCCGTACGCATACATTGAAAAGCCGATGCACCCAAAACGAGTCACTGTTTGGTGCGGATTTTGGTCCAGAGGCATAATTGGGCACATTTTTCTTCGAAAATGAGCAAGGAGTGGCCGTTACAGTCAATGACGACAGTTATCGGGCCATGTTGAACGAATTTTTGTTCACAAAAATTGAAGAGGAGGATATTGGCAACATTTGGTTTCAACAGGACGGCGCTACGTGCCACACAGCCGAAGCTACACTCGATGTTTTGCGCCCTGTTTTTGAAGATCGCATTATCAGCCGCAGAGCTGATGTCGTTTGGCCACCTCGAAGCTGCGATTTGACACCGTTGGACTATTATTTGTGGGGTGCCGTCAAAGATAAGTGTTGCGCCGACAAGCCAGAGACAATTGACGCTTTAAAGGACAATATTCGTGAAGCCATTGGTGAAATACAGCTGCACACAATCGATAATGTGCTTAAAAATTGGACCGATCATGTAGGCTACTGCATGGCCAGCCGAGGCAGCCATTTGAATGAAATTATTTTCCATTATAAACCGGAAGGATTGTACTTTCAAATAAAAAAAGAAATTTGAGAAAATTTTCAGTAGTTTTTTTCATAGCATTTTCAAAAAAAAAAAAGTTATTTGGCGGACCCTATAATAATAATGACTATAAAACCGCCTGTATGACCGTCATTCTTTATGACAAGTATGAGATTCTCACTGAAATGTTTCATAAATACTATGAAATAAACGAAATTTTTTATAAAATTTCCTATATAAAGCTTTTTCAACTGTGTAGATATCTTGTAAGACGGTATTTTTGGAAATTGGGAAACTGACGCCCTTAACGGTATGCTGAAACCACTTTGCTTGGAAAGAAAAGATTAAAAGAAAAATTTAAATTGAGACACTAAAATTGGGAAACGAAATGAAATGGAATGGGAGACGAGTAGAACTGAAACAATAGCTAAGGGAAGCGAAATGAAATGTAACGACGAATGAGTGAAAAAGAAAACACAGATACTGGAATTAAAATGGTGTGGATTATGAACCGAGATGAATTGGAACATCAAACTAGGAGAATGAAATGGAATTTGGAGCGAGTAGAATTGAAGTACTATACAAGGAAAACTAAACGCAAATGGAATACTAAAAGAGTGGCAATGAAACATTAAACACAAGGAAAGAAAAATAATGGACCGAGCCCTGATTTTAGTGACAAAGGTCAGCGCAACCAAAATCCGGACACTTTTGATATTAGTTATTTTCTAAAATACTATCCCAATTAAATCAATCATTTTTAATATGCGTAGACTATTATGTCATTGTCAATCAACATCGTATAATTTAATTATTTTTTTTTGTTTGAACAGTTTTGATGATAATGGCTTTTGAATTAGGAAGAAGAAAAACTATTTTGCACGAATAAATATAACAAAAATAAAGAGTTCAACGAACATTTGACAATTGAAAAATAGCGTGGAAGTGCGAATGTAAGCAAATATAACAAGGGGCAAGGCACCTTCGAAATTTAAGAATGTGATTACCTTTGCTTCTGTTAAACACATAAAGCGAAGGAATAACATTATTTTTGACTGACTGGGTTAAGTAGTCCGTATCTCCAGCACCGCGACTAATTAGATCTATTGTGCACCCTCTAGTACTTTCCTCAGTTGTTCTCTGCAGCCTTGAGTAGCAGTACAATGTTCTTTACATCCAGTTTCTTGAATTGCTCCCCCATGATATCAGGTCTGCCAAATGTGATAAATCGTAGGTATAGAAAAGGCAGGACATTTAGGCATTACATGCTCCATGGTCTCCTCATCTTCAATACAATATCTGCATGTCGTATCTCGGTCGTGTTCCATTTTGTTTAGGATGTAATTACATGGATAGTGTCCTGTGAGCGCTACGCATAGGAGTCTTAGATTTGGTCAGTTCATCTGATGGGCTTCTATGACCCCTACTCACAGACCCAACATCGCCCAGCCCGAACCGCATGCTGGAGCCTGAAAAATAGGTTACTCCTCCGGTGTAGAAACCTACACATATGGTATTTTTTGAAATTCGTACGAGTAGGGGCTTGCCCTCTTTCGTTTTTCGCTAGTGTTATCAAAACCAACATACATTACCCTTTTGCTTACAAAAAACACAAAGTAATGAATCTATAAATAGATTTTAAAAAATATTTCAACTCTTATTTTACATTTATAAATCATATATTGCGAAATCAGCAATCAGTAACTTATTACTTTATGCTTGCATATAATGAAAAAGGTAACGAGCTATCATTACAAGGTAACGCATGAGAATATCGCACCCCTTACCAAAGTTTAGCTGGGATACGTATTTTTTCGAAAAATATTATTTAATATGTACAATTTATAAATATTTTATAATTAACGAATAAATCTATATTTATTTTAAATAATTTAAAGAAACTATTTAAAACATAAATAAAAAGTACTAAAAAATGCAACAGTGCCTGCATCTTAATCGAAAAACAATAACAATAACCACTGGTTTTTTTTCATAAAGAGTTTTTCTAAAAACAGTTGATTCCTTAAGTAAAGTACGGTTAGTTACGCTGATTGCTAAGCAAATTGCATTTGACGAAACTTAACGAAAAGTTTGTTAAGTACAGTAGAGTTATACACATTTGATTACATGTATTCGCACATTTGCTTAAGCTAGCAAATGTAAAAGAGCTAACTATCTTTATGAATGTTTCCTATTTGGCGGTCTGCCTTTCTTTTGACCAGAAACATGAAAAAAATCCATTTCTCCTGGGGACCATTTTCATCTAGGGACTGTGCTAGAAATTCTAGCGGTCTTTGCCCGGTTGTAGTTATGTATAATTGTATTTACTATGAATATATTTAACTAAAATGGAAAAAGGGTTTCAAAAGCTATTCAGGTTATTTTTTTTTTATTTTAAAAATAAAGTGTTCAGATCTTGCGGCTTTTTCCCAAATAGCTTTTTTCACCTATATTCCAAATTAATAATAGCTAAATAAATTTAAAATATTTAAAATAATGGTCCATGACATAGGCAATATGACTATGAAATTTATTGCTTTCTCAAGTACTTCAACGATGTGCACAAATAATTCAAAATTTTGTAAATTTAACACATGTTTACATTTGATATGTAGGTGTTCCTTCAGTGTTGATATCCACTGAAACAGGACTTTTGGATATTTTTGCGAATAAAGGAAAGAATCTCCCCATTATCTGACATTCAAAATTTGATTTCTCTGGGGCGTGGGCTTATTCACTAAGGAGAAATATTTGTAAATATAACATTCATACAATTTAAACGTAGGAAAAGTTGTGTTGAAAAGGTTTCAAATACGATAAGTTTGACATTGGTACGATATACTTTTTCAAATAGCTTGGCAATTGATATAGAAAGAAAAAAAATATATTTATGTGTAGTGAAGAAAACGTACAAATATTTATTTTTACAAATTTGTTAATATTGTAATAAAGCTTTAAAGCAGCTATACATATGTACTTAAACCCCACAATTTTTTCAAAAATTTGTAAAAAAGGAATTGTTGTAGCCTGGTTCCTATTAGAATTTTATTTTTGCCTGAGGAAATTGTATATTATTGGTTATTGATGTCACTACATTTTTAGATCTAGAAATTCCCATTAAGTGTGTTAACTTTTGCTTAACCATGCGGGAAAAAAGGGGTCAGTTGAGAATTGGGACCTGTCCCGTGATAGGTTAAGACTGGACCGGTTCCGAAAATACATATCACGAGACAGGTAAAAAGAGGACCGGTTACTAAAGTACCTATCAAGTGACCGGTTTAAAAGTCATGACATGTTCTTTTAGACCAGTTCTGTGACATGTCACAGAGGGGAATTGACCCCCTCCTAGGACAAGTCCATGTTAAAGTGACCGGTCCCGTGACCGGTTTCAATAACAATGAATCGGTCACGTGACGTGTCCTGGGATAGGTCCTTTTCCCGTAGGGTATCTTATGTAAAATTCCGTTAATATTTGTGAGTATAATTTATAAATTTTTGACTTACAAAATGCATGTGTAATTTGAAGCAATTGTAACCATCTGAAACCATAAATATGCACATAAATACCATTTTATATAAAAAATATATATTAAATTGATGGTCAAAACTCTATTAATTTTCAAAAGTTAACATATTTTGTCCTGTAGTGTAATTTTCGATATAAATCTTTCTTAATGTGCCGATACTACAAAATTTCTTATGAATTCTTGCTATAAAATTCTTAAAACTTATAAATGCACAATATCAATTGGAATTTTCACTAGGATTTAAATGTTTTAACCATTCTATAGATTCACCACATTTAAATTTATAAACATTTTAGGAATCTATTTGGCATAATATAGTTGTAAGACGAAAAGTTACTAAGTGTGTACAATTTTTATTAAATATGATTTTCTTAGATGCATTGTAGTAGTAATCTTGTAGTAGATGGTCTTTAAACTATTTGCACTTAAAGCTGAGTGGTCGAATCTTTAATAAGTAGTGTGTTTAAATAAAATTATGGATCATAAAATAGCAACAATTGTGTACATTTTTTAAAAGAATGCCAAAAGAACCTAATATGGTGGAACATGTCGATGTGAAAAATATAAAGAAACATTTTATTTTGTACATTTGAGGTTCCTAAAGGAATTATGATATGTTTTCTTTTTTTAAGGGAAGCCACACTCCTAAAAATCTTCCTACTTAATAAAGTGTTGCTTTCTTTGGAAAGGAGATAGTGGAATAATGAAAGGTAGTGAAAGACGAAGGGCTTTACTAAATATAGCAACACTGTAATGGCGCAAGATGATGAATCTCAGAATAGTTGTTTCCCACCATCTGATGAAGAGTTTGAAAATTATTATTATTATTTAGCTTGGGTGGGGGTGAGATGTTTTTTTATTTGTATGAAATTTTACAAAACACAACACATGCAGATGTATATATTTTTATTGGCCTTGTGTGTATGTATATTTGAATAATTTCTTGTAATTTTTATTGAAATAATTTTGTATATATACAAACTATTTTGGTAAAAAAACAAAAAAGAATTATATTAATTTTTAAAAACAGAAAACATAAAATTTTACATTTAACAGAAAATATCAACTCCTACTGAATGTCTGTAAATTTTTATAGTTTGTTTTTGAATGACTGATTCAAATAGTTAAAAAATATATTTCTATGAATTGCAATTGATTCTCTTTTAAAAACAAACTTCACGTATTACTTTTTAAATAAACTACAGTCGGTAACGGAAAATATATTGTGAGTGTATCAAAACTAATTGATTTTCGTGTCAGCAAGGATTTCTCTCGATTTATTTCGGGCATTCTCTTAAATCCTATACGTATTGTAATATATGGGATCTCATCCGACGAGTTTCAGCTAACTTCAGGTGTACCGCAAGCTTCCGTTCTTTCTCCTTCTCCTTCTCTTTTTCTCATCTTTCTTAATGACCAAGAAGTCAAACTTTCAACCCTATCTACTCTTTCGCAGATGACAGCATCATTTGTCATTCGTTTTCTTCGCTCAAAAACCAAACCTTTCAATATACATTTTTTTTTTTGTAATTTGTTTGTAATTTTATTTGCAAAATTATTTCCAAAGTTTTTAAATTGCAGCGATATCGTATTCCATTTTTGTGTAATAAGTACTTTAAAGTGCAATATTACTTGTAGGCCCCCGATTTTTTTTAAACTTCTTCAAAAACTTATTTTTGTGTGTGTTAACAAACAAAACAAACTTCATTAACCTTCCAGCATTTAACATTTCTATTCCTGCTCTAATTTATTACATTTATTTTGTAAAAGTTTAAAGTTTTGCCATTTCTGCTCTAATACATTTAAAGTTCTTAGAAAACCAACATGTTGTTGCCTAAAGCTTGCAATAGCGTAAAGGAGAACATTTACTTATACTTACAATGGCTACTATACTTCGACTACGACTAACGACTATTACTACTTTTAAGGAAGGTATACCAACCTTGCGGGAAAAAGGGGTCAGTTGGGAATTGGGACCTGTCCCGTGAAAGGTGAAAGCAGGACCAGTTCCGAAAATAGATATCACGAGATAGGTGAAATGAGGACCAGTTCCTAAAGTACCTATTACGTGAATGGTTTAAAAGTCTATATCACGTGATGGGTCTGATAGTACCAGTCTTGTGGTAGGTGAAAACAATACCGGTTTTAAAAAAACCACATGCTTGCTTTAAAAGCCTCTAGTACGTGATGAGTTTTAAAATACGAGTCCTGTGATATGTTCTTTGGTGTTAGTTGTGTGACATGTTCTTTTAGACCAAGCCCATGTTAAAGTGTCTGGTCCTTTTCATATATATAGGGTCCGCCATCTAAGGTTTTTTTTTCAACTAGTGCTTATTTCGTGAATGGTAACACTTAGCTCATGTCTGATTTGACAGATAATTAGTTTTATCCTTCCGCTGAACGAATATGGTTGTGTATACGCTTGAACAACGCTGGGAAATATTGCGACATTACTTTGAAAATGATTTTAATGTTGCAGAATGTCATCTTTCCAATCTCATCTTTTCAGATGAAGCTCATTTTGATCTTGGCGGGTATGTGAACAAGCAAAATTGGCGCATTTGGGGCACAGAAAACCCGCATGCATACATTGAAAAGCCGATGCACGCAAAACGAGTCACTGTTTGGTGCGGATTTTGGTCCAGAGGCATAATTGGGCCATTTTTCTTCGAAAATGAGAAAGGAGTGGCCGTTAGAGTCAATGGCGATCGTTATCGGGCCATGTTGAATGAATTTTTGTTCACAAAAATTGAACATTTGGTTTCAACAGGATGGCGCTACGTGCCACACAGCCGAAGCTACACTCGATGTTTTGCGCCCTGTTTTTGAAGATCGCATTATCAGCCGCAGAGCTGATGTCGTTTGGCCACCTCGGAGCTGCGATTTGACACCGTTGGACTACTATTTGTGGGGTGCCGTCAAAGATAAGTGTTGCGCCGACAAGCCAGAGACAATTGACGCTTTAAAGGACCATATTCGTGAAGCCATTGGTGAAATACAGCTGCACACAATCGATAATGTGCTTAAAAATTGGACCGATCGTGTAGGCTACTGCATGGCCAGCCGAGGCAGCCATTTGAATAAAATTATTTTCTATTATTAACCGGAAGGATTGTACTTTCAAATAAAAAAAGAAATTTGAGAAAATATTCAGTAATTTTTTTTTATAACATTTCAAAAAAAAAAAGTTATTTGGCGGTCCCTATCACAATGGACCGGTCACGTGATGTGTTCTGGGATAGGTTCTTTTCCCGCAGGGAGGTTTCAAATTGATTTGTACATAGAAATTTCTCTTACAAGAACAACTATTAATACACCTTATATATAAACTGCCACAGAGGTTGTTCCATTATGTGAAAGGAATCGGTTACTTTTTCAAGTCATTGCCATTGGAGGAGAAGTTGTTCACCTGTGACGTATTCTAGAACTCATCTATGATATGTCTCCGAACTAGTCCTTTTCAAAAATGTCATCAACATGTCCTCGAAATCTCATTTGACAAATAATCATATTTCTCACCTTGGCTACCTTCCTGATAAGTTCTTAGTCTGCTACAATCTAACAAATACATTCACAGTGTGAGTATTCTTAGTAGTTACCAATAATCTGCACACATATGCGGCTTTCCATACTAATTATACAGTTAACAGAACGTATATCGTATCAATGTTAAATTAACTAACTTTTTAAATTTTTTTCAAAAAGTGCAGGAAGTAGGCATGATTAAATATTGACTAATTTATCTCTCTTTTTGTATATTATTTATAAAAATATAATGGATTTTGGAAAATGCTAGAAATTTTACCAAATATATCAATCGAATTTTTATAGGCTATTAGAAATAAATAAGTTTTAATTAAATTAAGAACCAGTTTTAAGTTTTTAGTGTAATATACAACACCACTGATCTAAACATTGGACAAAATATTTTTAGTTTTTTGTAAAAAAAATGTCAGATGTTTTCCTATTGATTCGTTTTGAAAAAACAAAAAATACAGTATACATCAATGAGAGCACACAACAAACCGACTTTCTGGCTTAAGTGTATGCACTTTTTTGGACGTGATTTGATTGTGAAGAGTATCTTCACTTCCGATTTATTGTTTTCCATCTGACCTTACCTAAGTGTGCGTCAAAATGATAAGGTCTCTTGCCTGTTTATGAAAAAATAAAAAAGCGGGAAAAGGAGCTATCCCGGGACACGTCACGTGACCGGTTCATTGTGATAGGGATAGATTACGGGACCGCTCACTTTAACATGGGCTTGTCCTAGGAGGGGGTAAATGTCCCTCTGTGACATGTCACAGGTTTCGTCTAAAAAAACATGTCATGACTCTTAAACCGGTCACGTGTTAGGTACTTTAGGAACCGGTCCTATATTCACCTATCTCATGATATGTATTTTCAGAACCGGTTTAGTTTTTACCCACTAAGGGATAGGTCCAATTCCCAACTGACCCCTTTTTTTTACGCAGGGTCCATTAGCTAAAATACTTGTTGCTCAAATTTTTTTCATATACACTTTATTTGCTCTTAGTTGTTTTTTGTTCATTCTATTTAAAAACCAAAATATCTAAAATGAATATTTTGCAACACGTCAGAATGATAAGGTCAGTGCACGTTATTCTAATACTGCACGTCTATTTTTTTTGTACATTGGCCGTTTTATTAGTTATTTTTAAATCCGATTAGCCATAGGATTTATCAAATTTTCTCGCATTATATTGTTTTAGTACAAGTCGTGAACGTGCCGGCCATTTCGTAACAGATACTTCATGTTGCTCAAACTTAGTTTATCTGCTAACAGGGATTGCAGCGCTGACTTGTTGGAAAATAAATGTTTTTTTTTCACGTTTCGAGGACAGATATGGCAAGAAAGACTTTAAGAGCTCTTGTTGGTACTCCAGACTTTTTTCCAGTTGATGGAAACGCTATGCCAAGGTTCCACTAGAGCTAAACCATTAGGAAACCTCACCGATATTTCTCTTTGAAAAATACATAGGTTCCTTTCTCGAATCTCGCGAATAGACTCTTAAACCATCTGGACAATCGAGAATACATTTTTTTATCAGAAAAATTAATCTTCAAAATAAAACAAAAAATTTAAAAATTTGTGAATTTGATATCTGATGCAAGTTGGTTAAAAAAAATAGTACATGATGCCAGTTAGTTGACATGTAATTTTTTGAAAATTCCAAGCGTTGTAATTATTTAAGCAGGAATTTTTTTTTAATTTATCTCGGACAAGGTGGGAACTGTGCTTTTATGGTTCTAAACACTGCACTTTCTGACGCATTCAAACCCAATTCCATTTTAATCATATTCGAGCCCCGTACAGAATTTAAAGCCATTCTGGAAACTTGGCGAATTTCTCGAACAGAAAGGGCTTTTGGTCGACCAGGGTTTTTTTTCTATAATTAACGCGAATTTTTAAATAATTTTGCACTATACAAAGCGAGCTATACAATTTCTTGCATTCCCGATTGCGAAAAATGCGTCAATCTATCCCTTTTCAAGTTCAGATAAAGCTTTTCCCCTTTTCATCTTTTCACATCGAAACAAAAAAACAAAAAAATTTATGAGAATTACAATGCTTAAATGATTGCAAATTTATTAGAACTGACCTTGTCATTTTGACGCATTCCAAAACACATTTTATTGATATTTTGGTTTATAAGTAGAAATAACGGTAAACAAATAAGAGCAAGCACTTATATATGAATAACATATGAACAACAATTATTTTAGTTAACGGTACTATTCTATACTCTTTGTACTTTTGCATAAACAGAACAAAAAACAAGTAAAAAAAGGCTAAATTCGGCTGTGCCGAATCTTTGAATACCCTCCACCATAGGGGCTGAAGGTGATATACGTATATATTAAATTTTGTAATATGAATATGTTTTGTCAATTTATGTAACGAACTTTTGTTATTTAGTTTTAGTAATGTTATTTACAGAGGTCTGCTCTGTTAGCGACTTTAACATTGTTGCTTTTAACGTTAACTTAGTTATTAAGAGTAACACACATATAGCTCTAAAATGATATTATTCTCATAGTATGTAAGACAGTAAATGTAATCGAACAAGAAGAAGACTTAATAACATTTTTACTTACTTAACAGAAAACAAAACTAAATACAGAAAAATTGTACAAATTTGTATGGAAAATTTAGAGGTACCTTCACATTTTCACTCATAACTTTTGAACCGCTCATCCGATTATGCTCATTTTAAATACCAAACTGCTCGGGAGGATGTTCAATAATCTGGGTAAAAATAGGCACCCCCGCTTGCGTCTTCGCGTCGTGATCGCCATTTCAACAGACAGACAGACGGACATCGCTAAATCGACTTAAAATTGCTTAATGATCACGAATATATATACTTTATGGGGTATTAAACCTATATTTCGACATATTACAAACGGAATGACAAACTGATATATACCCTCACCATATATGGTGGAGGGTATAATGAGTGAATTTATCATTTTGACGCGGAAATTCTAGCAATACTAATTCTAGAAATCGCTCTACAATCAGCTAAGGACACCGTACGTATAATCGGCGTACAGTATGAAACGTGGCCCCATTCTGTTGGAACCACATATTATTTAAATCAAAATTTCTAGCATTTTCTTAACAATTCATTCTGTATTTTTATGTATACTTTTTACTGTAGCGAGGATAGTGGGTATGGAAAGCCCTGTTATACAATGTACCATATACATATATTTAGCAATAATTCTTCAAAGCAATGACTAGTTGTTTTTGTAGTCATTGAGTAGAAAACTAAAGAAGAGATTTGTTTATACGAGTAGGGAGGGTGGACGCTGAGATGGTTACAAAAGGCTGCAGGCGAAATAAAGTATTGAGGTTGCAGCTGCTGCCTAAACTGCCTGACTTGCGTTGTAAATTTTATACATACAAAGAAAGTACTCCAATCTAAGCACTCCGATTTTGTTGAAAATTGGATGTGGGCAAATCCTGCGTGACGAATGCTACATTCGTATGCATTTTTGGATAAAAATATATAAATTTCTTGGCCTTTCAAATGAGATACATTAAACTTAAACCGAGTGTTTAGTACACTCAAAATATTATGTAGTTAACTGTTTGTAGTTTAATAAAAAAGTTTTCCGTTCCATTTAAAAATAAAGGAAAATACATTTATTTTTCAAAGAAATATCTATATTAACTTTTTTATACATTTATTCGAAATGATTTACTATCATTTACCGATTTTTTTCAGTTTCATTTATTTTTTTCATTTGTTTGAAATTTAATATAAATTTACCCACAAAACGGAAACTTGTGGTTTATTTGTGTCCGTAACAGTTATTACAAATTTAAATTTTGTTTGCTGTCTGTTTCAAAAAAAAAATATTCAAAAAATTTCAATTTGTTTTTTTATTTAAATTGGTTGTATATATACAAAATTTTGCAATACAAATTACAAGAACTTCATAAACACACATACATACACAAACACCTTCACACAAAAAATGATTTATAGCTTCATATGCATACATACATTTTGTATTGTACAAGTATATTTAAAAAAAACAAAAAATACAAAAACGGAAATAATTTCAAATAAATTAAAAAAACATTTATTTTTTAAGGATTGGTAGGTAAAATTTTGACATTTATTTTAACTGATTATATCATTTGTTTCTTACGGATGTGTCAGTTGATTAAACAACATTTAAAAATAAATAACAAATGGCATTTAATTTAAATGAAAATTAAGTAGACCGGTTTTTAAATGAAATATCATTTCTTTTAAATGATATTTTCAGTTATTTTAACTTACAAACTTTTTTAAGTGTAGGATTTAAGTGTATTTCCATAACATAAAACATATTTTTTAATAGGTATTTGTTACACAATAATTAATCAGAAAGTTTTGTGGCGCACGCTACAAAAAATGGAAGTATTTTTGAGAGTTGAAGTAGGTTTTAGTAATTTTTAGTGAATTTTGCATAAGAAAGCACACAAAATCTTATACCTAAAAGAGAGATGAATATAATAGAATTCTAAAATAACTTATTTGCAGCCAAAAATTTTCAGTTGCCATTACACACTTTTTTTGGTGAGTGTTCCAAAACATACCCAGCAAAAATTAAGCTGCCAAAGAAGCAATAAAAGCATTTCTACTATGGCAAAGGCATCAATTCTTTTCTAATGGTTTCATCGATGAATTTAACATTAGCGTGTCATAGGATGGAAGTATTCAAATAGAGCTACTAGCATTACGCATACTTTACTCTAAGGAATCAATGATAATACAGTGATTAGGTGTTCTGATGCATGAGTGGAAAATGTTCATATATTCTGTAGTATATTTCATTAGAATACAGAAAAAATAAGTTTAAAGAATCGAAATTTATGCATTGATATACATATACTCTTTATTAAAACAAATAAATAATTCTGCATTAGTGAAAAAGCGTTTTTAAATCATTTTTCAAAAATTTTAATGAATTTTTAGATAAATTTTAAAATATTTTTGGATAATTTAAAAACTGGTTGTACAATTTGGAAACATTTTTAGACAATTTTAAAATATTTTTGAACAATATTAAATAATTTTTGTACAATTTTAAAACATTTTTGAGCAATTTGAAATAATTTTTAAACAATTTCAAAATTATTTTGATTAATTCTGAATTAAAACTGGAAATGGTGTAGTGTTAATTAATAAACATAATGCAAAAATGCACAGATTGTGTCGTCAAAAAAATATTTAAGGCTGAAAAAATGCAAATGACAGGCCAGCTAGTTTCAATTAAAGTTTTAAAAAAATCTGTTTTTCTTGATATTTCAAAACTTTTATAAAAAATTCAAAACTGCATAAATTCTAACCCTTATGAAATTTTAAACTAAAATATAAAAAATGAGTTAATAAAAAAATTAAAAAATTTCATCAGAACTATTTTTTCAATTTGCATTTATGCTTTAGATTAAAAAAATATACGATATGCAATAACTTATGCTTCAGAAGTAATGAAGAGTGATTTTTTAAGGTATGCATCGGGTTTATATCCAGATCACTGCATTTGAAATATGAACACATGAACTCTTTTGGAAGTGCCTTAGAATAACACCAAAAAATCATAAAAGAATGTTAACTGAAGTTTAGGAAGCAATGAAAGAAGTTATAGTCACAGAATGACTATCATTTTTTTTGCTGGGTAGGTATTATGTATATCAAACTTACTCAATTGGCGAATATATTTTTTTAACGCAGCTTTTATATAAAATTTCGAATATTTTCGATACATTGTCTAACAAAAAATGTCCGAACTTCAGTCGATAGTACCACAAGTTGACCGATTTAGTGAGACACGTTATTCTAAGATTTCTTTTTTTATCACATACCCAGCAAAAATGAAGATGCCAAAGAAGCAATAAAAGCATCACTACTATGGCAAAGGCATCACTTCTTTTTTAATGGTTTCATCGATGAATTTAACATTAGCGTGTCATAGGATGGAAGTATTCAAATGTAGCTACTAGCATTACTCATACTTTACTCTAAGGAAGCAATGACGATGCAATGATTAGATATTCTGATTCATGAGTGGAAAATGTTCATATACTTTGTAGTATTTAAGCTTTAATGAAAATTTAATTCATAAGAATGCAGAAAAATAAGTTTAAAGACGTGAAATGTATGCATTGATATACAAATACTCTTTATTAAAACAAATAAATAATTCTGCATTATGGAAAAATCATTTTTGAAACATTTTTCAAAAATTTTAATGAATTTTTAGACAATTTTTAAAATATTTTTGGATAATTTAATAACTGGTTGTACAATTTGGAAACATTTTTAGACAATTTTAAAATATTTTTGAACAATTTTAAATAATTTTTAGACAATTTTAAAACATTTTTGGGCAATTTGAAATAATTTTTACACAATTTTAAAATTATTTTGATAAATTCTGAATTAAACATAATGCAGAAATGCACAGATTGCGTCGTCATAAATATTTAAGGCAGTAAAAATGCAAATGACAGGCCAGCTAGTTTCAATTAAAGGTTAAAAAAATCTGTATTTCTTGATATTTTAAAACTTTTATAAAAATTGCAAAACTGCATAAATTCTAACCCTCATGAAATTTTAAACTAAAATATAACAAATGATTTAATAAAAAAAATTAAAAAAGTTCATCAGAACTATTTTCTCAATTTTAATAAATGCTTAAGATTCAAAAAAAAAAAATATACGATATACTATAACTTATGCCTTAGAAGTAATGAAGAGTGATATTTTAAGATATGCATCGCGTTTATATCCAGATCACTGCATTTGAAATATGAACACATAAACGCTTTTGAAAGTGCCTTAGAATAACACCAAAAAATCATAAAAGAAGTAAAACTGAAGTTTAGGAAGCAATGAAAGAAGTTATAATCACAGAGTGACTACCATTTTTTTTTGCTGGGTATCCAAATTTCACCAAAATCGGAGTACTTAGGTTGGGGTACTTTTCTTGTTACTTTAAAGTCTACTACTCGTACTAGTAGTGTTATTTGTTAGTTTGTTCCTAAGTTTGTTTATATTTATGGCATGTTTGTTTCCTACAACTAAATGCATAAGTATGATTGTACATTTGTATGTGTCAGAGTATGTGTGCGAGACAGTATTTTCATTGTACAACAATAACAATTATTTTAACAGTATAATAATTCCCGAGTTGTAAGGTAAACATATCCATTATGATTTTCATTTAGTAAAACACCATCATGCTCTGAATTGCATTGAGTGATTTGGAATTAATATTTGTTATTTTAAGGATATTAAGGATATTAACATGAGTAGGTGAAGGTTATAGTGCTTTTAAAGATATCTTAAGAAATGTACTATGTAGGATAGGTAGATGATTGTTACGACTTTTCATAGGTTTTATTAAAGTGTTTTTAGCTTAACTATTTAAGCATTTGAGTGTATAAAGTAACTGCAATTATTGTCATTGGGGTTTTTTTCAGTAACTGCATTTGCCTTTTTTTGTCGTTATGCCTATGGGTGCTTGCAGTAACTGATAATACTTTTGTATACTAATGCTTTAGGAAATTTATTTAAATATGGATTTAGCTAGAAATAATATACATCTTATGTCCGCAATTCCAAGCACATTCCACCAGTGCTTGGTATCTATCGTGTATTCGAACAATAACCAGAAGGTATCTAAAATTAGAGCATAACTGAAATTAAGCTTACATTTGTTAGACAGATGTAGAAGTCTTTGAAAAGAAATTTTTATGTTCTAAAACAAGGGTACCCAAGCCCTATGCGCTTGATGCTCATTTGGTTTTGTAAAAGCGCTTAGCTATAGACTGTGTGTTTTAATACACATAGAGCACTCAGCAATAGCAATACGAAACACACAAACAACTTTGCCTTATTAGTTTTTTGTCGTTCTTCACTGTATACTCGCAAGTGCAAAGCAACAACAATTTCATATGCTTTGCTGGTAAACATTGACGACAGCGATCATCAATGTAGATTTTGTTTTTGTTTAACGTATGATATAAAATATTATTTTTTTTTCTTTGTATGTATTAGTTTTTACAATTAAAAATATTGAATCAAAATTAGTTATTCTTTAAATGTATTGGTGTTTGCTCTTTCATAAGGAACTTGTGGGCACCCCTGTTCTAAAACTCTAGATACATTTTCTAAGCTTAAAAGGTGAACAAGTAAATGTATCAGATTCGATTTTTTTATACCCTCCAACAGTGATGATATATAAGAATTCCTTTTACCAAAAATACTTTTTCGACAAAAATACTAAAAATAGTTTTTTTTATAATTTTAAAATTTTTTTCATTTAAAAATTCACACAAAGATGAAAAACAATATCAAACCCTTTTGAGGATAATGCACTTGATAAAATTGGGCGCAGCAAAAAAAAAAAGTAGCAAAAGAAGAGAAAAAGAAGCAGTGATTTTGATTCCATTTTTGTTGTGAAAATTTAGAACGAAACAAATGATTTTTACATACACTTAGAAAAAAAAGTTAGTAAAAAAAATTGTAAACGGTTTTCAATCCCACTTTACTATTTTTGTACTGATTTTTAGTAAAAAAATTATTATTTAGTAAATATTTTTGCTATTTACATTTTACAATTACAGAGAATATTTCCAAATTTTTATTGCTAATTTCAGAAATCATTTTACAAATTTTCAAAAACCGATTTGCTAAGGTTAGCAATAAAAAAATTACTAATTTTTAAAAAAGTGGATATTGAGGGAAAATTGTATTTCTAATTAAAACTTACACCTGCAAACTTAAACTATCTTTAAATCAGTTGCGTCCAAACACTAATACTATGATAATTGCGTTTGTAGTAAAGAGCTTTTTTTTAGGGACGGAAAATTCAGTACGTTAGTACTTTTCCATCAACTTGAAAATAACTTATCAAACATACAAGGATCAGTATATGTTCACTAAAAAAAAATACATTTAATAAAGCGTGGGAATAGTTGTTTTTGTTTATTGAAGACAATGGCGGCGATCCCGTATGTTTGGTTTGTGGTTATAATGCTAAACGCAATCACAAACATTCCATTGAAAGGCATTATAATACATCCCAAAAGATATTTTTGAATTAAAATTTAGATAGGGCCAAATTAGTAGATGAACTGAAATTAAAAAAGTTTCAAAAGAAAAATTTGCCAATCGACCAATTTCAATATGAATAAAATATTAAAGAAAAGATCCCTTGTGTTGTTGCTCTATCCTTAGCAAAGCACAGCAAGCCTTTGAAGATGACGTTTTTTTAAAGATCTTTCAAAAGAAATATTAAAGTGTTTTGGCTTAAAAAAATTATACAACTTATAACATTTCAAAATTCAAAATTTCCATCCTTGAATTGTGCCCTCATATATGTAAAAAGCTCTCGTCGAAGCTGGCTGTAGGTGAAAAAGCTCTTTTGTAAAAGCTTGCACATTGTGCATATGAATTGGACGCAACTGCTTTAACAATATTAATATATGTAGCAATATTAAAACAGGCATCGGAAGTGAACATACCGACTTTAAATAGCACTAAAAAGTTATCTTAGTTCTAAAAATCAGCCCTAAAAATAATTAAAATTTAAAAATATTGTCCGAAATATTTTTCAAAACAGATATTACCAAATAAAAACAAAATGATTAATTCGTTTGTGTTTAAAACAATTTTAAAGATTTTTAATCCTTTGATTTTCTTTTTGATTTTGTATAAACTATTTTTTAAAAAAAATTAATAAAATAAAAAGATTTGATGCTCGATAAAAAAAAAAATAAATTTATAATTTTGTACTTATATTCACAATATTCAGTAAATTTTTTTTTGCTGATTTTATCAAACCGGTTACAAAATGTTTACTTAAATTTTGTAGCGGCTACTAATTTTTCTACTAATTTCAATGTACTACACGCCAGCAGACATGTTTTGCTAAGATTAGCAAAAAAGTACCGCTGGGCTCAAATTAGCAAAATTTCCCGTGATAACAGCAAAATTTTCAGTTACCATTACAGACTTTTTTTTGGTGGGTGTAGGGGTGTCATAGGCTAGAAGTTTTATTTTATAATCATTTTTCATTGCAGTTCTTGGGGTTTAGTGAAAACTGAGATCTTTTGATCTTCGCAAATAAATTTTGAATTTATATCTTAACAGGACATCAGTTATAGGGCCTTATTTGTTAAATTACTTTGAAATTCTTGCAGTTTTTACTAGGTATAATAATTTTTTTTTATTTTTTTTTTATTGATAACTTCGATTTTAATAATTCAAAATCTGTTAAATTGTAAGTTAAAAACTCATACAAATTACTCGAACTTGATAACTTGTTTCAAAATAACTAAAGTTTAGTACTTAATCATAGTTATAAATGTCAAATTCATATGTAAATATCTGTAGTTAATGTTTAACATTGCTTTTTTTTTGCAAATAAATTGGTTTTGTTGGCAGGGATTCAACCCTTAGCTTAGATTGCAAGCTCCTTAAATCGATATGCTGCTATGGCATTCAGTTATGGGGCACTGCCTGAAACGCACCCAACACATAACATCCTAAATAATCATGTTTACGTTCGACTAAGAAGGATGGATATTGCTACTCTTGGCCGAAAATCAGACAGATGACCCCTTAAATGATAACAACATCAATGAACTATAAATTTTTTGCCTGGCAATGGCTAGACTTAATAAAGTATATTTTTAGACTTAAGATATGAGCACTTATTGTTATACATTGAAGATACAATAAATAATATTAATAAAAAAAATTGCTTGATTTTAAAATAAGTTACCAGTCATAAATTTGAAAAGTGGTAACTTTATACAAAATCACATTTTTGAAGTTGTGAGAAAGAACTGCTTTGAAAGAGGATAATCGGTGCTAAATGATACTTTGGAATCAATCAAAAATTTATTCCTTAAAAATCACTTCTATTTATTTTTGCTGGGGATTGTCGGCCCAGAAAAAAAAACGTGACATGCAACCATTGTTTCTATGAGAGTAAACGAGCCCAAAATAACGACGATAACTGTACAAACTATCATACTTCTTTTAGTGTAAAGAGTACCGTAGAGGTTCCTTGCCTTACTAACGACCCAATTTTTTTTTTTTTTTTTGGTTTTTACATTTTTATTTTATATAAACAATAAAAAGAAATAATTATTTTAATAAAAAATTAGAAACAAACACACTAAGATGGTTCATAGTACGTTGTTAATTTGCGAGTATACAAAAAGAACATAAGAGCCATAGAATATTATATATGACCTTCTCCGAGAAAAGGGACCTAGTGTGTGAAAATGAAGTTTTGAGAAAAAGGCATTTAAAGTTTCATAACGCATTATCACTTTGAACACACATTCAGTTGGAAGATGCGATTTGGTATGGTTTGTTATCATTAGGTGCCGACTTTGGTGACGTCATGTCTATGTGGTGACATATATTTTTTCGCTGTTAGCGTGACACTACCTTTTCGTTCGTTCTCAGCTATCTGTTCGCTCTCAGCAAAGGGTTGATGTGCGTAAACTAATACAAAGAACATTGCAAAAATAACTTTAAGAAAGGAAAAGAATAAAGTGATGCTTTAGTCTTGTGCCAACTATATAACGAGTGTTATAAATATTTCAAAAGTTGTTTCGCAATTTGGGTTCTTTTGGATCACGAGAAAAAAAAAGCTGAAGTCAAACGCCGAAAAAAGAAAAACTTAAATTGTAAAACGGAAGAAAATCGAAGTACCAGATCACGAAACACCGAAAAAAAGTCCAAACTCCAAAAAAATTCGAAAACTGACGAAAAAAACAATTTAAAACCAAAAAAGTAAAATTTTAATGTTTTTCTAATTTTTATCGATTTTCCCAAGTTCGTTTTGTACGTTTTTATGGGGTAAATAAATTTTTATCAGAAATCTAACTCATTTCATCTTATTCTACACCCTTTTAGGTACCAGAATCCACTCTCAAGTCCAAACCCGTTTTCTGACACACTAGGTCCCTTTTCTCGGAGAAGGTTACATATGCTTATTTTACTCATCATATGTTTTTTGTTTTCAAAATACCTTTAAAATGCGGCAACTCTGTTAAGATAATTAGAAACAAAAAACCTGGGAATAAGAAAAAACTGTTTGAAAATAAAATAGATTCTATTTCACAACTGCAAAACTAGGCGCGTTTGAATTGTCAATTTGTATGAAAAAATACATCACGTTATTAATCTGGCCTACACTGAGGCCGTTATCAATAAACAAGTAATTTTCTATGTGTTGTAAAGCGTATTTTATAGTATTGGATTGATAAATAAACATTGTTTTTTGATAGGACAAAAATCCTCTAAATTGATAATAGAAAAAACACGCGCTTTACTGTGGTAATTTTAATATAAACTTCAAGTTTAAAGAGCCGTTGCTCAAATATTATCCGTTTAACAAAGGTTTCCGCTAATCCGATTTTGGAAGGTTGCACTAAATTTAATAATTTTTTAACATAATCCCGATTTTTTTATAAAATAGTTCAGAAATTTTTGTTTTCCCAAATCAAGTTCTGGCAACACTGCAAAAAAATCTCAAACCAGGCAGATTTCACTTAATGAATAAGTTTCACTAAAGTCTGCAACCCGATGCGATAAGTTTTCGCATCGAGAAATTTATAGTCACCCTATTCTTTACAAGGTGACTTAATAGAAATTTAAGTTGATTGTATTTTTACTGAAAATATTTTTCCAGCTTCTTACTTTTAAAGATGTGGCACAGTAAATTTTGTAAAATTTCGTATTACAGGTTGGTTGAAAAGTTCCTGCGCTCGAAATGTAAGAATACTGTTTTTGTTACGAAATATATTTTTTTATTCAATATAATCTCCTAGAAGCTCAATACACTTGTTCCAATGATCTTCCAATAATTTTATCCCATCCTTATAATGGTTTTCCGGAAGCTCTGCAAAATAACCGTCTACGGCTGCTATGGCCTCTTCATTCGACGAAAAATGCTTTCCACGAAGGAATTGTTTGAGATTTCTGAAGAGATAGTAGTCACTGGGAGCCAAATCTGGTGAATACGGTTGATGTTCAAGCAATTCGTACTTTAATTCTTTGAATTTAGCCATCGTCAGAACACTTTTGTGAGCAGGTGCACATTGTCTTAATGAAAAATTATTTTTTCTTCTTTAAACCATGTCTTTTCTCACGAATTTTTTCATCCAGCTGATCAAAAAGGCTGAAATAATATTCAGAGTTGATTGTTGTACCTTTCTGAAGATAATCAATCAACAAAATGCCTTTTGCATCCCAAAAAACTGATGACATAACCTTCTTTGCTGATCGTTGTGACTTCACCTGCTTTGGAGCTGAACAACCAGCTTCAGTCCACTGTAAACGTTCTTGTTTCAATTTAGGATCATGGTGGTAGATCCAAGTCTCATCCATAGTTATAAAACGATGCAAGAAGTCGGTTTTATTCGGCTTAAAACGCTCCAAATTACGCTGAGAAATTTGTTTTCGATCCAGTTTTTGTTGAATTGTTAATGTGTGCGGCACTAACTTTCCAAATAGTTTTTTCATACGTAATTCTTCATGTAAAATATGGAGTACTCGTTTGTCTGAGATGCCTATGGCATTAGCAATTTCACGCTTAGTCAAACTTGGATCTTCACTAACCATATTATGTACCTGCTCAATGATTTCTGCTGTGGTTGCAGTTTTTGGTCGTTCTTCGCGTGGATCGCTTTAAGGCTGGTACGACCACGTTTAAATTCACCAGCCCAAAATTCAACGGTGCGTTTTGAAGGTGAGGACTCCTTATACACTTCTAAGAATTGTTCATAAATTTCCTTAGCTTTTAAACCCTTCAAAACAAAGAATCTAATGACTGCACGGTATTAAATTTTTTCCATATTAAAAAAAATCAATGACACGTCAACTTCAAATGGCTTGTAAACAAAGAAAGAATTGACAGAATGACTTGCAACTTTGCATGTGTTCTCAGGACAGTTATACCAACTTGAGAAAAAAAGTTTGGAGCTAGCAGTGCCATCTCTTGGTGAGCGCAGGAACTTTTCAACCAACCTGTATATAGAGAAAAATACAGCGCCTTATTATCTTCTATAGATTAATTTATATTTGATTGTCTGTATTTCACCCTATATTAATCAGAACAAGGTTGCGTTTAACATGTTTTTGCGAACACTTTATCGATGCGAGAAGCGAGGTGCATAAAAATTTTGAAGTCTTTCCATTAAACAAAAAAAAAAAAATATTCATACACTGTGTAATGAAAATTTCATCCTTTCTGTGTAATATAATCTATGTAGTTTTTATTATCACCCTAAGCCCAGTACATGTTTGCATAAATTGCTATTATTTCTTTAAAGATTCTAAAAAAATCTATGGATTTGTAAGTAGTCTTAAGCTTATTTGAAGGTTTTTTGTTTTATATTTAATGACTCTTTCTATACATTTGTTGTTGTCTATATAAAACAGTTACTCTTTACCAACTTATATACTTTTATTTCTGTTATTTTTTTGTTGTCCTTTTTTTATTCAGTTCATTTCAATATTTTTTTTTTGCATTTCTGTTTCTTTTTTTTTTTCCTGTGTGATTGTAACGACCCTTAAATATTTTTATTTTTTGCCGATGCCTTTTTTTTACAACACTACTACTTCAACATCCAGCAGTACGTTATGTTTTTTTGTATTGTAATGAGATTTATTTTAATATTTTTTTTTGTACATAACATACAACATATAAATTTTACAAGTTTGTCGTCATCTCTTAGTTGACATGGTCTTTGTCGTCATCATCAAACGTTATGTTGTTTTTGGTGACTACTATTTCCGTTTGTTATTTGTTTCAGTGAAATGCGGCCGCTGCCACCGCCATCATCTACTACGATACGTACTATTATACTCGACATTTATGACCATTACAATACAATATCGAATCTTATGAGTACATTTTTATTTTATACGTTTGCCCCTTAAAAGAAACAAAAAAAAAACTTTATTTTTTTATATTTTTATTTTAGTCAAGTAGAGTTGGTTCGTTGTTGTGTTGTGTGATGTTGTTTGGTTATTTGTTTGTGCCACGTTGTTGTTGTTGTTGTTAAGAATGTTTCAATAAAATATATATTTGAATGTTTATGCGAATTGAGATTTTAGCATAAGAAACGCATTTAAATTTGTTACACTCACGTTTTATGTTCAACTCAAATGGTGCCTATGTTCATGCTGTTATATCTTGAATAACTGGATTTTGTATACTTTACTACTATGCCGTGCTGTGACTGTTACAGTTACTTCAGCAGGACATTCACATTTATTCATAAATTGTTTTTATATAAAGCTTGAATATATGCTTTGACTTTTTACCTCTTGAAATAAAAAAAAAAAAAAAACGCAGTGAACAATAAAAGAAGCGAAAGAAAAAAAAAATATGTAGACATTTTTCTAGATTTTTGCAAGGTACTGACAGTGGAGCAAAAAGTGTTGTTAAAAAAGTAAAAATTCAATAAAAATATAAATGGTAAGAGAATTGCCAAAAAAGCAAATTTTTTTTTTTGTTATAATTTATTCTTTATTTACAATCTATCCAAGGATAATAAGCAAATTTGTTAAAATAAAATACATCACAGAGATTGTGTAACTCCATTGAGTTACACAATATAAAGACAAAATAAATTATATAATTTTTAAAAGATTAAATAACAATTCATAAAAGTGTATATATACAAATATATACACTTTTATGAATTGTTTTATTTTCGGAATGGGAGATCTAAAATATGGCTGCGTTTTAGTCTTCTAGTTTCGTTGGTGCTGTCTAATAATGAGATCGCCACAGGATTATCGTGATTACTTAATCTTTGCAAGTATCTCTCGCTTGCGGATCTAATTTCCTCTCGAACAGATGATACAGAAAGATCTCTTTTGATAACATTATTTCTAACATACCATGGTGCATCAAGGATTTGTCTAAGCGTTTTGGATTGATATCTTTCAAGTATATCAATATTGGAATTGCTTGCGGTACCCCATAATTGGATTCCATATGTCCAGACTGGTTTAAGGATAACTTTATATATTCTTAATTTATTATTTGAACTTAACTGCGACTTTGAACCTAAAAGCCAGTAAAGCCATTTCGTTTTGATTTTAAGTTGTTGTTGCTTACTCTTAATGTGAGCTTTCCAGGTAAGACGTCTATCAATAATCATTCCTAAATATTTGACTTGATCCCTTTTTGGAATCAAATTACCATTTATGGTAATATCAGGACAATTACCACGTCTAAGCGCAAATTTTGTGTGATTGGATTTATCAGAATTTACTTTCACGTTCCATTTTATTAGCCATTGGTTCAGTTCATTAAGCTCATTTTGTACAACTGAAGATGCTTCATCAGGGGAATTGCTAGTGGCAATTATTGCTGTATCGTCTGCGTATGTTGCGACCAATACACTATCAAGTGTGGGTATATCTGCTGTGTAAATTGTATATAATATTGGGCCCAATACACTTCCCTGTGGTATACCAGCATTTATTTCAAAAAGTTCGGATCTTTCATCATTGACTTTTACGTAAAAATGTCTATTGGACAAATAACTTTTAAAAAATTGATAAAAAGGTGCAGATAAATACTGTTTTATTATATAGAGTAACCCCTGATGCCAAACCCTATCAAAAGCTTTCTGGATATCAAGAAAAACGGCAGAGCAGTAACTTTTTTTTTTCAAGAGCATCTCTAATTACATTCACAATTCGGTGTATCTGTTCAGGAGTACCGCGCTTGTTTCTAAACCCAAACTGATGTTCAGGAATTATATTTCTTTCTCTCAAAATGGGTGATAATCCTCTTAAAAGCTTTTTTTCAAATATTTTGGAGAAGGTTGTAAGCAAACTAATTGGTCTAAATGAAGATGCTAAGTTATTCGGTTTGTTAGGTTTTTGTATCATTATGACCTCCGCACATTGAGATGGGAAGTGGTTAAGTCGCAGGATTGAATTATAGAGTGTAGTTAGAAATACAATACATTTATGAGTTAACTGATTGACAACATTTGCGTCAATTAGATCATATCCAGGACATTTCTTTTTCTTTAGCATTTTTATTTCATTTTTGACTTCATTAGGCGTGAAAAATTTAATTGGAAAGTCCATTTGTAGCGGACAAGTTGATACTCCAATACTTCTTCTTGTTGTGTCGTTGTGTTGAATGAAAATGGCGTAAATATTTCTTTCAAATGAAGAGCAAATGCCTCTGAGGTATCTTTATCGGTTTTACACCACAAACCATCCGATTTTTTAAGAAGAATATTCCTCTTTGTTGGCCTTTTAAGATATTTAGTTGCTTTCCACAGCAGGTGCTCATCATATTTTGAATTGTTTATTTCTTCAAGAAATTCTGATGTTTTTGCATTCTTGTGTTCAAACAACAATTGTTTAAGGTCTTTGCATGCTTTATTAAATAACCGTTTATCATTAACATTCCTACTTATTTGCCACCTTTTGCGTAGCCTTCTGCTATGAATTGTCGTATTTCGAAGGATATATCAAGGTTTACGGGTTGTTGTGATATTGCTTGCATTGGAGTGGAAATATGCGCTGAAAAGCAAAAATTAGTATTAAAATCTATAAGTCTCTGAAATGGCTAAATCCAATAAAATTAAAACAAGAAAAATCAATGAAAATTTTCGGAGAATTTGACAAAATAACACCTTAGCTGTAGAAAATTACTAAAATCAAAACGCACTGCATGAAAATTAAAACCAAATTGTATTTTACAGAAAAATTTGCTATAATTCAAATACTCCTCCATTGGCGTGTATTGAATTCGGATTTGAACAGAATTTTGCTTAGAGCAGGAATAGACAAGTTGTAAATATGTAGGTAAAAAAAATAAAAGTTTTAGAAGGTGTCACCCAAATCATACGTGATCTTTGACTTTCGCTTTTCATATGAAAATCTTTACTCACAATATACTTTCCGTTACCGAATGTAGTTTATTGAAGAAGTAAATGAAGAATCAATTGAAATTCATGGAAATATATTTTTTTAACAATTTGTATCAGTAATAAACTATAAAAATTTACAGGTATCCAGTAGGAATTGATTTTTTCTGTTAAATGTAAAATTGTATGATTTTTCATTTTACAAATAGAAATTCATATAATTCCGTTTTATTTTTATACAAATTATTTCAGTGAAAACTACAAGAAATTCAAATACAGATACATACATAGAAAATAAAAATATATACATCTGTATGTGTGTTGTGTTTTGTTAAATTTCATACAAATAAAAAAAAAATTCAATTTGATAAACAAACCACAGTTAAAATTTGATGGTTATTTTAAACAACCTTCAATTGCTTTTATTACTTTTGTCGATTATTAAAAAATGATTGAAAATAAACAACAAAATAGGCTGAATATAATGAAAAATCAGTAGTCCTCTTTTTGATTGTATTTTTGATTATTTTAATATGTGTTTTAGTTTATTTTTAACGAAACAATATTGTGAGTGTCTCATATTTACGTAGTAGTCATGTAAATAACAATTTGACAATATTTGCAGTCTCCACATCAAATTTTTTGAAGAAATTTAATTTTTTCCACTTTGAATGAGTTTGTGGAACTGAAAATTTCGTTCGATTGAAATTTTTGTTAATTTATCGCTAATAAGGGAGAATATAAAAATATTAAGATTTCGAAAAAAAATTTTTTTTTACAGATTTTAAGACGAAAAGTGAATGTCGAAGATCATTTCCAATTAAGCTGAAAATTTTCAAAAATATTTCTTGCACATATTCAACACTTGTTCACCTTTGCCATAAGTGAAATCCGTGGAAAAGTGTATTCAAGTTATAATAGACTCACCAAAAATAGTCTGTAATGGCAACTGAAAATTTTGCTGTTATTACGAGAATTTTTGCTAATTTGAGCCCAGCGGTATTTTTTGCTAATCTTAGCAACGCATGTCTGCTGACGTGTAGTACAATTAAATTAGTAGAAAAATTAGTAGCGGCTACTAAATTTTAGTATCCTTTTTTTAAAGTGGAATTTAAAATCAGCAAAAAAAAATACTAAATATTATTAAAATTAGTACAAAATGTTAAATTTATTTTTTTTTATCGAGCATCAAAATTTTTTTACTTTACTATTTTTTTAGAATATTTCATACAAAATCAAAAAAAAAATCAAAGGCTTAAAAATCTTAAAAATTGTTAAAACATAAACGAATTAATCATTTTGCTTTAATTTGGAAATTTCTGTTTTAAAAAATATTTTAATCATTTGTTTTTTACTTTTAAGGTCACAAATTTTAATTGTTTTTAGGGCTGATTTTTAGAACTAAAAATACTTTTTAGTGCTATTTTAAGTGGATGTCCTATTTTCAGACATGAGTAGTCGGTATCTTCACTTTCGGTCCATTTTTTTTTGAACTATGCAATTTTTTTTTGAACTATGCAATTTTTTGAACTAGGCAATTTAAGTTCGTATGTGTAAGTTTAATTTGGAAATAACATTTCCTTTTCAATATTCACTTTTTTAAAATTAGTATTTTTTTTGCTAATTTTAGCAAATCGGTTTTCAAAAATTTGTAAAATGATTTCTGAAATTAGCAACAAAAATTTGTAAATACTCTGTAAAAACTCTGTAATTTGTAAAATGTAAATAGCAAAAAGAATTGCTAAATAATATTTTTTTTACTTAAAATCAGTACAAGAATAGTAAAGTGGGACTGAAAACCGTTTACAAATTTTGCTACTAACTTTTTTTTTTCTGAGTGTAGACTGCCTGTTCAAAGATTTTAGTCGGCTATACATTGAAAAGTTTAAAAAAATATTTACATCAGAATTTTTTAGGAGATGTAATTCGAAAATGAAAATAGATGAATAAAAAAGGACAAATTTTTTCGACATAAGAAGTTAAAATGAATCTATGGGATTTAATATAAAAGATTATAAAAATCGCTTATAAGGAATGTACGACAAGCTAAACACGCCGATTTAAAAAAATAAATCTAAGAACAACCTGTCTAACTTTTATAGCTACATTGCAGAGCTATAAAATTCGTACAATTTTGGGTTCATTTTTGTTTGGCGGTATATCTGAATTGTACGAAATTCTATAAAGAAAATAAAATGAGGAAGTTTTATATACTTAATGCATAGAATTGAAATTTGAAAAATTTGCTAACATCAAATATAGTATGAATATCAAACAAAAAAAATAGGAAAATAAATACCCGGGTAAATCGAATAAGGAATACAATATAGCAGTATACTTTTACACATAAAGTACCTGATATTATTTAAAATTTTTACATCAGCAAATTCAAAAAAGCGAAAAAGTACCAAAAACACAAATCTTTTCCAACAATATGACACTTGTATTTGGTTCCTTTAGTGAACTTGTATATAGTTCTTTTAGGTAAATAAAAACAATTTTTGATCCTTTTGGTGGCCCAAAATCCGTCACAGGCCGATTTTAGATATTTTTTTTAATCATATATGCAAATTTTATTAAAATCTCAATCTATATTTCGAAACTTAACATGCTAGTAGAAAGCAATGTTTGCACCAGAGTACAAAAACCACCCTAAAGCCAAATTTCCAAATTTTCACTTAATTGGTTCGATTTTTAAATCGTTCTAATTTCAAATTCTTCCCGCATTTAAAAAATGTGAGAGCTTAATAAAAACGCCTAGAAAGTTTTCACACATCTAACATCGCCCAGCAGGTCGCTAGGAACTTTCGAAAATTACTACGAGGTGGAGTAAAAAGGGGAAAAGCCTCTCTCTTAACGATGTGGACAAACTCTTCTGGCTAGAAATCAAAATTTTTAAATATCTGTTTCCTATAGTTCAGCTTAATTAACTGATCAAATAATTTTTGGAATTT
Source organism: Eustalomyia histrio (assembly GCA_949748255.1). Classification (NCBI taxonomy): domain Eukaryota; kingdom Metazoa; phylum Arthropoda; class Insecta; order Diptera; family Anthomyiidae; genus Eustalomyia; species Eustalomyia histrio. The sequence goes on from OX456523.1 coordinate 217,230,224, forward strand.
TCGAAATGAATAGTTTTGGCTTGAAATTGAAACACCAAAATTATTATGACAGAAATGTACCGGAACGGAGAACAAATTGTATTGAAATACTAGACAAGAAGACCAAAATGTAAGGGAACGGAACAGGGAACGTGTAACAGATCAACAATTCATAAAACTCCATTACTTTAAACACAAGGATACAGTGCAAAATATAATTCAAAATATTGTCGAGTCATTAACTATCAACATAGATTATGTTGTACACTCACCAAAAAAAGTATGTAATGACAACTGAATATTTTGCTATTACGCGGTATTTTTTTTTTTTTTTTTGCTAATCTTAGCAACCCATGTCTGTTGACGTGTAGTACAATGAAATTAGTAGAAAAGTTAGTAGCTGCTACTAAATTTTAGTAAACTTTTTGTAAAGTGGAATTTAAAATCTGTTTGCTAAGATCAGCAAAAAAAAATACGAAATATTATTAATAGTTGTACAAAATTTCAAATTTATTTTCTTTATCGAGCATCTAAATTTTTATTTTATTTATTTTTTTTTTTCAAAAATATTTTAGACAAATTAAAGAAAAAAATCAAAGGCTTGAAAATTTTAAAAACATAAACGAATTTATTTTCTTGTTTTCTGTTTTGAAAAACCTTTTTAGTCAATTTTTTTTTTTACTTTTAAGGTCAAATTTTAATTGTTTTTAAGGCTGATTTTTAGAACTAAAAAAACTTTTAAGTGCTATTTTAAGTGGATGTCCTATTTTTAGACAAGAGTCGGTATATTCACTTCCGATCCCTTTTTTTAATCTTTGTAACATTTTAAGGCAATTTAAGTTTGTAGGTGTAAGTTTTAATTAGAAATAGCAATTCCTTCAATATCCACTTTTTTAAAATTAGTAATTTTTTTTGCCAACTTTAGCAAATCGGTTTTCAAAAATTTGTAAAATGATTTCTGAAATAAGCAACAAAAATTTGTAAATATTCTGTAATTTGTAAAATGTAAATGGCAAAAAGATTTGCTAAATAATAATTTGTTTACTAAAAGTCAGTACAAAAATAGTAAAGTGGGATTAAAAACTGTTTACAAATTTTTCTACTAACTTTTTTTTCTGAGTGTAGATTTTATATGGATTAGGACAAACATTTGAAATTAACGGCTTCATATAAGCTTTGTTATTGGATACTTTTAGAATTAAAATTCGTAACAAAAAACTGTAAAATAAGAGGATAAATATAAATTTCTAAATTTCGTTGATGTTGGTCTAATTGTGTGTTGTTTTCGAGTTTGTTTATTTGTTTCCAAACACTCAATATAAAATAGACAATCATCAACAAGCAATGACCAAAAGGGGAGAAAGGAGAGCGTGGATGTTGATAAGCTTGGATAGCGTCAACCGAAAATACTAAGTATTCTATCCTGCTGGCTCTGTGGAATTTCTCAATTTTTATTCTCTATAATTTACTAATAAAAATTTTCATGTTTCTTTACAAAAAAATAATTTATAATAAGAATATGATTATTTGACCTAAAATCCTATCAATACAATTTATTTAAAATGATATATAAAATATGATATACGATATAAAGATATTGCTATTAAAGGACGAATGGCGATTTCTCTTAAATTTTGGTAGTATCGGTACGTATTCAACCCTACCTCCCATAAGAAACAAGTTCTTTCTGAGTTAATATTAATGGAAGGTAGACACACAATGGTTACAAGTTGGGTTGTATAGGACCATAAATCATCAAACCAAATTTAAAGAAAATCGATATTTCCGATATTTGCTGAAATAAACTTTTTTGGCAATTTCGTTTTGATTTTTGTGTATATTTTGTACCCTGTTCATAAATAAGAACTCAGAGCCCTTTCCAGAATTTCTTCTTGGTGTAGGATATCATATACTCGGTATGGCTGACTTTAACTTTTGTATTAGTTTTTTATATTTTAGACATAAAGTTTTCTTATACTGAAAATCAACAAGTTTTTTTTTTTGATGGAATCTATAGTTTCCGTATTAATTACATTTAGGAAATTGTTATTTCAATTGTATTGTATAACCCACTGTAGATAATTTTTATTTTATTTTTATGTTCTTGGTATGTTTTCTCTTCATTGAGTTTTTTATATTTCTATTTGGCTTTTTTACTGAACTTTCTTTTTAACATTTTATTCTCATTTTGTTTTTATTTTTTTTTTGTTGTTGCTTGATATTTTACGCAATTTAATTGAAAATAAAAATAAAAATGCACATAAAAATGAAAAACAATTTTCTTACCACTCACTGGCTATACAAACACATATACAGAGAAATAAATAAACTTTAGCAAAAAGGCAATGGGCAAATAAGAAAAAAAAGAAAAGAAAAAAACAGCCAACTGACCTTTTTTTATTATTTGTTGTCGCTGTTATTGTTGCCATAATGAAGCAGCAGCATCCGGAAAATAAAACATGTTGTTTTTTGCTTCAGGCGTAAATGGGCCTAAGGAATTTGTTGGTATTTTGCCTTTGGGTTGGACTAACTACGGGCTGGCTAAATGGCTAAATGAATGTTGGTCATTGCTCAGATTAATAAATGTTGATCCTTTTTCGATTTGTTTTTTTGCGTTGATGTTATTTCAAAGATATAATAGGGAGGGTTTTAGTTGTTTTTTTTTTGTTTGTTTTATTTTCGTCCTTTTTTTTTTTTTGAGCCATTCATTTATGTTGTAATTGTTTAAATGTTGCTAAAATAGTCATAAAATCATTGAAAAAGGCGTTCATGTATGTTTTTTTCTTAATATGTTTTTCTCTATTTTGTTAAGCTTTGCACGAACAAATAGTTTTTCTACGACGGTTATTTTTTTGGTTCTTTTATTGTTAAATAGCCACCATTTTGTTCGATCATTAAACACACATAAGTATGCAAGTTGCTATTTGTTTATACCCTATCGACTACCACTTATACTAAAATTATATACTTTATTGAAACAGTGGTAAGAGTGTCAGTTATAAAATTGGCTTTCATTTAAAATTTGGCTTTTTGTGAATTGTTGCTTTAAAATGGTTCTTAAAATAGAAGTAAATAGTTTTTAAAAATATAAAATCTGCTTTAATTCATAAAATTTGGTTTTAATTATAACTACAAGGTGGCGCATAAGTAATCCTCCTATCAGAAAATGCTATAAATTTTGCGATTGGCCCCTAATGTCAGTTCTGTTTTGACATTTGTGTAGTAAACACATGCGAAATACACGTTAATAAACAATGTTACGCTACACTGCTCCAGAACGCGGAATATTGGTGACTATTTATTTGAGCAATAATGAAGATGATTTTTCATCAAAAATAATCATGAGTGATGAGGCCCATTTCCATCTTAGCGGGTACGTAAATAAGCAAAATTTATGCTTCTGGGGCACTGAAAATCCGCGTGTAACCCACGAAGAGCCATTACACCAGCTCAAAGTCACTGTATGGTGTGCTGTTTTCGCTGGAGGAGTCATCGGACCTTTTTTCTTCGAAGACGTCGCGGGCCAAACGGTTACTGTGAATGGTGAGCGCTACAGAGCAATGATCAACGAGTTCTTTTTGCCGCAACTTGATGAATTGGGATTGGAAAACATGTGGTTCCAACAGGACGGTGCAACGCCACACACTGCACGTGCCACAACCGATATGCTGAAGGATGCATTTCCCGGGCGCCTAATCTCCCGTTTTGGCGATTTGTACTGGCCAGCAAGATCGCCTGATTTGACCGCTCCAGACTTCTTTTTGTGGGGCTTTTTGAAGTCGCGGGTTTATGTCAACAAGCCTCAGACTCTTGCAGCTCTTAAAGACAATATCCGTCAAGAATGTGAGGACCTATCGCCGGAAGTTTTGGCCAAAGTGATGGAAAATGCCATAAAAAGGGCTCAAATGACAATCAACTGTGGCGGCGGCCATTTACATGACATCATATTCTCGACTTGATGTAAAAAAAATTAAAAGACCAAATAAAAATAATCCACAAGAAGAATCAAAGTTTTTAATTTTTTTTTTAAATTACAGCCAAAAAACATCGGAAGGTTATTTTTGCGCCACCCTGTATGTAGATTTTCTCTTAAATAAGAAAAATAACTTAATTCACATCAATTCACTGTGCATAAGTGAAAATGTGTTTGTATTAGTGTTTACACGTACGTATGTGTATTAGAAGTGTTCAGCGATATTTGGAGAATTTTTAAAGTATATCCTAAGAAGGCAAATAGACGTCACAAGTGACTTGCAGAATTTTGTATTAGTATGCGTAAATTTTAAGTGTGTATGCGTTAAGGTTTGTTTAAATAAACAAAACTGTTTTGATTTTTACACAAAATTTTTTCCTTCTGTGTGTTAGCTTGCACAGGTGACATTTGTAGTCCATTTGCCGCATTAAAAAATTAGAAAAAAAATTTTGAGGTGAAACTAATTTTTTGAGGTGAAAAAAATTTTTTGTGGTGAAAAAAAATTTGGTGTTGAAAAAATTTTTGGAACTGAAAAATATTTGAGATGAATATAAAATTTTATTTAATTTTAAGCAACTAGACACATACAAACTTTTGCCAGTTTCCAACTGAATTCCGGTTTCTAAGTCGAGAATCGGTTGATACAACTGAATATTGGTTTCCGCAACAAAATTTGATTAGTACAACTGAATATTCAGAAATCACATTAAAATTATGTTGTGCTAACCGAATTTATTGGTGTCGCAACTAAAATACATTTTTCAATTCGTTTGACACTTTATTTTTCTGTGTGTAGTTAAAAAACAAAAGAAAATATTTTACTTGCCAGTTACTTCTAAATTAGCAAAATTTCCCGTAATAATAGCAAAATTTTCAGTTACTATTACAGACTTTTTTTGGTGAGTGTATGTATTTAGTATCAGAAAATTTCATAAAAAAAACTTAAAATTCAAAATTCAGAATTGTTAATGGCCTGGTTAATTTTTAATAACTATCTAATAAATAATCAGAGTAAACACCTGATATTTCTATATAAATTTGACATTCAAAACTATGGTTAAGCGTTATTTTCACATAAGTTAGATGTATTCCAACCGATTTAAAATTCATATACCTTTTTATAAAGAAAATTAACTAAATATATATTATGATTCTATAATCATTTGGAATGAAAAATATGCTCGATAGCATGAATTTTTGAAAAAAAAACTAAAAAAAATTTTGTCCTAAAGTAAATAATAATATTTTTAATCGATTTCTGCTTAGCCTTTTCTTAATGCAATTGTCAGTAATGCTTATGTGCAAACCAAATATTGCCAAATCTGAACTTCTAAAATTTATGTAGAATATTTTGGACACCTCTAATATAAATGTTCTCATAAACCGTTAGTACATTTGACATAAGCAAAATTATTGTTATTACCATTTATTGCGGCTTAAGCGACAAATGTAAGTGTGTGTGTGTGTGTAAAATACACACACACACATACTCACATAGGTACACACACACGTATGCAGCATAAGTATGCGTTTAATGTTAAATGAGTTGAAGTGTCGTCATTATATACCTACATATGTACACATATGGTGGCAGTACGATACGTTATTTAGGGTCTGGGTCTAATAAGTATGAAACATACTTTTCTGGTGCTCATGATGAAGTAGTCGTAGTAGCAGTTGTAGTAATACTGACTGTGGTGGAATGGCTTATAGTACAATATTATCATTATTATTATTATTATATGAGTGTGTAAATTCGTTCGTGCGTTTATTTATTAATGGACTTTTTATACAATTTAACTTGTTTTTTATATATCATATTATGGATCATATTAAATTGTTATTAAAATCCTTTCAAAATAAAAAAAGAAAATAAATAAGTGTGGGGAGCGGGGAAAAGAAATTTTATTTTCTCATATTTAAAAACAAATCTACAAGAAATAATAATGCTGAGGTTTTATTTAGTAATCAGGGATGAACATTTTATTTTGTATGTTTTTAAACTCCAAAAGTACTCAAAAGTTGGAAACAAAATTTAAGGATTTTTATTTTAAATATATTTTTATTTTAAAACTTAACAGGATTCCAATAAAAATTTACAGTTGCTTTATGGACAAAAACCATTATATGATTTTTTTTCGCTATATTTTTTGTTTAAAGGAAAAATTATTTTGGTTTTTAACTGAGTATGTTTATTCGCCCTTATAATTTTTTTTCAATTAATTATGGAGACTTATGTCTTATAAATGGCTACAGACGGCGTTGATGCAAATTTGTCCGATCTTGATTACATTACATTTTGCATACACTTAAAATAGCTTGTATGTTTTAAAAATGCTATTTACAAGAAATGATATTTCATTTAAAAATCAGTCTACTAAATTTTCATTTATATCAAATGGCTTTGTTATTTATTTTTAAATGTTGCTTAAATAACAGTTAAACTGTTAAGTTAAACTGTTAAACTGTTAAGTTAAAAAAATGTTAAAATTTTACCTACCAATTATTTAAAATTAAATTTTTTAATCATTTATTTGAAATTGTTTCCCTTTTTGCATATTTTGTTAATTTTTAAATCTATTTTATGTATTCTATAGACATTTTTTGTGTGAATTGCTTTGTGTATGTGTGTGTGTTTATGAAGTTCTTGTAATTTGAATTAAAATAGTTTTGTATATAAACAAACAATTTAAATAAGAAACAAGTTGGAATATTTTTTTTTGAAACAGACAGCAAAAAAATTATTTTGGTAATAACTGTAACGGACACAAATAAACAGCAAATTTCCGTTGTGTGGGTTAATTTTTAAAAAATTTTAAACAAACGAAAAAAAAAATAATACTAAAGACAATTGGTAAATTATAGTAAATCATTTCGAACAAATGTATAAAAGAGTTAATTTAGATATTTCTTTGAAATATAAATGTAAAAATGTAAACTACAAGCAGTAGACTTCATAATATTCTGAGTGCATTATTTGTCAGTTTTGGCTCCAAGGTGGGGGATCGTTCGCTTCTACAAATCGGGAGATCTGGCTGCCCAATTCAAATCACTGAACTGCGAGATTAAACCTTGGGTGGATACAAGGGTGGGTCGAAAAAAAATTGCTTCTGTCACCCCCTAGAATTAAAGATAATGTGAAGACGATCTCAAAAAAATTTTTTCTCGCCACGTCCCTTAACCCCGCGCTATTAGTTTTTTGTTTCCTATGCCTATATTTATAGTTACTTTTTCTTCTTTGATCACTTTCGACTCCGACGTCAAGTTCCATGAAATTTTGTCTTTTACAGTATATATTTTTATTCATAAACAATAAAGTTATAAATAGAGGGACAGGAAACAAAAAACTAAACGAGCGGGGTCAAGGGGCGTGGCAAAAAAAATTTTTTTTGAGATCGTCTTCAAATAATCTTTAATTCTAGGGGGTGACCGGCACAATATTTTTTTTTTTTTGGTATAAAGTGCGACCCACTCCAGTGGGCAAACTTCAAAATACGCATTATGTCACATTAAACCGGTGATAAAAATACAGTCAGCATGGCTCTATAGCTGTCGCCGTTTACTGTAATAGCATTACCGTCGAATTCCTCGAAAAAACCATTTAACTTTTTCCACATAACTACACATCACACGGTGCCTTTAAAATAGTGTAATGGTGCTTTATGAATCATGGGTGGATTTTTCGTGCCCCAGAAGCGAGAATTTCGCATATTGACATGGAATAAAAATGAGCCTCGTCACTAATCTGATGGGTTCCAAAATCTTACGGCGGTGTTTTAAACGGGCACCAGAGTCGTTTAGTAGCAACTGTTGAACCACTTGAATTGTGTATGGGAACATTTACATGTCCAATGTCAAAATGCGGCACAGGTAACGCCGCGAAAAGTGCCGTTGTTGAACATATTTTCTTGTGAATGTTTCGGGCTCCTCTACCACATTTTCAGGCACCGCTTCAATGTTAAAGCTGAACTACCGGTAAGGGGCCTTCCGGAGATTTCACTATCCCGACGACTGTCACCAGACAACAAATAATTTGCGCTGAAGCCACTGTCGATTGGAAAAATTAGCACTTTGCTAACACCACTATTTCTATAAAATTTCTTTCAAAAAAAAAAAAAAAAAATATATATATATATATATATATATATATATGTGCACAGCACATGTTGCGGGGACAGGTTTTCGTTCCACAAGTTACTATGAAGACATTTTGTTACTTTGGGGACTGTCCTTAAACTTTTCGTTATTCTACTGTTTACATTGAAGACATTTTACTGGACACAGCGCATTTTATAGGGACTTTTTTGGCTGTATATACAGATGTCTTCAAAGTATGCGCAATATATATATATATATATATATATATATATATATATATATTGTTAATAATTTAGTAAAATTAACGCAAAAAAGTACCATATTCTCTTAATTCTAGATACCCTTAAAAATTTATCTGTTACAATCTCCAACACATTTACATTAACAAGCATATGGGTTTATGTATGTGTAATATTATTACAGATTTTTGTAGTTTAATATGTGTGCACAAGTATGAGAGTACAAGTGTCTGTTGTAATTAATATTAATCATACGTTTAGTTTGTTTTTATTACAATTTTATATCATATAACATATCAGCAAAATAATAAAATAGCTAAAGATTTTAAATTCAAATAAATATTTTATTACATTTTAAATGATTACTTTCAATATCATGATGATGATGATGATTTATCATACTCTTAAGAATTTATTTTGAATTCCTACTGAAGATGAGAAATAAAATCCTATAATTGAAATATTAATATTAGAGGTTTTCCTGGTTACTTTCTATACAGGATGAGTCAGCATTACCAGGCTGCAAAATAGTATTGAAAATTTCTTATATACTATTTAGGACTATTTGTATGTTAGTTTACACACGTGTTTGCTACGTGTGTTTAATAGAAATGATGGAATTATTTAGACCAACTAAAATGTATGTGATGTATAAATAATTGTGGTGTACTTAAATTATATAAAATAATATGATATGATGGATGTTTATTTGTTGGTATTAAATCTGTTGGTTAATATTTTTGAGAAAAAAATAACATCTACCATTTTCTTGATATTTTAGACAAATTGAAAGAATAATTGTACTCCTTTAAGGCTGAGTAAGAAAAGGATTTTTGAAAGATCTTTCCCCTTAAATTCTCAACGTGATAACTTAATATAGTAAAATAAAAATTTCACATTCTTGATGTGGACAAATCTCTAATAAAATTATTTCAAATAATATCTCATTTGATATAATTCTATATACGGATCAAGTTTTATATAGGTTAACATATTAAAAAATTTACCCATCTTAATATTAAAAATTAACAAAAACCAATGAAATTTATCAATTTTGATAAAATTGATAAATAGTAAATAATAATAATAGTAAATAATTTCTGTTAAAATTCACCAAATTTATACTACGAAACTGTACTCCAACTATAATTTTGGGTAAATTTACTTTGTATGGAAATGAAATAAAGTACACACATTGTGCGTAAATTGATAAACACAAAATAGGAAAACTTACATAAAAAGTGTGTAAAATTTAAATCATATTTTAAAATTGAAGAGTAAATTTACCAAATTTGTGCGTAAAGAAGTACGATTTTCCTATAAATTTGCACATAAAATTCTGAATAATCCTACAAAATTGCGCATATTTTCTACTACGATGTTGAAAATTAAACAGCCCAAAAATGTTGTTTTGTAACAAAAACAAAAATAAAAGCAATAAATTGATTGTTTATTAACTCACACTAAGAATAAAAAAAAATAAAATTTTTTTAGTCATTTCAAATAATTGATAAATATAAAAAAAAATAATAAAGTTTTCTTTATTTAATTTTGAATTTTTTTTATATATATATATTTTTTTTTTTAATTTCAGTGCCATAATTCATTTACTATTTTAAGTTAGTATATTTACAAACTTTGTGCCTAAAATTTTTATTCAACAAAATAATACTAATTTTAGGCATAATGTGTTTAAATGTAAACACATAGTATGTAAAAATACTTCGTGTGTGTATTATTATTTATGAAAGTGTGCACAAAAAAAATTTTCGCATTTGGTGTTTATATTTACTGAATTTTTGAAATATTATAAAAAACTTTACCAATTTTAGGGTAGTGAATTTACAAGCATTTTTTAGAGTGTACAGACAAACTATTGGGTATCTGTGGTATTAACAATTAATTACAGTATTTGTTTTACAAAAATTTCAGTGGTTTATAAATAAACATAGGTCAGAATGTTTCGAGTTTGAGTCCGGTTACATAAATATTTATTTTTGTTAATATTGTAATTTTTGATAATTAATTTTTTTAATTGTGTTTTGTTTAATGATTTTTTAAGACAATTTGTTTTTTTTTTTTTTGTTTTCCCAACTTTGGCAAGTTATTTCTAACAAGCTTTATGTGGGCGTTGTGATGTAATGCTTAGCGCGTTAAACTGTTACAAAGAAGGTTTGCTGGTTTGATCCACAGCGACGACAACATCAATTTAACAAAATAATATGAAGGAGTATTTAACTCTCATACATTACTCAATGTCGTTTTTCGGCATTCCCACAGCACATAACCCCACCGAAATCAAATAACAAAACAGGGCTGTGCACTTAAAAAACTTCAACTATTCCGCCAACACTTCATCAGATGTCGAAAAAAAACTGTTCTAAGAATTATTATCTCGCGCAATTACAGTGTTGCCATATTTAAAGCCCTTAATCTTTCACCACCTTTCATCACTTCTCTATCCTCTTTTCGAAGAAATTAACACATTGTCTAGTAGGAAGAATTTCCTGAGTGTTGCTGCTCCTTGCAAAATAAAAAGTGACCAGTGCTTTAGTCTGTCAATATGATAGCATGGCATCAAAAGCCGCCATGACGAAAAAAAAAAATGCAATTGAAAATTTTTTGAATTTTATTTTGGAAAACCTATTTATAGACCATCAACCTTTTGCCAAAGTTATGTATGTGCTTTTGCCGCAAATGGAGTAGGATCATTCCAAAAAATTTATGGGAAAATGGACCGTTTCATGTAAGAAAAAAACATTCTTGCAACAATGTGTGGTTCAGCACAATATTGACTTAGATCGAGGTTAATCAAAGAGTTCATACATTCAGAATATTATGCACAGAGAAAAACCGATTCATTGTGACAACCGAATGTTTTGCCAACTAAATATTTTAGTTGCAGCAAAGAAATTATTCGGTTGTCGCAAACAAATTTATTTCTAATGCAAAATATTTGTCTCCAACCGAAATTCTATTGCATTAACCGAATATTGGTCGCCACAAACAAATATGTTGGTAGCTGCAACCATGCTATTTGGTTGTCACAATTAATCTGTTTTCTCTGTGTGTAATTTAATAAAAAAGTTATCCGTTCCATTTTAAAAATAAAGGAACTTACAGTTATTTTCCAAAGAAATATCTATTTTAATTTTTTTTATACATTCGTTCAAAATAATTTACAGGCATTTACCGATTTTTTTCCAGTTTCATTAATTTTTTTCATTTGTTTAAAAGTTAATAACAATTTATCCACAAAACGGAAATTTGTGATTTATTTGTGTCCGTTACAGTTATAACAATTTTAAATTTTGTTTGCTGCCTTTTTTTTAAAAAAAAAAAGTTGGGCAGAACATTCCAATGTGTTTTTTATTTAAATTGTTTGTTTATATAAAAAATTATTTCAATTAAAATTAGAAGAACTTCATGAACAAATATACACACACAAACACATTCACACAAAATTTGTCCATAGACATAAATACTAGGGCGGATCAATAAGTCCGTGACTTTTTTAAATGAAAAACAGTTTCTTTTGCAAAAAAAAAATATTTTTCAAAATAATCTCCTTTTAGCTCAATACACTTAGCCCAACGTTTCTCCAATTTTTTTATCCCTTCCAAAAATTAGGATTTTTCGAGGTGCATAAAATAGGCATTTATTTGATCAAAAATTTCATAGTTGGAGCTAGATCTCTTTCCACCGAGCCATTTCATCAGATTTGGAAATAGGAAATAGTCACTGGGGGCTAAATCCGGAGAATATGGTGGACGAGGTACCAATTCGTAGCCCATTTCATAAAATTTTGCCATTGAGACTACACACGTCACACGATAACGTTTATGGTCAATTGAGAGCAAACGCGGCACCCATCTTGCAGACAGCTATCTAAATCCAACTGATCATTTAAAATCGAAACCACACTGCCATATAAATTGCCTATGGCATCAACAATCTCACGCAATTTTACTCTTCGATCGGCCAACACCATATCGTGGATTTTTTCGGTATTTTCGGCCGTCCAGAACGTTCAGCGTCACCACTTTTTTACCATTGAAATCGATGGTGCATTGTCTCCATAGTTTTTATCAAGTTTTTTCTTGCTTTCATTGACGGTTTTTTTTTCGCATAAAATAATGAATAATGAGCACTCGAGATTCACTTTTTTCCATTTTTTAAAAAAATCCACGAGGTTGTATGTTGAACGCAAAGTAAATGACGGAACTTGCTCAAAGTTTCAAACAGTAGTCTATTAACAGGTGGTATTTAATGGGAGCAGTGTTGCATTTCATATAACTACGAAAAGTCACGAACTTATTGACCCGCTCTCGTAAGTCAATAAATCATTTATTTTTTAAGAAATTGGTAGGTAAAATTTTAAGCAGTTTTTTTAAACAACATTTCTAATATTTCAAATTACAAACTATTTTAAGTGTAGAAGTGAATGGAATTAACTCGATATAAATCTCTTTGAAAACTTCTTTGGAATATTGAATATTAGTGTATCCGGTTCCAAAATCGAAAAGAACTTTTCGAAATTCTGATATGTGAGTGGAAACATATTCTTGAAGCCGTTATAAGTATTCCTATTGCCGCTCAGATGTGCTTAAGTTATTTAAAATAAACTTTAATATACGAAATATTAAATTGGGGCTGGAGAAGTGAAATAAACTACCCGCAGAAGTCTTTCCTGTCTTTTACAACTTAGAGAAATTTTAGTGAAATGTCCACAGATACTACTCCAGCGCAATGAATAGCGTTAGCAGGGGTTAACCCTGAGCGTTGATTCAAATTAAAAAAATTATATCCGTGAAATTCACTTAATTAATATAAAATTGCTACATTTGGAATAATATTGATTAAAATCCACAAAATCACTCTTTTAGTATAAAGAATAAAAAAAAAATATTTTTCAAAAATTCAATTTAAATTAAATTGTGAATTATGAACAAACTCTTGATCCCTGTTTATAAACATAAAGAAACTCATAATGAAATATCTAAATGAAACTTGAGTATGTGATAGAGAGGATGAATAGAAAAACCTTTGGTTACCATTTTAAACATCTTAAATCGCGTGTCATATTCGGCATTTCAATAAGCATCGTTTAAGTGCTGTTACTTGAATATATTTTTTAACTGCCCACCCTAGTGAATATCAAATTTATAAAATTTTAATACTTTTTAAACTCAAACTATTTTTTTTATTTTGTACACATATATGTAAAAATACAAATTTATAACATTGTATCCTTAACTTAATTTGATTTATAATATATAAGCAATGTTTCATTGGAAATCAATACATTTTTAGTGTGTCTCCATAAAACATAAAATAGTGTAAACATCAATTTCAAGGAATCCATACATGTATTTATTACCATGTTAGGTACCAAAGGTTAGGTTGCTGTCAATTGTTTGAACTATGAAATCTCTAAAGGCGATACAGTAATAATAAAGTGTTATACTATTATGTACAAATTGACATTTGTATTGAATTTCCCAATTGACACTTTAGATAAATTACAGTAAAGTATTGATGTCTAACAGATAACTAAAATAAATAAGAAATTTAAAGTTTTGTTTTTTTGTAATGGGACATTTTTATAATGAAATTCATCAACTTAAAACCAGTGTCTTTTGACAATATTACCTACTAACGGGAATTATGAAGAATATGTATAATATTAAAAAATATTAAAAACAAAAGAAAATAATTTATAGCAATATTTTACAGTTTGCAAATAACCAAATGTACACATTTTTATTTAATAGAATTGTTGCCTTCATCCAGCTTTATTTAAAACTTTTATATCTCTTTCGATGTAAATGCATTATGAAAATATGTTTTCCTATGAAATTGAGAAGATGAAGAACTTAAATAAATGAATTGCAAAGTTAAGTACTTATTAAAAATCTTCTTCTGCATACGGTTTTGTATGAAATTAATGCCATTCATATGAAGTGATTGATTTTATGGTAATATTTCTTCTTTTCAGACCTATGAGTGATTATAATTAAATATACTTATGATGCAAATAATAAAAGTAAACCCTTTTAAAAAATTAATTTTAATATTGTTATTTATATTTTAATACAATTATATTTCATTGTGTTTTGGCATGCATGATATGATTATATTAAATTATATTATATTAAATTTCAAATAATTTTATATAATTATATTTAACATTTTTTTGGATCAAATCATAAACTTGACCATATAAAATTTTAAGTCGATATAATGCGAACAAAATTTCATAAAATTAATCTTTATTAATTAAATTTGATATCAAGATATTATCATATAGGGTAAACCATGACAAGTTATAAATGCATAAATTTATAAGTGATTAAATAAATAAAAAAAACCCTTTTACTAGGAAAAAAAAATTAATATCATACATACACAGTGATTGACTTTCAAGATTATTTATTAAGATGAACAGCATGATAATATTTCTTCTTTTCATACCTATGAGTGATTATAATTAAATATACTTATGATGCAAAGTAAACCCTTGTAAAAAATGGATTTTAATATTGTTATTTATATATGTATACAATTATATTTCATTGTGTTTTAGCTAGCCAGACATGATTACATTAAATTTCAAATAATTTTATATAATTAAATTTATAATTTTTTAGATCAAATCATATACTTGCGGTAACCCATATATGACCATTTAAATTTTTTTTGTAATAAAATTTTATGTGAACAAAATTTCATAAAATTAATCTAAATTCATTTTATTTAATATAAAACAAAAGCAAAGATATGGTAAACATTTTTACTAGGGGGGAAAAAAATATTAATATCATTCATACACATTGATTGACTTTAACGACTATTTATTAAGATGAACAGCATGACGTCTGATTATTGTTACATTTTGAATGTTATTATTTAATCAAGTGGCATCTACAATTTTGCAACAAATTGTAATTGGTGCTGTTTTTGATGCTTAAAAGGAATTGTATAAAAATTTGTAAAATATTTTAAGGGATGCCAAGTTTAATAATTTACAAAGATTATTATATTTAATAAAATATAAAAATGTTGTAGCAATGCTTTATTACTCATATCCCTCAATTAGGGACTGAAACCGAACCCAAACCTGAACCCAAACGGGTTCAGGTTCGCTATTTATTAAAACTTTGAACCCGAACCCGCTGAACCCAAAAATTTAACCAGGTTCGGGTTCAAAAATATTAAAAAATATTCTTGCTGTTCATGGCGTGAGAAATGTTTGATAGAAAAATTATAAAAAACATTACATTTCTTGCATTCCTTTTAAGCAAATACTTGATGAATGCAGAGCTATTTGCAAAAAATTGCGAACATTAAAAATTTCTTCTTTAGTTAAAAAGCTAAACTTGAAAAAAGTCGTACTAGACTGTCAAACTAGATGGAATTCCAGTTATGGCATTGTTTAAGCCTTTTTGGAATATTGAAGTTTTTGCATTAACTATGAATGATAATATTTGGAATATTTGTGAAGAATTCGTAGAAGCTTTTGCACCTGTTAAAAAATTAATGCTGAAACTACAAGAAGAACAGATGACTTAAGGCGATTTTTATAGAATCTGGCTCAGTTTTAAATTAGAGCTAACAAAAGATGACAAAAACATTTTCAAAAGAGTTATATTTAAATATTATAATAATTCACTTTTATTTATTTATTTTATTTATTAATCATATAATTACAAATTATATGTTAATACCCTAACTGAGCACTAGCAACAAAGGACTTAGGCTCGTTGTAGCGAAAACAGACCAGAACCTCTGGTGGGAATTGAACCCACGACCCCCGCACTGATAAGCTAGCACGCTACCAACTAGCCTACGGGGGCGCTCTAATCCACTTTTGATTGCAGCATTATATATACACTCACCAAAAAAAGTCTGTAACGGCAACTGAAAATTTTGCTGTTATTACGGGAAATTCTGCTAATTTGAGCCCAGCGGTATTTTTTGCTAATCTTAGCAACACATGTCTGCTGACGTGTAGTACAATGAAATTAGTAGAAAAATTAGTAGCCGCTACTAAATTTTAGTAGACTTTTTGTAAAGTGGAATTTAAAATCTGTTTGCTAAAATCAGCAAAAAAAAATTACTAAATACTATTAATATTAGTACAAAGTTTTAGATTTATTTTTTTTATCGAGTATCAAAAATTTTAATTATATTTTTTAAAAGATGTTTTATACAAAATGAAAAAAAAAATCAAAGGCTTAAAAATCTTAAAATTTCTTAAAACATAAACGAATTTATCATTTTGTTTTAATTTGGTAATTTCTGTTTTGAAAAATATTTTAGTAAATTTTTTTTTTTTACTTTTAAGGTGGAATTTAAATTGTTGTTAGGGCTGATTTTTAGAAATAAAACAACTTTAAGTGCTATTTTAAGAGGATGTCCTATTTTTAGATACGAGTCGGTATCTTCACTTCCGATCCCTTTTTTAATCCTATGTAACATTTTAGAGCAATTTAAGTTTGTATGTAAGTTTAAATTATTAGAAATAACATTTCCTTTAATATCCATTTTTTTAAAATTAGTAATTTTTTTTTGCTAATTTTAGCAAATCGGTTTTCAAAAATTTGTAAAATGATTTCTGAAATTAGCAACGAAAATTTGTAGATATTCTGTAAAAACTCTGTAATTTGTAAAATGTAAATAGCAAAAAGATTTGCTAAATAATAATTTTTTTACTAAAAATCAGTACAAAAATAGTAAAGTGGGATTGAAAACCGTTTACACATTTTTCTCATTTTTCTACTAACTTTTTTTTCTGAGTGTAGATACCAGATTTGCAAATGGAAAGAGAAAAAGAGAATTTTAAAAGAGAGTCCATATCTTGTTCTTCAAAAGATGATGAAGATATATTCGAACAAGTTCTAAAAAAGAAAGAAAGATTTTCTAAATTAAATTCTTCAAATGAGTGTCTTTGTAGTGTTGAAATTCATTTTGTTGCCACAATGAACAAATTTATAAGAAGAAAACTTTAAAAATTATTTAATTATAAAATTAAACGAAAATTTGTTTGAAAAATAAATAAATTTTCTATTAATAAAACATTTAAACTTTTTTCTAAATGTTGAACCCGAACCCTGAAACGAACCGAACCTGAACTTTTTATTTCGATTAACCCGAATGTTAACCCATTTTGTTCAAGGTTTCAGTTCCTGCGATCAATGCCTTCAGGTCCTGATTTTACTTTAACAACAGATTTTGTTATGCATCTTCAACGAGGAAATGTTTATTCTTCGATGTACGATATTTGCTTATATTATTTTTTTTATTATTAATTATGGAAATGTAATTTTTCACAGTTATATTAATATTTTTTTTTTTTTTTTTGTAATCTGATACAGAAAAATTAAAATTAATTTTTACTTATCGTAAAAATTGAGAAACATCACTAGGAAATGAATACCTAAACGTATGAGTGTTATTAATGTACATAAATATCGCTCATACTTTCAGTATAACAACAAAAATGTTAGCAGTAAATTTTAAATTCTTATCGTGATAGCAAATGAAATAATCATGGTTGGCAAGCAATACCTTTTCATTATTACGGTACCCATGTAAAAATCGAAATATATATGAACATACATGATCATACATGGGCATACATGGTCATATACGTCCATACATGATCTCATATATGACCATATATCTTCGGATCCGAAATTTGAGGGTATATGGTGATATATGTGCATATATTATCATACATGCTCATATATTATTCATGTATGCTCGTATATGATCATATATGTCCATATACCCTCAAATTTCGGATCCGAAGATATATGATCATATATGAGATCATGTATGGTCATATATTGAACAATGTATGGACGTATATGACCATGTATGCCCATGTATGATCATATACAGGCCCATGTATGATCATGTATGCTCATATATATTTCGATTTTTAGATGGGTAGTTGTCTATCACGCTCTGATCGATGCCGATACGAAAATTTTAAAACTGCGGTTCCAATAGTGACATTTGTCTTCAAATATCACGAGGTTTCTTTCATAATATTACCTGTTAAATTTTGTTATATTTGCAAAATACCTTTATAAATCGGTGTTTCGGTAGTTTAGCGTTATTATAACGGTAGTTTAAGATATTTCAAAATTGAACCGGTAAAATAGCGCAATACAACCGGTTATACAAAAAGACACATGCCTTTTACGGAATTGCCATTTTAAAATTTTCATATCGGTCTTAAAGTAACTGTGGTAGCCAACTACCGTTATTATGAAAAGGTATTGAATGCCAACCATGGAAATAATACATTTTATTTTCGCAAAAAATAACACAAAAAACCACAGTATTCTAGATTCTAAAACATGAATTTAAAGTAAAAATTAAATCGTTTTACCAAATTATGGGCTTTTCTCTTTAAACCCTTGATGCAGGAAATAAAGGGTGTGCCAAGAAGAACGCAATTTTTAAATCTGGCAACATTCGAAGTGTCATTGTTTGACATTTGAACAATTGTTATTGTTTGCTAGTAGAAGGTACGAGGTTAGTAAAAATGGAGCGCTACACGAATGAACAACGCATTCTCATTGTGAAATTGTTTTACCAAAATGGTGAAAGTTTTGCGGCTACAGTTCGCAAATTGCGATCAATTTGGGGTCACAATAATGCTCAAAAAAAATCAATTGTAAAGAGATTAATGGATAAATTTGCCGAAACTGGGTCTGTTAGTGATGTAAAGACAACAACGCGCCATCGACCAGGTCGATCGACCGAAAATGTCGCAGCTGTACGTGATGATGTCGCTCAAACTCCATCCACCTCAATTCGACACCGAGCTCAGCAAATTGGTGTCTCCAAATCCACTTTGCAGCGAATTTTGACGAAAGATTTGCATCTTCATGCGTACAAAGTTCAATTGACTCAGGAACTGAAGCCAGCGAAGGGAGTTCGTTAATTGGGTATTGGAGAGACAACATGAAAATGCTGATTTTGCCGATAAAATCATCTTCAGTGACGAGGCCCATTTTCATCTTGATGGCTTCGTCAATAGGCAGAATTGTCGCATTTGGGGTGAGGAAAATCCTCGAGTGATTCACGAGAAGCAAATGCATCCTCAACGTGTCACTGTGTGGTGTGGTTTTTGGGCTGGAGGAATCATTGGGCCTTTTTTTATGAAAATGAGGCAGGTCAAGCGCAAACAGTCAATGGTGTTCGGTATCGTGAAATGATAACCAGTTTTTTCTTGCCTAGAATTGAAGAAATGAATGTGGAGGGCATGTGGTTCCAACAAGACGGCGCCACATGTCATACAGCCAGAGAAACAATTCAATTGCTGCATCAGTCATTTCCCGGTCGTGTTATTTCGCGTTTTGAAGATCAGAATTGACCGCCTACATCGTGCGATTTTACACCATTAGATATTTTTCTTTGGGGTTTTTGAAGTCGTTGGTTTACGCGAATAAGCCGACGACGACTCAAGCCTTAAAAGAGGAAATTGGACGCTGCATTAATGAAATACCGCAGCATTCATGCAAAACGGTCATTGAAAATTTCATTAAAAGATCGCATGCATGCCAGCAAAGCCGCGGCGGCCATCTGCACGATATATTGTTCCATACATAACCTCATTCTGTCTACTTTACGATATAATAAATAAAGTTTCACGATTTTTTTTAAATATCTGTGTTTTATTTAAAATTTTAAAATTGCGTTCTCCTTGGGACACCGTTTATATTTATGGTTCAATATTTCAGCGTAATATTTCAAAATCTTTTTTTATTTTAATGGATTTAAGTACAATCATATTAAAAATTGTTTTTGGAATTCTTTAAGGCCTCTTAATCATCTGGAAGATTGTATTTTTTGGTTATTCTTATTACATTAGTGAAAACACTTAAAAAAAAATTGCTCATGAGCAACAATATTTGTATGGCGTCTCTAATCAAAGATATGATCCGTATATGTTGGAAAATTTATGTATTTTTTAATTCTAAAATTTTAGAAACATTTGTTGATTACAAGCTTAAGATAAATTTACCCGTAGCTCTTTTTTATATTTATATTAATCTTATAATAACCGAGTTCTAGCAACGAAGGCTTTCGCCTCGTTATAGCGTGAACAGTCTAGAACCTCTGACTCCGGCACTAATAAGCTAGCGCGCTAATAACTAGCCTACCGGGGCGCTTCCCGTAGCTCCACTTTCAATTATATTTTTTAATATTCCAAAAGGTTGGCAGCTCCTGATAATAAGGTACACAGAAAAAACAGAACTTTGGGGACAACCGAATTTATAGCCAGTCAAATGTTTCAGACAATGAGTTAAGACAACAGTTATTTAGCTGGGACAATTTAGAAAAATTATATATATATGAGCTTTTAAGTAAACATAAAATAGCCTAACAACGCTATGAACTTACAAAGCTTCAATAATTCCGCCAACTTTTCATCAGTTGACGGACAATAACTGTTCTAAGAAGTAACATCTCGCCATGTTACCATATTTGCAGCCTTATATCTTTCACTATCTTTCATTTCTTCTCTATTCCCTTTCCAAAGAAAAATAAATATTATGTTAATTAAAAGTATCAGGAATGTATTTAGTGTTGCTTCTCTTCAAAAAATAAATAAAAAAAAAACTTGGGCCCCCATACTTCCTTTTCATGAATGATTTTTTCTGTGTACAACTCGACAAATAAATTTTGATCTCAATTAATTTTTATTATTAAAATAAATGAGCCAAACTTTCAAATTTTTTGTTTAATTGACTAATTAGACAATGCAATAAATTGAAAATAAGCTAAATATTGAAACTTTAAAATTATTGGGGGCCATTGCTAGCACTTTTCCGTTGTTTTTCAAAACCAATTTATACAGCTGATTTAAGCACATGCATGCTTTACACAAATAGTCTTAAGAATAAAAAGGTACGGATCCAATGGTTAGACTTTTCTAATATTTTCCAGTATACAATAACATTTTAATAGTAAATTGAACTTAATGCAAGTTGTATACAAATACAATCAATCTTTAGTCATCCTGAATTTTAAATAAAATTTGTGTGTCTCATTTTATTCTTTCAGAGGTGTCCATAGATTTAATGTGTGAATATTAAATTCAAAAGTTTGATGTGTAAACAGAAAAAATTATTGACAAAAAAAAATTACAATAATTTTTTTTTTTAATTTTTTTTATTTTCAATTAAACGTCAAATCATATAAATTAAATTTTTTATTGATTACTTGGTGAAAAAATATTCTAGTAATAACAAAATAAACCCCCCCCCCCCACCAAAAAAAAAAAAAGGTTATTAAAAATATTATTAATATAACGGGTATTAATAAAAGCGTCCTAGCTTAATTTTTCTAAGAAAGAAACGCACTCTTTGTTTTACAAAAACAACGTAGACTATATGTAGTGTTTGTATGCATCAGTGTTGTATACACATCAGTGTTGCCAGATAAGGGGATTCGGCTTCAGATTTGAAAACTTATTGCTAAAAAAAATTAAATTTTGATCGATTTTTCACATCGATAATCGAAAGCTATTTCTGATAAATTAATGACGTATTGTTTTTAATGCAAAGCTTGGCAATTCATTTTATTTCTTATTATTAATAATTTTATGAATCTATTAATAAATTATAATCACTTCATATCAATGATTCAATTTTGATTCGATTGAATAATTTGTTTTTGGGTATTTAAACTTCAAAAATAGGAACATGAGAACAAACTTTTTTCCTGGCAACACTGCGGCTACGCATGCACCAGTTATGATAAAGTTGGTACCATAGTATTTTTTGTGGTGATATTGGAACCTCAAAAGTACTATGATACTCCTAGGAACTATTTGGTACAAAGTGCTTAGAAATTTTCATGCAGTTATGAATTACACACACATATATGTATGTATATTTAAAAAAAAATTTTTAAATTTGATAAAAATTTTAATTGATTTGAATCTGGAATTTTAATTAAATTTTTATTAAAATTTTAATTGATTTGATACTGAGTTTTCAATTAAAAATTTGACTAAGTTTTTAATTGATTTTTGGTTAGAACTTTAATTAAAGTTTGTAATAATTTGATGCCAAATTACTATTTGAACTCCCTTTGCTCTGCTTACGGGGGCTTAAGTTGTAGAGGATTACTTGAGTAATTTCTTCTATGATTTGATGCAGATTTACAATTGGAGGATGTAATTATAAATACTCAGTAATAAGTAATTATAATTGTTATGGATATTAGGGGAAAAAGACCGAGGTAAAAATAAAAAGAGATAATTATTAGTGTTCTATTTCAATATTAAATTTTATTGCTGAGTTTGAGATGGTGCTTATAAGCCAACCGTCTTAAAGTTATGTTGGTTAGCTCCTGCTAACCTTGGTTAAATATATTTAACGTTATTGTAGATAAATTCAATTGTAAGTAAATTTGACTAATTTTCAACGAGTATTAAATATATAAAATATAATTCACAATAACTTTTCGGGCTACTTATAATTGTTTTTCTTTTTGGGTTATCGATAAATTTATACTAAGAATAACAAATCAAAATTGATATTACTTCCATTTAAAAGTATTTATTGTTCAAACTAAGTTTGGAAAAAGTTTCAATTGATATAATCAAAACTTTAATTGAAAATGTTGAAGATTTTTGATTAAAAATCTAATTGATATGATTAAAAAAATTAAAAATTTCAATTAATTTTAACAAAAAAAAAAAAAAAAAAAAATTAACTGATATAACAATTTATGTTGCTGGTCCAAATTTAATTATATTTTTAATTGCATTTACAAATATTTTTATTAAAACTTGATTTTAGTTTTTATTTTGTTGTTTAAACACAAATAACATTAATCATTTGTAGAGAATAACATTGAAAGCCGTATTCATAGACATTTATTGCGTTGTTTGTTGTTGTTTTGTGTGTTATTTTTGATTTATAAGTATGTTATAAAAATGTTATAAAACGACTGTAAATCTGTACCCATATCTTTGATTTGCAATTTTTTAACTTCACTAAATAAAATTGTTTAATCTCTTAAAAATTTTAAATCCCTCACAATTTTTTTTTTTTTTTTTTTTAAATTAATACTTTTGCGGTTTACTCAAAAACAGAAAAAAAATTATATCTCGTTTTGTAAATAAAGCTTAAATTATAGTTTAAAACAATATTTCTGTTTTTCAACAGAAAAACTTTATTTGCTAAAAACAAAATTCAAAAATTTAAACAAAAAAAATTTACCATCAACACAAGAAGAACCCTACAAAACCAAAATCCTAGAACTTATGCTGCACAATAAAACCTCAACAAACATTAACAAATACACAGTAGCAACAACAACAGCAGCTACAGAAATTATCAAAAAACTAAAAAATGTTTAAACTTACACTACGTAGTATAAAGTATTGCACACAGTAGCAACAAGAACAACTACCCAACAACAAAGTGAATAGAAACAAATTTTATCAAAACTTCTCTTACTACTCAAGAGTTATACAGATTTATATGAACACAGACACACACACACACACACACACACACACACTCACTCACCCACACAAAAATACAAACAAAAAAATATTGTAGTGTAAACGAACAAAATGCAAAATATGTTTATAACAAAAATATGTACAAGTTAGCAGTAATAACAGTTGTTCGTATGTCATATTAAAGTGCAATAGAAATTTTTTTTAAAGTTCATTTTTCATATACTACTGTTTTATTTTTTTTGTTATTGTAATTGTTGTCGATGATGCTGCCATTATATCAACAATATTTTGCATTTTACGATGATTATTGCCAGCTACAACACAGTAGCAAATAATAGCAACATTATCCGTGCAGAAAGACGATACAATAGTAATATGTTAGACGACTAATGACGTTAAGAATAAGTAAAGCAACAACTGCAGTAACAAAAAGGCAACGCAACGTTAAAGAGAAAGTAAAGTATTAAAATAAAAAAAGTTTTACATTTAGATGCAAATAAATACCCAGCAAAAATGAAGCTGCCAAAGAAGCAATGAAAGCATCACTACTATGGCAAAGGCATCACTTCTTTTCTGATGGTTTCATCGATGAATTTAACATAAGCGTGTCATAGGATGGAAGTATTCAAATGTAGCTACTAGCATTACTCATACTTTACTCTAAGGAAGCAATAATAATACAATGATTAGGTATTCTGATGCATGAGTGGAAAATGTTCATATACTTTGTAATGCTTAAGCTTTGATGAAAATTTAATTCATAAGAATGCAGAAAAATAAGTTTAAAGAAGCAAAATGTATGTATTGATATACAAATACTCTTTATTATAACAAATAAACAATTCTGCATTATGGAAAAATCATTTTTGAAACATTTTTCAAAAATTTTAATGAATTTTTAGACAAATTTTAAAATATTTTTGGATAATTTAAAAACTGGTTGTACAATTTTTAAACATTTTTAGACAATTTTAAAATACTTTTGAACATTTTTAAATAATTTTTGCACAATTTTAAAACATTTTTTTTGCAATTTGAAATAATTTTTACACAATTTTAAAATAATTTTGGTAAATTCTGAAATAAAACTGGAAATGATGTAGTGTTAAATAAAATACATAATCCAAAAATGCACAGATTGCGTCGTCATAAATATTTGAGGCTGAAAAATGCAAATGACAGGCCAGCTAGTTTTAAATTAAAGGTCAAAAAAAATTTTCTTGATTTTTCAAAACTTTTATAAAAATTGCAAAACTGCATAAATTCTAACCGTTATGAAATTTTAAACTAAAATATAAAAAATGATTTAATAAAAAATTAAAATAGTGCATCAGAACTATTTTCTCAATTTAAATAAATGCCTAAGATTCAAAAAAAATACGATATACTATAACTTATGGTTTAGAAGTAATGAAGAGTGATTTTAAGATATGCATCGGGTTTATATCCAGATCACTGTACTTGAAATATGAACACATGAATGCTTTTGGAAGTGCCTTAGAATAACACCAAAAAATCATAAAAGAATGTGAACTGAAGTTTAGGAAGTAATGAAAGAAGTTATAGTTACAGAATGACTACCTTTTTTTTGCTGGGTAGTAATTGTAAATGAGATTAATGATATTATTATAAATATTTCTTACAATGCAATGAAAAAGGTTTTTAATTTTAATGAAATTGATAAAAAAAAATTGGCATACAAAATTTAAATAAATTGGTATTTTCAAAATAATATTTTCCAATAAAAACTGTTAGCTTAATAGAATTTGTTTTTTATTTTGAACCAGCTATGAAATTAGTTAATAGCAAAATGTTTAAGTTAAAATATAGTAAACTTATTAGGTTAGTAAATCCTGTATATATTATTCGATACCTCTCTTTTAATTATAAATATTTTAAAGTTTAATTATATATTTTTTAAAATTTTTACCTGGTCGCTTAGGTCGAAAGTGATCCTTACAATTTTTTCAATTTAAAAATTAGTGTTTACTATTCGTTAGTAACATTTAATTATGATCTCGAGCCTAATAAATTTTCAAAAATATATACTCGTACTTATTAGATTAGGTTAAAATAAACTCAATAAAGCTTACTGGTGTATTACTACTACAAAGGCACATGCACCTGGTTTGTTTGTGAGGCTCCTGTAGCGATGTTCTTTCAAGGTGTCCAGGATAAACTTGAGGACCACTCTACCCTTTAGTATAGTTGTCACTTTTTGGAAGTTAACACTTAATTATATTTTATGTTTGTATAAAAACTATTACAATTTCAAATTATTTTACACGATAGCAACAAGCCATTCTTCTTCTCCGGTCAGATTCCTTCGGCTATGATCTTTGAACTATCTTTTTCGGTAGGAGTTCCCATTCTAGGGAAAGTTTATTTATTTATAGCATAAGTCGAATATGGAATTAGCTCTCCTTCTCTCCTCCTTCCCATAACCTATTTTCCTTATTGCAATAAAATGCAACGCATTAGTAGGGACACCCTCTGAGTATTCGTCTGTCGTAAAAAAAACTATACCCCAGGCTACACTCAGAATAAAAAGTTAGTAGAAAAATTTGTAAACGGTAAAGAAAAACTTTAAGCCCCTGAATCTTAAGAATAACAAATACAGCGACAAAAAGTTTACCTTTTCTGATATTTTCCCCATAGTGAAACTGAATAAAAAAAATCAACTGGATGTTAGCATAAATAGCTTTTTCCTTTGATTTGTGAGTTAAATAGCGATATTTTAAATAGCGATATTTACTTTCAAGGGCACGAAGAATGTTGATGAAGGGCGTAGCTGACCAGAAAATTTATTCCATTCAGCTAGTGTCTGAATAACTTTTTCTGTGTATTCTCCATAATTACTAAATAAAAATAAGAAAAACTTGTTCATCTGAAAAAATACAAAAATTTTCTATGTTCTCGAACCAGACTAAAAAAATATTTATACATACTTTTCCCCTTATATAATATCATTTTATTACTTTGTTAATGTTATTTTAAGAATGAAAAAATTACGGTGGCCAGAGTTGGGCGGATTTATTTTAAATTTTTCAATTTACAATATTATTTAAGTAGGCAGCTGACTTAAATGCAAAGTTTGTGGAAAAAATCTTAATTAGGCTCTCTTGGATCTAAGGAATAGGCAAATTTCAAATTATATTTTGTTAGATTCAGAAAAGTTATTTTATAATAACTTCTGAAGCAAAATTTAAAAATTTTATTGATTTCTCTGAATTTATTGAAAATGGATAAAGTATACAATTTTGAAAACATTTCTAAAGGAAGAGTTTAGAGATTTCTACATATTTTTCCATGAATTTATTCGTTCTGCATTTTATCATAAGACAATTTAAAAATATAAATATGAACGATTTCTGATTTGTGATATTTATCATATTATTTCTAAATTATAATATTATTTTTGAATTGTTAAAATGTTAAGAAACATGATAAAGTTTATTAATAAAATATAGAGAACAAAGTTGTAAATATTCGATAAGAGCCAGCAGAATAGAATACGTATTTTCAGTTATCGCTACAAAACCATATTTACTATCCACGCCCCTTTTGGGTTAATAATTGATATTGCCTACTTATATTGAGTGTTGCAAAACAAATTAAGTTTGAAATTACTAACCGAAACAATATGAAATTATTAGGCAAATTTTTTGATTTATCATACAATTTTTCAGTTTGTAAACTTTTCTTCACTTTCATCCTTTATATTTACTTAAGTGTAAATTTTTGTTGAAAAATCCCTCCATATTATTACTCTTTTGGTAGTACAAGTACCGTTTCAAATAGAAAAAAAGTTTTTTTTTTTTCAGATTTAGTTTTGTGTTGTCCAAACAAAATTAATGTAAGCAAAGGGAGAATAAAGTAACATAAGAGAAAGAGAAGAGTGGCAAGATAAAGTATACTCAAAGTATGAAAGAGTAAAGAAGAGGAAATGATGGAAATTAGAGGAATTTCTTGCAGCAGAGTTACCTATTAGATTAAATAAACAATCAAGTGTATGTAAATATATATAAATAACTTAAAATAATGCAATAATCCTAAAGATATTAATATACCCAGTGTACGTATACGTATTATTTAAAGGAATTAATATTATTCATACGCTTTGTAGGAAATTATTCCATTATTAACAAACAAAAAAAAACTTAATTAACTAATACAATATAAAGAGCCAATTTATACGATGCCATTGATTGCATGCAATTTTCATAATTCCCTTTTCAAAGTTGCTTCCAAAGTTATGTCCAAATTCGAATGTGAATGAAGCAACATAAGAAGAATACATATGAGTAACAAAAATATGCACGAAAAACGAAAACCGTGCTTATTTTGTTACCCCGCTTGCTTCTCGCCAACAAACAAAAATTGCACGCAATAATTTTACCTAATTGCAACCTATTTCTAAATATGTTTTAACAATTGTCATTATTATTTTTGCTTGGTAATTCCTGTACTGTAATTATAAGATTAAATCTTGCTGTGCAGGATATGACAATAAATAAATTAATAAAATAAATAAATAAATAAATAAATAAATAAATAAATAAATAAATAAATAAATAAATAAATAAATAAATAATTGCATGCAACAAAGTGACCGTTTAAATTGACTCTAAGATGAATTTTTTGCGATATTTTCACAATTGTTTTTTCCAACAATATTTATATGTCATTGAAAAAACTTACTATTTAGTGAGAATAAGAAAATTAAAGAATATTTTTTTTCTTTGCTAATTTTTAATCTGGCAACTCTTGCTGCTGTTGTTATTGCTATTGCTATTATCCATATTTACTTACTAACTAACGTTATTTGTACCAACCTATTATACATAGGTACAATCAACGATTGAATAAAGTACACAGTAAAAAGTGCGAAATTGTAAGTATTTTTCTCTGTTTTTCTTCTTTATATATTTTTTTTTTTATTTTTGTATGCTACGGATGTTTCAACTTCCGTTTCCTTTTTAAATGATATACAGAGTAGTAAAGTAAAGCAGTACCTAGAACTTGTATTTTTTTGCATTTAACTAAAACAACAAAAGTCATTACCAATGTACAAAAACGTCATTATCAACGTGTATAAACTTCATTATTATTGTTCTCGTTTCGTATATGAATATTTTAGTTCTCAACAATAATGTAAAGTTAGCGTTTTTCTTTTAAAGAAAAAGTGTTTATAATATAAATTAAAATTATAAAGTTAAAAAATCAGTTTTCTGTTATTTATGGTATTAGTCTATGGAAAATGAATTCACATAAAATTAATTAATTTTACATAAAAGTACATAAATTGTATGTGAATTCGTTTTACAGAACAGTCCCATCCAATTAAAACTTGTAAGTTCTCGAAGAAATAAAGCCTGATGATACTTGCGGTATAAAGAACGCATCATGCAGTGATTTTGAGTGTATCTACTAGCTCTTTGTGTATAAGAAGCGGGCATTTTGTGTGTTTACGTGTTCGAGGCGTTTATGATAAATTTGGACGGAAAATTGTCCATTACCAAATAGTCACGAGTATTCCGCGTTCTTTTATACTATACCCAGCAAAAAAAAAAAAATATGATAGTCCTAAACTTCAGTTGGCATTCTTTTATGATTTTTTGGTGCTATTCTAAGGCACTTCCGAAAAATTCATGTGTTTATATTTGAAATGCAGTGATCTGGATATAAACTCGATGTATATCTTAAAATTTCACTCTTCAATACTTCTAAAGCAAGAGTTATAGTATTGTTTCAGCCTCAAATATTTATGACAACGCAATCTGTGCTTTTGGCATTATGTTTATTAGTTAACACTACACCATTTCCAATTTTAATTCAGAATTTATCAAAATAATTTTAGAATTGTGTAAAAATTTTCCAAATTGCCCAAAATGTTTAAAATTGTGCAAAATTTATTTCAAATTGTCCAAAAATATTTTAAAATTTGTCTAAAAATTCATTAAAATTTTTGAAAAATGTTTCAAAAATGATTTTTCCAAAATGCAGAATTATTTATTTGTTTTAATAAAGAGTATTTGTATATCAATGCAAAAATTTCTCATCTTTAGACTTATTTTTCTCCATTCTTATGAATTAAATTTTCATCGAAGCTTAAATACTACAAAGTATATGAACATTTTCCACTCATGCATCAGCATATCTAATCATTGCATCTTCATTGCTTTCTTAGAGTAAAGTATGAGTAATGCTCGTAGCTCTATTTGAATACTTCCATCCTATGGCACGCCAATGTTAAGTTCATCGATGAAACCATTAGAAAAAAAGTGATGCCTTTGCCATAGGAGTGATGCTTTTATTGCTTCTTTGGCAGCTTAATTTTTGCTGGGTAGTGTTCAACGGCTTGTCAACGTATATGTCGTATCTATCTGTTAACTTCAGAAATATTAAAATAAAACTTACAGATGTCGTCATTGGTAAAAGTTATAGCATCTGCTGATAATATTATACTTTTTAAAATAAACTGCAATGCCATCTTTAAGTTTTTTCCATATAGAATTTTACGGGTGTTTAAATTATAAAAATCCCACTGTAAATGTATACTTGAAGAATTGTTAAAAGCAATGAATTTGACTGGGGTTGGTAGAACTGTTATATCCAAAATGCTGGCATACCTACACAGAAAAAAATAACACAAACATTTAAGTAATTAAAAATATTAGTTAAAATTTAAATTGAATTTTTAAAAATTTCTAAAAAAAATTTTCATATAAAAATTCTTTGAAAATAAAAATTTAAGTTACAAAAAAAAAATAACAAAAATTTTTTGTGTTTACAATTTCCATTGTTGGTGCCTTTTTAAAAAATATATTTTTGTACTTACAAAAATATTCTATGAAAGATTTTCAATATTAAAAACAGAATTTTGTATTTTTATTCTGTGTACACAGAAAAAATTATTGCCGAAAAAATTTTAATAAAATTTTATTTTTACTTTTGTTCACTTTTAATTAAAAGTTTAATCATGCCAATTAAATTTTTGTTTGATAATGAACTTAGTGTACAGAATATTCTAGTTTACAATAAATACTATTGACAACATATAAAACATACAGTTTGAAAAAATCCAATATTTTTTTGTGCAACAACAAAAGGGGGGAGACTGGTCTATCCAACTGGAACCCAAGAGTACCAAAAAAAAAATCCAAATAAAATAAATCACTGAAAATTTGTCGTTTTTTCTCAATAAAAATAAAGTATTAAATACTTTCCTTTATTGTATAAATAAAAAAACTCGAAAAATTTACCACGAATGAAGTACACTTCTTCATATTATGAAAATTACAACGATAACAAAAAAAAAAAGAAAATTAAAAGCCCTTCGTTAAATTCAAGGATGAGATTTAAAAGAAAATATATAAAAACCCAGCGCCCTCTGGGTTCAAAATAACAAGCAACCAGTACGGCATCACAATCGCCAAAATCCAAAAATAGTAGGGTGACCATATGACCATTCCACAGACTTGAACACAGTTATTTAAGCTGCGAAATTTCATCTCAATTCCCTAAACAAACAAAAAAAGGTTTATTGAAAATGAATTTAATATTCAATACAAAATAGTCTATGTAGTGTTTGTATGCATCATAGTGTAAATACATTAGTGTTGCCAGATTTGTTAGCTTCAGATAAGAAAATTTATTGATACAAAAAATTTAATTTTGATATATTTTTCAGATCGATAATCAAAAGCTATTTCTGTTAATTTAATGAAGTGCTGTTTTTAAGGCAGATCTTGATAATTCTTTTTATTTCTTATTATTAATAATTTTATGAATCAATAAATAATTTATAATCTCTTCATATCAATGAATCAATTTTGATTCGATTAAATAATTTGTTTTGTGATTCTTTTCGCGAATGATTTTTGGTTATTTGATAAGTTAAAATTTAATCAATTTGATTGATTCTACGAAAATAATTAACAAAAATCAAATTGATTCTCTGAATTTGATATTACACAGAAAAAAGTATTACAAAATTTCGATTGTTGGTTCATTTTTAAAAATATTTTTTTTTTGTTTCCAAATATATTTTATAAAAGATGTTCCATAACAAACAAAATTTTGTACAAAGTATTTAGAAACTTTCATTCGTTGATGAGTTACCTATATTTAAGAAAAAAAAATATTAAAAACTAAAATAAAATTAATATCTTATTTTTATACTCTTCACCACAGGTGGAAGGGTGTATATAAATTTGTCATTCCGTTTGTAATTTCTAGAATATTGATCTTAGACCCTTAAGGTATATATCTTCTGGGTCCTTATGAAGAGCGAAGTGGATTTCTGTTTGCTATTGAAAATCAGCCAGACCGCTGTTATTAGCTGAGATATTAGCAAAAAACCAGGACTATCTCTATTTTTTCCGTATAATCCTTTTGTTTAATATGTATGTTGAAATTCTTTTCTCTCACCTCTTCACCTTTTATACACAAACAACAAACACATGCAAAGATTTGTCATTTAAATAAAAACAAAACAAATCTGTTTTAAACAAAATCTGTTTATTTTTTACATCTATTAGCGACGGGTGCATATAAGCTTGAATAGCTCTGTGGTCTAACTGCTATGTCACAAATAGTTTTTTTCTCTAAGGCGTGGGTTCGATTCCCGTCTATTCAACTTTTTTGTACAATTTTTTTTATATTTCCTTAAGACTTTTTTTGTTAATTTTTTTTAACATTAATGATCGATTTTAATAAAATTTTAAATTAATAATTAAATAATCCATAAATAGGCTAAAAACATGAAAATTTTTATAAAATCCTCTGATACAAACAAAATACAAACGGTTTTCTTTCTATTTTTTGCTCCCATTTAAAAGAATTATTAAAAAAAATTTTAAACCATTTTATTTCTCATATATTAAGAAATTTTTTTACATAACTCCTTTTTGAGTGAAACTATTTTAGGTCATAACTGATAATGATTTATAATAAAAATTTATAAACTATTTTCCTACAAATTTTTATAATTAAGCGGAAGAAATTAAAAACATTTTTTAAAAAGGCGAAATAATATCCCAAATGCAAATTTGCCAGCTAAATTTAACGTTTTAGTAGAAAAAACACATGCAGTTCTAGTGAAATCTTTCAACGATTTGTAAAAAAAATATTTGTTGAAAAAAGCTTTTTTTAGAACTAAAAAGATTTTTGAAAAGCAAAAATATGACAACACTGATTGGCATTATGATTTATGATTGTTGCTGTTTTTATTTTATTTGTTGAACTTTTTGCCTTTCACCTGTTCATCTTTTATACACAAACAACAAATTCATACAAAGGTTTGTCATTTATATAAAACCCAAACAAATCAGTTTTAATCGAAAACTCTTTATTTACTTCTATTAACGACGTTTGCTTATGTCCTATAATGGCTCAGTGGTCTAAGCGCTTTGTCACAAATACTTTTTTTCTTTAAGTCGCGCGATTGAGTCCCGTCTATTCAACTTTTTTTATTTTTATATATTTTTAACACTTTTTTTTTATTTTCTTAAGACTTTTTTTTTTATTTTTTTTTTAACAAAACAAATACGTCCAGCACAGTTGGCTTAACGATGTCGGCCTGCTTTTCTGTATCATTGGAGAATGGAAGAGAAAAAGTTTCCAAATAAGGTGAAAGCATCTTGGTTATCAATACACAACATCTGACCAAATGTGGGCGGGATCCTTGAATTGGGCGTGAAACAAAATAGATTAATTTATATCTTAAGAACGGTAAGACCATAATTAAATACTCCATAAATGGGCTAAAAACATCAAAATTTTTATAAAAACTAAAATTTTAGAGCTGTAATATGACCTATGTATGGATACATCTTATATATCCAAAGATCGAACATCTTTAGTAGAACATATTTGCTGAAAATAGTTATGATCAAAACATACATTTTTTAAAATACCTATTTTCGGAAACCATAAATCTTCCCGAGTCCAAGTTTTATAACCAAACTAAATGGTAAATTTCCTCTTAAAGATGTTCGTACGTATATAGATCTGTCAATTCCATATATGTCCATATATTAACTTCACTTTTTTCCCAACCATGGTGAAGGGTATATAAGATTCGGCATAGCCGAATTTAGCCGCTCTTACTTGTTTAAGCTAAAGATTTTTTCATATAAAAAAATTCTTATTTTATTTTCGATATTTCGTATTATTAATAAATTATATAATTAATTAACAGTGTTAGCGAAATATCGAAAATAAAATAATAATTTTTCTTATAAGAAAAAATCTTTAGCTTAAAAAATAAGATATTCATATTAAAATAAGATCGAATAAAGTTATAGAATTATTAAATTAAAATTTTATTTGATTTGATGCTTGAATTTTAATTAAAAATTTGATTAAAATTTTAATTGACTTTTGGTTAGAACTTTAATTAAAGTTATAATTTATATAATTTAAACTTTAATTGAAAATGTTGAAGAGTTTTGATTAAAAATTTAATTGATATGATTAAAAGAAAAAATTGGAAATTTCAATTAATTTTAACAAAAAAAAAATAAATAATTGATATAACAAATTATTTTGCTGGTCCAAATTCAATTAAATTTTTAATTTTATTTACAAATATTTTAATATGATTTCAAAATGCTTTAATATACTTATAACGTTTTTCTCATAACAAAGTATTGCCACCATTGCCATACAACCTTACTCAACATTATTACCTCTACCAACACACACATTTATAAGTTAACAACTCACACACGCACATCCGACGCATTTGAGAGTAGTAACTACAACATTAATACAACAACATACACTGCTACTATTATTTTGGTTTGTTGTAGATGTTTTTTTTTAAACAATTTTACAACTTCGTTTTATAACTTCGTGTGTTTTTTTTTTAGTATAAAATTTAAAGGGAATATAATGTTGATGATGTTCTCATATAAAATGACAATGTTCTCATAGATTTTATTATTGTTATGCTCCTAGGTGTTGTTATTCTCCTGTAATTCATGTTGTTGTTGCTGTTGCTTTTTGTTGTAATTTTCGTTTGTATGTTGGTTATCAGTGCTGTTTCTATTTTTCGCACCATGTTTTTTTTTTCGTCTACTTATTTTGTGTTTTTCTGATGATACTGTGTGATGCTGTGGCAATTTCTTTACTCATAGAAATATTCTACCATCAGTTATTGAGAGGGAGTCATTGAAAACGGTCGTGTTGTCGTGTTTTTAACGCTGGCTACATTTTAATTTGTTGTATACGCACGAATTCGTCCTAAACGTAAATACAAAATAAAAAAATACTTTACAAAAAAAAATCTATCTGCATGTTTATGCTGTTAAATTAAGAAAAGTATTTTTTTTTTTTGCTTCCAAAAAAAATTGTTAAAATCGGTGTTTCGGAGGAAAAAGAAACAAATAGTTTTGCAACTTTTTTATACTGAATTTCCTTTTGGATTTTTAAGTAAATAATAAAAAAATATTAGTGTTCTAGTTTTTGTTTTCTGGTAAAAAAAAAATAAAGAATTGAAAAATTAAAGAAAAAAAACAGTCCAGAAATTGTGCATTGTTGTTATGATGGTATTATTGTTGTTGTTATTGCTGTTGTTCTTCGTGTCATTGTAAATGGCGTTATTGTTGTTGTTCGCTCGTTCATTCATTCGTTCTACTCATTGTTGTAGTAGTTTTTGGCCATGATAAGGCGCGTTAGTGACATTGCACAACAACGTTAATGTTGCTGCTATTGCTAGTTGCTTATGGCTGTAGATGACTCTATGCCTTGGATGCTTGATTTGACTGTTAAACAACAGCAACATAAGAAGAAAAAAAACAACAACAACAAACATTAAACAAAAAGGGCTTTAACTTCACCATACGCTGTATATGTGTGTCTGTGTGTGTGTCTGTATCAAAAACTACTACTACTCTCTTTAATGTATGTGTGTAAATGATATTGTTCTTGTTGTTGTTTATGTTCATATTGGTGTGTGTTTGTTCTTATTTTTGGCATTTCAATCCGATTTCTATTGTTCGCGCTTTTGTAGTTTACATTTTTGTTGTATTTTCGCTTGCTAACTGTTTGGTCATATTGTATGTTATAGTGTCAATGTGTTGTGTTGTGTCTCAGTCGTATAAACTATAGTGATAATGCCGTTATATGTGTACCTATAAACGAATTTCATTATTTAAAGGCGCTGGCTTTTTTTTTTTGGTATAATGATACCCGAGACTTGCAGCTTAAAATTTAAATACCATTAAGCATTATAACGAAATGCAATTTTAATTGATATATAATGAATTGAATATCAAAAAATAATTAAAACTACAGCAACGGCATGAGAAAAAAATAATAAATTATTCAATAAAATCGTTTAAATATAAAATAAAATTAAAATTACAAATTAATTAAAAATCAACTAATATGGTTACGATTAACATTAATATCAGTATAACACTAGGTTACAAACTATGTGATTATATGTTACTTTTTTGCGGTTTTTAGTTTATATATTTTTGAGATTTTTATCTTAGTCCAGAAATAGTCAATCTGTTTACAGATGATTACATTATAAATACAATTTAATAGGAAACATATACTTTGAACATTGTTTTTTTTTTAAAGGATTTAATGGATAAAGTGCAATAACACATGATGCTGCGTTTAGACTGTTAAAGCTAATTTAGTAAAAGTTGTATTAACTACTTAATGTCAGTGCAACCTTTAGTAGTTAATCAACTTTTTACTAGATTAATTTTGCAGTGAATATTTATTATAAATTATGGTTGGCATTCAATCACTCCCACATCAATACCGATATGAAGTATTTTAAAACTGCGACTAGTGATAAGTGTCTTCCAATATCGCAGAGATTATTTTATAATTTGCCTCTTAAACTTCGTTCTATATGCAAGTTATCATTGTAAATCGGTGTTTCGGTATTATAATGATTTTTAAAATTGAACAATAAAAATTTCATTTTAATCTGGATGTAGCTATGATAACCAACTAACGTTATTATGAAATGTTATTGGATGACAACCCTGCCATAAATCTGATTTTGTCAAAATGGACATTATTTAATTTCTTAAAAAAAATTGCAAAGAAAACAAGATATAGTTGCCCAGCACTGTCCACCAGTCGCTGTGAATGGAGTTGCAATTCCCGAAGCTGACTGTGTAAAATACCTAGGTTTGAATATTAATATTGAATATTAGATAGACGATTAACTTGGTAAAATCACATTACATTAAAAAGAAATCAACTTGATAAGAAGACGAAGAAAATGTTCTGGTTATTAGGTCCTAAATCACAATTATGCTTGAAAAACAAGGTTATTTTATATAAAGCCACTTTGAAATCTATATGGACCCAGCAAAAATGAAGCTGCCAAAGAAGCAATAATAGCATCACTACTATGGCAAAGGCATCACTTCTTTTCTGATGGTTTCATCGATGAATTTAACATTAGCGTGTCATAGGATGGAAGTATTCAAATGTAGCTACTAGCATTACTCAAACTTTAATCTAAGGAAGCAATGATAATACAATGATTAGGTATTCTAATCCATGAGTGGAATATGTTCATATACTTTGTAGTATTTAAGCTTTGATGAAAATTTAATTCTTATGAGTTAGAATGCAGAAAAATAAGTTTAAAGAAGCGAAATGTATGTATTGATATACAAATACTCTTTATTAAAACAAATAAACAATTCTGCATTATGGAAAAATCATTTTTGAAACATTTTTCAAAAATTTTAATGAATTTTTAGACAAATTTTAAAATATTTTTGGATAATTTAAAAACTGGTTGTACAATTTGGAAACATTTTTAGACAATTTTAAAATATTTTTGAACAATTTTAAATAATTTTGCACAATTTTCAAACATTTTTGGGCAATTCGAAATAATTTTTCCACAATTTTAAAATTATTTTGATAAATTCTGAATTAAAACTGGAAATGGTGTAGTGTTAAATAATAAACATAATACAAAAATGCACAGATAGCGTCGTCAAAAAAATATTTAAGGTTGAAAAAATGCAAATGACAGAGATAGTTTCAATTAAAGTTAAAAAAAAAACTGTTTTTCTTGATATTTCAAAACTTTTATAAAAATTGCAAAACTGCAAAAATTCTAACCCTCATGAAATTTTAAACTAAAATATAAAAAACGATTTAACTAAATAATTAAAAAAGTTCATCAGAACTATTTTGTCAATTTGAATAAATGCTTAAGATTCAAAAAATATACGCTATACTAAAACTTATGCTTAAGAAGTCATGAAGAGTGATTTTTTAAGATATGCATCGGGTTTATATCCAGATCACTGCATTTGAAATATGAACACATGAATTCTTTTGGAAGTGCCTTAGAATGAGACCAAAAAATCATAAAAGAATGTCAACTGAAGTTTAGGAAGCAATGAAAGAAGTTATAGTCACAGAATGACTACCATTTTTTTTACTGGGGAGTTATGGGATCCAATTGTGGGGAATGGCTTCTTATTCCAATGTTGATATTTTACAAAAATATCAATCGAAAACTTTAAGACTTATTACAGATGCTCCTTGGTTTGTTAGAAATGATGTCATTCAAATTGATCTAAATGTTTCTAAAGTTAGAGATGAAATTAAAAAATACAGCGCTAACTTCCTCAACAGTCTAAGTAATCACCCAAATGTATTAGCAATAACTTTGCTAGATGAAAGTGTTGAGATAAGAAGGTTGAAAAGACTGCATATATTAGATCCCCCTTTTTCACAATAAGTTTATATCAAATATGTATTTAAAGCACTTTACTTAATATCTAAAAAATAGAAATAGTATTTTTCTCTTTTTTTTTTTTTTTTTGCTAAGTTCAATGGAACTTAGTGCCTCTGTTATTCTTTTTTCTCTTTAACTTAAAACATTTGCTTATTATTTTATTGTAAATAGATTGTAAATAAATAAATAAATAAATAAAAAAAAAATAAAAAAGTTGCCCAGCAAAAATGAGGCTGCCAAAGAAGCACTAAAAGCATCACTTCTTTTCTGATGGTTTCTTCGATAAATTTTACATTGGCGTGTAATAGCATGGAAGTATTCAAATAAAGCTACTTCCATTACTCTTACTTTATTCTTAGGAAGCAATTACAATGCAATATTCTGATGAATGAGTGGAAAATGTTCATATACTTTGTAATATTTAAGCTTTGATGAAAATAAGTTTAAAGAAGCGAACTTTATGCACTGATATAGAAATACTCTTTATTAAAACAAATACACAATTTTGCATTAATAAAAAACTTTTTTTGGACAGCTTTGAAATATTTTAAAAAAATTTGAATCAATTTTTGGACAAATTTAAAATATTTTTGAATGATTTAAAAACTGGTTGAACAATTCTGAAACATTTTTATACCCCATTCATACTGAGCACCAAAAGCCGTATTTTCGTAATTTGCAAGTTTTTAAATTGTATGGAATTTGGAAGTTGAAAAGTTGAAAAAAAGAAAATACGTATTTTGGGGCTTAGTATGAATGGGATATAAGACAATTTAAAAATATTTTTGAACAATTTTAAAAAATTTTTAGACAATTTTAAAACCTTTTTGGACAATTTGAAATAATTTTTACACAATTTTAAAATTATTTTCGATAATTTTTAAACATTTTTACACAGAAAATTAAGAATTCTTTAAAGAAATTTTATATTTGTGAATGCCTCAAAAAAGTCACACCAGTTATTGGACTTTTTTTTTGGAAATGTATCCAATAAAAATATCTCAGAAATAATCTGATGGAAAATTTTCCAACTCTCTCTTAATAATTTGGACAGAAGAGCAAATTTTGTGAACGAGTCAAATTATCTTAAGCATTTCTTTAATTGTAGAAATTCATAATTTTGACCAAATATGGCAAAAACTAAAAAAAAAATTTGAGTGACTAAAAATATAAATCCTTTTTCAGGATACGCTTTAAAATTTTGATTAAAAACGTTTAGAGATAATTACAAAAATGTTCATTCTGGGTTTAGGTAAAGTCATGTTTCGTGGAGCTTTTTTTCCAGTTTGATGCCATATGTTGGTGGAGGAGGATAGGAAGTGCCGAATTCAAATCCGGTTTTTTTGTAGGAGGATAATGCCCGATTTTCCCGCCCAAGCTGCACAGAAAAAACTAAAATCGAGTTTCAATTAAAGTATTTGTAAATACAATTGAAATTTAATTTAATTTACACCAGCAAAAGAATTTGTTATACCAATTAATTTGTTTTGTTAAAATTAATTCAAATTTCCAATTATTTTTTTTATCATATCATTAAATTTTTAAAAAAATCTTTAATACTTTCAATTACAGTTTTTATTATATCAATTATAACTTTAATTAAAGTTCTACCCGAAAATGAATTAAAATTTTACAAAACCACTAAAATTTTAATCAAATTTTCAATCTTTTTTTTTATCAAATATACATACATTTGTGTGTAAGTTATCAACACATGAAATTTTCTAAATACTTTGTACCAAATAGTTCATAGGAGTATCATAGTACTTTTGAGGCTCTAATAGCATCACAAAAAATATTATGGTACCAACTTTATAATAACTGGTACATGCGTATCTTCGGTGTTGTTAAAAAAAAGTTTGTACTCACGTTCCCATTTTCATAATTGTTTAAAAAAAATTAGAATTTCCTTTTTTATAAAATGATTTTTCGCATATCTTGTTTGCCAAGAAAAAGTGTGGCCTCATAAAAGAATTCAAACTTTTGCTTTATAAATGCTTTATAAAAGCTTAGGTCCTTCTCTATAATTTTTGTAAAAACTTTTTACCGATTGCATCATGTAGCTTAGAAAATTCATAATTATTTCCAGTTAATTTTTAGTTTGGAACCACTGAGCGTATGAGTGATGCCTTTTAACAGTATGTGCAACACTCATATGACTTTTTTTTTAAATTAATTTAGTTAAAACTTTCATATCTTATTTGATTCAATTGACCATAATTTTGATGTTTATCCATGGCTTTTCTTAATATATTCGATACTTTCTTCGCTGGATGATGTGTTCTACACTAGAAACAAAAAACAAATTAATTTGTTGTTGGACGACTTTTATTTGCAACGATTTTGTTATAAAATTAAAAATTTCAGTATGTGCAGATCTAGAGTTCTTTTAAATATGTTTTTGCTTATAGAAACAACCTTTAACAAAAATTTAAAACATTATTTATCTATTCACAATTTTTTTAATGCGATTTTCGATGCAAGAGGTTAGAATAACAAAAATATTGCCAAAAACTAGTGTAATTAAATTAGCTGAAATAAGTGAGTAAATTGGGTGTAAACTTGTTTAATTAAATTAGCAAAAAAAAAAAAAGTAGAAAAATTAATTTCAAATTGATTTAAGTTTTTAGTTGCATCACAGTGCAAAATTTTGTACATTTTTGTATTAAAAGCATTAAATTTGAATGCCTCAACGAGCTATATGAAATAAAGCGTATATATCACTTGCTGGTGTCAGTATTAATAATCAAAACTAAAAAGATGTCAAACCAACTTATGTGAAAAATTATGAGTATGAAGACTTTAAATGTATAAAAAAATAGTAATCTGTAAAACTGAGGTCGGTAAGGTAGTGCCTTAATAATAGTTGCCTAAAAATCATGAAACTAGCAAGTGTCATATAAGTTTTTTTTATTTATTCTTCATTAACATAACCGAGCCATTGTGGCCTTATGTGGTTAAATAAAGCTACTAAATAAATAACTCCCAAAAACTAAAACGAAATAATTCCCCGAAATTAGAGAGTGTTTTCTGATTTTCCACTGCTCCAATTTTATGGAAACATTTTCTTGAAATTTTACTATCTTTTTATAAATTAAATAGACCCGCTAAGAACCATCATGCATTATATGAGTCTGGATATTTTTTTTTTGTATTTTGGCTGTACATAAAACCCAATTTTCGTTATCTCTTTCCTGGCTAAAGGTATATTTATTTAATAAGACTTCTCTATTTTTTATATTTATTTACCCATTCGACAGAAATGTGTTAATATTTTAATAATTTTACAAAATTTTATATGTAACCAGGGGAAAAGATGTTGCCAGGCTAAAAACAGGGATTGTCCGGAGTCCCTATATGAAAATAGTTTCAAAGAACCTTAATATTTCGCTCACACTCATATTTTAAGTTTGAGGTTTTTAGCGGCTTTTAGCTCCTCGAAAAAATTTCCAAAAATTCGTTCTTGTTCTTAGATACTCCATACTCCAAGAAAGACACTCACAATATATTATCCGTTACCCACTGTAGTTTATTTATAAAGTAATACGTAGAGTTTGTGTTTAAATGAAGAATCAATTGAAATTCATAGAAATATATTTTTAAACTATTTGAATCAGTCATTCAAAAACAAACTATAAAAATTTACAGACATTCAGTAGGAGTTGATATTTTCAGTTAAATGTAAATCTTTATGTTTTCTGTTTTTAAAAATAGAAATTCATATAATTCCTTTCTGTTTTTTTTTACCAAAATAATTTATTTATATACAAAATTATTTCAATAAAAATTACAAGAAATTATTCAAATATACATACACACAAAGCCAATAAAAATATATACATCTGTGTGTGTGTTGTGTAAAATTACATACAAATAAATAAAACTTTCAATTTGAAAAACAATCTACAAAAATCATTTTTTTCTACTTTTTGTCAGTTAAAAATTTATGGTTATTTTAAACGACTTTCGAATGATTTTATTACTTTTATGGATTATTAAACAATGATTAAAAATAAACAACAAAATGGGCTGAATATATTGAAAAATTGTGCTCTTTTTGATTGCATTTTCGATTAATTTAATGTTAGTTTTAGATTATTTTTAATGAAATAATATTGTGAGTGCAGGTATATTAAATTTACAGGATTGTGCAGGTGTGTCAAGGTGAAGATTTCCCCTTTTTAACCTGTTTAGCCTAGATAATATGTATTTCAGATTTATAGCCAATGGGGATTGGGCGGGCCATCAAGAAAGACTTACCCACTTTTGTCCCTCTCTGGAGAAATTTTTAAAAATTCTGTCTGAGCAAATGCCGCTCCCGAATGGAAAAACACATGGACATCCAAAAATTTCGTATGTAAAATTGTTTTCCTAAGATGCTTGCACAGGCCTACAAGAGGGTGACTATCCTCTTTTCAGATATATTTTAAAAAGTCCCATATGAGCAAATTTCTACGCAGGAACAGAAGTTTTGGTATCGAATTTTAACTTCCGAGTTCCAGCAATTTTGGTAGGCCGCCAAAG
Source organism: Eustalomyia histrio (assembly GCA_949748255.1). Lineage (NCBI taxonomy): Eukaryota > Metazoa > Arthropoda > Insecta > Diptera > Anthomyiidae > Eustalomyia > Eustalomyia histrio. Next base: position 217,273,282 of record OX456523.1, read on the forward strand.
GGGGTAAATTTGTCTCTTTTTTTCCCCTTCCTGGATTTTCCAAAAATGCAGTCTTAGCTGATGTCTACATTGGAGAACGAGCCTTCATACAATATTTCAACTACCTAGCTCTAGCGGTTTGTGTAAGTGGGCTTTTTGAAGTTCCAATTTGTTTACGTCACTGGCCAAAATTCTTATACTTTATCAGTAAGTTGGCACACGCTCCAGGGAACACATATTTCACAAAATATTTAGTTGGTCATAACTTTGCAATTTATTTATATAATTGATTTTCACAAATACTATATTTGAAGATATCTTTTCCTATATTTGAATTGTTCATTTTAAAGGATTTTTTTTTTTTTTGTTGTAAAAGTTTGCCTATATGACTTAAACTTCTGAATCGATTCGGAAACAATTTCGCAGTTCATGATTTTTGCGACAAAATAAAATGCAAATCTAGTATTGTGAGATTAAAATGTTTTTAGATAAACATAATTTAAGAATTATCATCGAACTTTGAATAAAGGTGTTCTTATACTACAACCCAGGCCAAGTATAAGAAAGATTGTAAAAGCCGCTTGTGCTTGTTTTTGTTTTTTGTTTTTTTTTTTTTATTCTTAACCGTATTGGTTGAATTCGATATAGACAAAATATTGTACACAAAACTATAAACTTTTAAATACTATTAAAGTTAAATTATTTCTTTCAGCAGAAAATTCTTATAAAACTTTTTATAGTTAAAAATTATCATTTGATTTAAAAAAACAAAAAAATCTTCAACTAATATTATTTTATCTCTAAATTGCAGGAAAACTTTTCTACAAAAAGAAAAAAACTGTTTAAAAAATATAACAAATATTTAGAAACAAAAGTTTCGAATAAACTAAAAATAAATTGTTAAATATTTGTTGAAAAAGTTAAAAGAAACAGAAAACAAGAAAGAAAAAATATTCAAAATTTAAATTAAAACAAAAAATGCTTTTAAAGATTTTTATATATAAATAAAATAAAACTTAATTTCGCGAAAAATATTAATTAGAATATCAATAAAAAAAACAAAAAAAATAATCATACACATTTCTCAACAAATCATTTAAAATAATAAAAATCGCTTAATATTTAAATTACAAATTCGCAATACTTTCCTGAGAAAATGCTGATTAAGTTTCGAACCAAGAACTATTAAGGTAAGCTTAAAACAAATTCATTTATATTAACTTTGGTAACTTATCTAAAATAATTACTTAAATTTTTAATTAAATGTTTCCTTTATAAAAATCTGTTAAAATATAATCTCGACTGACATTTATACTGTTACAAAAAAAAAAAAAAAAACAAACATAAAAAATTGTGTTGAAAAAAAAAATATCTCACTATGAATTTTCCATAGTGTGTCAGAGATTTTTTTTATATCTTTTTGTTTTTGTAGGATTTTTTTCCAGGTTTCTTTTAATGAATGGACTATAAATGCATTTGTGAGATTTTAACAGATATTTTTATGGTGCTTTAAATTATTTTTAATTTAATGGGAATTAAATAAAATTTATTTAAAATCTGTTTAGTACGAAGAACTGCAAAAATACTTTTTTTTATCAAGTTTACGATTTAACAGTCAACAATTTTAAATAAAACGGGAATACGTATTTTTGTCTTTAATACGAACGTTATATTAAATTCAATTAATTTTTTATTATTGTTATAATAGGTTTCTTGGACGTACGTTACCAAGGGTGCCCGCGGGAACCCAATCTTACACTCACCAAAAAAAGTCTGTTTGGCAACAGAAAATTTTGCTGTTATTACGGAAAATTTCGCTAATTTGAGCCCAGCGGTATTTTTTGCTAATCTTAGCAACACATGACTGCTGACGTGTAGTACAATGAAATAAGTAGAAAAATTAGTAGCCACTACTAAATTTTAGTAAACTTTTTGCAAAGTGGAATTTAAAATCTGTTTGCCAAAATTAGCACAAAAAAAATTACTAATATTTAGTACAAAATTTTAAATTTATTTTTTTTTTATCGAGCATCAAAATTTTTTTATTTTATTTATTTTTTTCAAAAAATATTTTATAAAAAAATTAAAAAAAAATCAAAGGCTTAAAAATCCTAAAAATGTTTAAAACATAAGCGAATTAATCGTTTTAATTTGGTAATTTCTGTTTTGAAAAATATTTTTTACTTCTTAGGTCAAATTTTAGAACTAAAAAAACTTGTTAGTGCTATTTGAAGTTGATGTCCTATTTTCAGATATGAGCCAGTATATTCACTACCGATCTAATCTATGTAACATTTTAAGGCAATTTAAGTTTGTAGGTGTAAGTTTTAATTAGAAATAACATTTCTTTCAATATCCACTTTTTTATAATTCGTAATTTTTTTTGCTAATTTTAGTAAATCGGTTTTCAAAAATTTGTAAAATGATTTCAGAATTTAGCAACAAAAGTTTTTAATATTCTGTAAAAATTCTGTAATTTGTAAAATGTAAATAGCAAACAGATTTGCTTAATAATAATTTTTTTACTAAAAATCAGTACAAAAGTAGTACTAACTTTTTTTTCTGAGTGTATAAAAAAACGTTTCTTGTAACAAAAATTGGGCAAATGAGACGGTTCATGAGAGAGTAATTGTGTTTCTCTTTTTACTAGAACTTACCCGTACTTTTTGTTTGGGTAAAATGTTAAAACTGTCAAATATTCACCTGCTACTAATAAATCAGCTGTTTTGAATTTGTGAAAAAAATTAAAATTTGATAAAAAAAAAATTACTTTAATAATGAAAAAATGCATTTAAAAGTGTTAATAGTTATTTGCCATTTCAAATATATTTATTTATTAAGGTGCTTTTTAATATGAATGAATTTGACGTTTATTTTTGGGTATGAATTGTTTGCTTACTCTCATTTTACCAGACTTTACCCAAAATTACCTTGTACAGACCTAATATTTACCCTATAATTGTCAAGTCCGTTTATTAATAAATACATTAACAAAACAAAAAACCAAAATCGATCAGCTTCTCTTTTTATTTAGTCTATCACATATTCAATATTGATTAAATGAAGATCAATGTGCAAGGGTTAGGTAAAGATTTGGTTTTATAAATAAATATATGAAAAGTTATAGCGTCAATTCTCACGTATTAAAATTAAAATTTATCGTTTTTTAAGGGTTTTTCATTTTTGTTACAAAGAAATATATTTGATATCAAATGAAAAAAAATTTATGGAATAAAGTAACAAATATATTAAAATGTTTTAAACGAAAAAGTTTTAAATGTATTTTGTTACTTGTTTAATCCTTAAATATCAACATGGACCAAAATATTTTTCAACCAAAATTGATCATTATCCAAATCAAATGGAAATCTCGAGGAACCCACAAACAGACACTCATTGTTTAATACACTGTGCTAGTCACAAATTTTAACAAGCTGGGCATCCTACTGGTAAAGCTAATTCGAGTAGGCTGAATTCAATGGTGAAGGCCGTTTTTGAAAGTTATCGCTCGTATTCGCGATATTCGCTATTAAAAAATTTCAAAAGGCCCGATAAACCTTTGGGATCATTTTAAATTTAAATCAATATAACTCTGTTAAATAAAATGTTTCGCTATTTCTTTCGACTTTGCAATAAATTCAAGGATACAATCACTAGCTGGGTCTGAAGGGTATGGAGAGCGATTCCACAAACTAGTGGTAAAAAGTAGGATTTCCTGAAAGTTTACAAGAAGAGTTATATTTAACAGAGTTTGAATGATTAAAGTTTAAAAATGAAATAAAAAAATATAGTCTTATGCTTCTTTTGTATTGAAATTTTAAATCGCGTATTCGAATTAGCTTTACCAGTAAGGTGCCCAGCTTGTTAAAGAAAAAGTATCAAATTTGAATCTAAGATATTTTTTTTTTATAATAAAAAAAACCATTTCCTTTTTCATATAAAATGCCTTCAGATACTTATTTTAGTACACTTTGATTGTTATAACTATTTCTTTAAAAAGAAACAATATATTTGTTTTCGACTTAATAATATCCGTTAACTCAAAAAAAAAAACTCAGAGTACACATAAATGATTTTAGGCAGAAACTTACATGTTACATATCGTATGCATGTAAGATTAAAAAATGTACGATAATCAACGTTTATACTGGGTGGAGCAAAAACGATCATCAGATTTTCTTTGGCTATAACTTTTGTTTTAAGTTAGAACTCATTTGGTATTTAAATGATTATCTTTAGTTTACTTATAAGTTTGGTTGTAATTAATTGTGGTAGATAATGTCCGCCAAAAGACCGCCGTCGGCGTTGATACAATTTTGAGGTATTTTTTTTTATCATTTTGCACAACTGCGCGAAGCATTTGTGGTGTCACGTTGTCAGTTTGAGCGGGTATGTCTTTCTATAAGTCCTCTAAAGTGCGGGACTTGTTCCCGTACACCAATTACTTCAAATATCCTCAGAAAAAAAGTTGGTGACAGTCAAATCGGGAGATCTAGCTGGTAAAGCTAAAACACCTAATCAGGAGTTAACACGCGCTGAGAAGGCTTCCTTCAAAAATTCGCAAGATTACAGGCAATGCAATTTGCATAAATAATAGAAATTTCCAGCAGAGTAAAACTTATTGCTCCACCTTGTACATTATCACTACTTCTTCACGTTGCTTCCTTAAAATATTTGCTGGCATATATTCGATTACAACGCAAATATTATGAATTTTAACTGCTAATATTTGTTTCATTTTTTTTTCTTTTAACTTAATTTTTTACACGTTCTCGTTTTATAAAGTATCATTAAGCTCATACCCTTAAGAAACACATATTTTTAATTTCAAGTCTCTAGACAAAAGGCTTTGAACAGATCATTAAGGAGAAAAGAATTTCACTTTTGAACCTTGTGAACCCCCAATTCAACCACGTCAATGGAAAAATAAATAAAATTTCCTTATCAGTAGATTAGTTCATACCCCAGGATTACCTTTTCTTAAACCTTATTTTTTCCATGATCATGATAAAAATTCCAAAATGTGCATTATCAATAAATTAGCTCATAATCTACACCCAGAGAAAAGATTGGTTGCAACTCGAATAATCTATAATCCATCATTATATTAAAAATATGGCATTACGAATTAAAAAAAAGCCAAAAGAACTTAAAAAGAATACCATTATCCAATTATTGGTATTTCCAATGAACTTTATGAATAAAATTCGTTTAGAAATTGTGTGCAGTAGAAGCAAACATTTATTTACAGAATATACAGGAAAATGAGTACAATCTATCAAATTTATTAATAAATTGTCGATATTCTAAAGTGGTAATTACAAATACAGTTATCCTTTATCATTAAATTAGAATTTCAGTTGACCCAACCGAATTGTGGATTGTATTGATTATAGAAGCCACTAAGAATTGGTATTTGTAAACGAATTTTCTGCTATATTTATTTTTCTAAAAAAATATTTAAATTAAAAATTAGTCATTAAAATTTATAAGTGTTTGTGGGCTAGTGGGTAGAGAGCAATACAATCCACAATTCGGTTGCTTCCCAGCAAAAAAAATGGTAGTCATTCTGTGACTATAACTTCTTTCATTGCTTCCTAAACTTCAGTTGACATTCTTTTATGATTTTTTGGTGTTATTCTAAGGCACTTCCAAAAGCATTCATGTGTTCATATTTCAAATACAGTGATCTGGATATAAACCCGATGCATATCTTAAAATATCACTCTTCATTACTTCTGAAGCATAAGTTATAGTATATCGTATATTTTTTTGATCTTAAGCATTTATCCAAATTGAGGAAATAGTTCTGATGAACTTTTTTATTTTTTTATTAAATCATTTTTTATATTTTAGTTTGAAATTTCATGAGAGTTACAATTTATGCAGTTTTGCAATTTTTATAAAAGTTTTAAAAAATCAAGAAAAAGAGATTTTTTTTTTTGATCTTTAATTGAAAATAGCTGTATGTATTTTATTTAACACTACATCATTTTTAGTTTTAATTCAGAATTTACCAAAATAATTTTAAAATTGTGTAAAAATTATTTCAAATTGCACAAAAATGTTTTGAAATTGTGCAAAAATTATTTAAAATTGTTCAAAAATATTTTAAAATTGTCTAAAAATGTTTCAAAATTGTACAACCAGTTTTTAAATTATCCAAAAATATTTTAAAATTTGTCTAAAAATTCATTAAAATTCTTGAAAAATGTCTCAAAAATTCTTTTTCACTAATGCAGAATTATTTATTTGTTTTAATAAAGAGTATTTGTTTATCAATGCATACATTTCGCGTCTTTAAACTTATTTTTCTGCATTCTTATGAATTAAATTTTCATCATTGCTTAAATACCACAAAGTATATGAACATTTTCCACTCATGCATCAGAATATCTAATCATTGTATTATCATTGCTTCCTTAGAGTAAATAAATAAAGAGAATACTTCCATCCTATGACACGCTAATGTTAAATTCATCGATGAAACCATCAGAAAAGAAGCGATGCCTTTGCCATAGTAGTGATGCTTTTATTGCTTCTTTGGCAGCTTCATTTTGGCTGGGTTCTTAAATGATAAATTTGATCAAATTTTTAATATATTCACTAAATAAATGGTTGCTCTCACCACACACAAATACTAAACGAATAAAGATGATTGGAAATACCAATAATTGAATAACAGGATTGATTTTTAGTTTCTATGTCCTTTTTTTAATTCCCAATACAACATTTTGCTTTATTAATGGATTTTAGATTATTCCAAATAAAATAAAATCCTCACAAATAAATGTTTATGGTTTCGATCCAATTGCAACTAATTTTTTCAATTTCGATGTGACATTGCCCCAGCTAATAGGTTTATAAGTTAAGTTCAAACCATTGAGATGATATAGTTTCCGAAAAGGTTAAAATATTTTCAAAATTCATTTTGTTTATATTCCGGCTCCAAATTTTACATACAGACTTAAAAAATTTATTTAATAATTAAAAGTTTTTCAGTAAAGAAAGTTATAGGAGTACACTTTTGAATTTGCATCTTTCTTAAAAGTCCTATTTCTTGTGTTATTTTACATAAAACATACAATGTAGAATTTGTAGTAAAAGCTAAAATTTATAGAGATTTTTGTATATTTTCATTAACCGATCGATCAGATATTTAAGTATCTTGCTCTGATGTAGTACAATTATTGTTTAAAAATGCAATATTACTAATTAGCCACCGTGGATCTAAAATTATAAATAATTCAACAAAATCTTTTTTATTTTTTTTTGTATATTCCATGAATCTATTCTTAGCTGGAAAGTAGAAGATTAAACAAGTCCACATTTTATTATCTCTAATGAACTGATAATAATTTTTTTCTCTATATTTCAACAGTATGTACTAAAACTAATAAATTTCAGTGTAAATAGAAACTCCACAAGCTTATTACATTACATAACGCTAAGGACACAATTGGTGTATGCGTGGTCTTTTTGACCAGCCAGCTCTTACATAACATTGGACTATACTTTATTGGAATATACGTTATAAATAAACTGCCTTAACTACATTATGGAATTTTTATAAAATATTTGAAATAATTTAACGAAGTTTTCTGCATGTCTTTAATTTTAAGTTAAAAGAAGTAAAATATAAAAATATGAATGTATTAAAAATATAAAACATTTATAAAAACACACACAAGACTAAAAAAAACACAAAAAATTTTAAAATAGATCTATTTTGCATTTACTAACTACATTATGGAATTTTTATAAAATATTTGAAATAATTTAACGAAGTTTTCTGCATGTCTTTAATTTTAAGTTAAAAGAAGTAAAATATAAAAATATGAATGTATTAAAAATATAAAACATTTATAAAAACACACACAAGACTAAAAAAAACACAAAAAATTTTAAAATAGATCTATTTTGCATTTACTTTTTTTTGTGAGAGCATACACTGACTTTTAAGCTATCATTTTATTGATTCTAATCTATTGTAACTTCTTTGGACTGGTTTTAGCTAGTGAATTTGTTTAAAATACATATATCACTTAAATTGAAATTGTTATCGTGTTGAAGGTACGACAAAACGCTCACAGTTTGTACATGAATTTTGTGCGGAATTTCATTAATAAATTGGTTTTTGATTGATTTGTTTTATCGAAGAGGTATGAAGGGAAGATTTGAAATACGGTAACCAGATGAAAATTCATTATAATATTAATATAGGCATATTTAAAGCTAATTCAGGTGGGAGGAAAATTTAGGCATTTTAAATTTATAATTACAAACAATAAGGCGCAAAGACTTATTTCCTTTTCTTTGTATTTTTAAATATACCTAAAAGCATCATAACAAATGTATTTGAGAGCACGACTTTTAAAAGTTTTTCTCCACTCCATTTTCCTATTCATCATGTCTGACTTTAAAACCAAAAACCACGAATTGGACTGAAGTATTTTATTTGAAAGTAAATTATAATTATAAATATTAAAATATTATTGATAACCAAGTAAAACAATTATATATGAATTTAATGATTTTTGATACTATATTTAAAGATTTAGTAGGAACTGTGGACTGGAATAAAGTGAAGTGTACAAAATAATTAGACTAGTCAGGGCGCAAAATTTGCATCATAAAAACAAAAAGGTGAACTAAAGTTACTTCATTATTATTTTTTCTTATAACTAAACAACTGCTACGCCTACCAATTTAAATATCAATTAGAGCGCCCCGGTAAGCTAGTTGGTAGCGTGCTAGCTTATCAGTGCGGGGGTCGTGGGTTCAATTCCCACCAGAGGTTCTGGTCTGTTTCCGCTACAATGAGCCGAAGGCCTATGTTGCTAGTAATTATATGATTAATATATGATTAATAAATATAAAATAATTATATGATTAATAAATAAAATAAATAAATAATATCAATTATGCGAAAAAAATCTAAATACGATTTTTAATGGCTGGTACACGCAAAGAAAAAACATGGTTAGGGCAATCATATTCGAAGAGCATCATATATTTTTGGGTATATGGTTGTGCCAATCATAGTCGTACTATCATGGTTATCATATTATGATAATAAAATAACCATATTTTTACTATAATATGGTCCCTACAGTTATATTATGATTCAAAAATTACCATATTATGATCTTAAATAACCATGTTATATTGAATTTATTATAATATGATCGCACGTAATCATATTAAATTCAAAATATTATCATATTATGGTCCCTCATAACTATATCATGATTTCTGGATTATCACTATATGATCCATAATCTAAGAGAATTTCTTAAAGGAAAAATTCTTAGAAACTATAAAAAACTCTTTAAATTTAAGAATATTTCCTTTAGAAATGTTTTTTCTAAAGAAAATTGATATAAACGACATTTTGAAGAAAAATTGTTTAGAAAAAAATCATAGATTCTTAGAACTTTTCTTTCAAGAAAACTTTGATTCTGTGGACTTTTTTTAAGAAAAATACTTTAAACTTTTTTTAAATTCTAATTTCTTTTTTAATAAAAAAATCTTAGATATTTTTAAGATTTTTTTAGAAAGCTTTTAAAAATTTTTCTTTAGAATCTAATAATATTTCTTTTAAAAAAAGTCCTTAGAATCTAAGTATTTTCTTCAGAATCTATGAATTTTTCTTTCAAGCAAAGGCAATGAATATTGTTTAGTGTAAATAATATTACATATATGAGGAATTTTCGAAAAACCCCATTAAAAAAACTTCTTAATGGGTCAATTGATGAAATGTTTTAATGACATGTGAAAGATATTTTCTTCCCATCTAATATTTGTCCAGTTTTAGTAAACAATAATATTTCTAAAATATTTTGTAGTAAAAACAAACTGACTGTACTGATATAATTTTGGTTTTTATGAAAACAAGACAATATTATGACTGTAAATGTTAAAGTCATGTTTTATTTTAATTATTTATTGATTGTTGCCAGCATTTTATCGTTGCATAATTATCATATTTTTTCATAGTCAGAATTTTTGTTACCACAGTATGGTTACAGCCAATCATGATATAAAATGGAAGGTGGCAAACATAAGATAGTAAAATATTTACTAAATAATGATGGTAGCGACCATGTTGATGGTTAGAAAAACAATAATTTGGTTGTAACAACCATACCCGATTGCAGCAAGCAGAATATGGTAGCAGTGATCATATTGCAACCATGTTTTTTCTCTGCGTGTATGAAAGTAAAGATCCCCAAAATTGTTGTTTGTTTATTTTCCTCTATTTAGCTATTAAATACGCATTATTTCAGTTCGATTAGTTCAAGCAATTTACAAAAAACCTTTTATTGGAATACCCTACTCTATATAGTCCTTTGCAATTTCTTTCTACAACTAATGGTTTGTTCTAAGTATTTTGGCTTCCTTTCTTTTATCCTTGAACCAGATAAAAATTATTTACGACTTAATATTAAGGAGAATAAGTTTAAAATCTCCTGTTGGGCTTACGAATTCTACATAAAATATCTTTCGCATCTTGTCTGCTAACGTTAAAAGGTATTTTCAGTATTTGGGAACATTAAAATGTTCATATTTGCTTAAAAAAATTTTTGTCACACTAAACCACATTGATACTACAAATTTCAATGAATAAATAGAGGTGGATTACACTTGGAAATTTATTGAGTACATTTAGAAATATTAATAACAGACATTTATGAAATAATTCTTATGGAAAAAATTCGATTTGGAAAAATTATATTATCCATTTCGAAAACTTTAGATTTAGCAAGCAGTATTCCAATTCCGAATTGGCTTACATATACCAAAAACTTGCCTGCCACTGTCATAAGAGAAATTAATGCAAAAGCTGAATAAAACGTTACACTATCCAAGGTTGTTGCACAATTTTTAATTAAAACTTATTCGAAATATTTTAGCATCCTAAACACGAGCCTGAAGTCATTTTCATTAAATCGCGTTTCCGAAATATTAGCCTTACTTTTTTTTGTCACTCCTCACCAAGAACAAAAATTCTTTACAGTTCAATATTAAAGAGACTTAGGCCTAAATTTTTTTGTGGATTTGAATTCTTGATAAATTTCAATTTATAAGGATCTCGAAAAATAAGGTCCTGTATGTGAAAAGTGACATAATGGCCAGAGTAGGTTTTAATTAGGGAATTAATCCGAGCTAAACATAAGTGATGTTTTTCCCCACTAGGATCAAATCGAACTTCAGATTGGCGCGACTTCAACGCTTTGTTCTTTCCGAACATGCTAAATATTAGGCATAGTCGTGTACTCAAAGCTATCGAGGAATCGTTACATCTTGCATCGGAGATTACGAAGGCAATGATTGATTTCTACTCCTACAAGAAAATGTTTGGTTCAATATTATTTTCGGCTCTATTGTCGGTCGGCAACTACCCAACAGGTGTTACGAGGTAATTGTACAGGGTCCAGTGACCGGCTTGTATAAGATTTACTAGTGCGAAAAGGATTTGCCCTTGCGAAGCTCTAAACAACATGCTTCATATTATTTAAATTGATTTATATGCACGCAGAAAATAGATTCGTGGTGACAACCGAATTTGTCGCCAATCGAATGGCTCAGTTGCAGCAAACAAATTTTTCGGTAAACGAAATACTTTTGTCTCAGTCAAATCGCTCATATGCCAATAGGTTTTCTATTGTCACAACCGAAAAATTCGTTTACCAAAACTGAACCATTCTGTGTGTGATGGCGGCTTTTGCTAAAAGTGTGACACAACTTACTGTTATTTATTCTTGCACAGAGAAAACAGATTAATTGTGACAACCAAGTTTCTTGCCAACCAAATGGTTTGAATGCAGCCACAGATATATTTGTTTGTGGTAACCTAAATTCGGTGAATACAAAAGAATTTCGGTTGGAAAATATATTTCAGTCAGATGTGGAATACATTTGGTTGCGACAACTAAATAATTCAGTTGCAATAACCAAACTATTTAGTTGGCAAGAAATTCGGTTATCACAATGAATCTATTCTCTCTGCGTGAAAGGTCATGCGACACAGAAATAAATATCACAAAATTTTAAGTTATTAAAAATATTTGTTAAAATTCAAATTCAATTTCCAACAATATTTTGTTTGAATTATTTGTAAATTGTTAATTTTCACATCAAAATTCTTTGAAAATAAAAATTTAAGTTACAAACAAATAACAAAAAGCTTTTTGTATTTACAATTTCCACTGTTGGTGCTTTTTAAAAAATATTTTTTTTTTTGTATTTACAAAACTGTTCTATGGAAGATGTTCAATATTACAAACAAAATTTTGTAGTTTTGTTCTGTATAGACTTCTCAGCAAGCTGCCTCCGCAGCTCAGACTACAATCTGACTACTCTACTCCTAGGATTGACTTCAATAGACCTTTTGGGGACAGCTTTTCTTCTGAAGAGAAAATTGACAGGAGGGATCCAACAGTTGGATTAGACATCAGGGTATTCACCAATTGCCCCAATTTGAGATATGGGGTAGCGCCTGAGGTCTTCTATGGCGATTGCGTGATACAAGGCTTCTTCAGGTTACCTGATCATGCCAGTATCTTTCACTTGGAGATTCTGGCTATCAAGGGGGCTTGCATACTCTTGTGTGCGGTTGAAGCTTGGGGCACCATAAGTATCCTCGTCGATAACTAGATGGCGCTTATGTAACTGAGCTCGTATAATATATCTTCTATCCTCATCGGTCAGTGTAAGAAACTCTTATAAGAACACAAGGCTCAAGTGGTCCGACTGTTGTCAAGGTCGTACTAAATCTATCACCATTTGGAGTAGAAAAGATGTCTTCATACTGACAGTCATTTTTAGTGGCTGTGATGCATATACGGCAATACTGTCGTACCTGTGGCATACCTGACAATAAGACGTCTTAAAATTGGAATAAATCAAATAATGGAATAATTGCTGTCACTTTTTGACCAGACACGCAAAACACAAAAACCAGTCATATATCTTAACTTAATACTACAACTTTTTTTAAATTTAATTTGAAAGGGGGAAAACACCACATGCACATGCTTAATGTGGTGCATTCTTTTTTTGAGAGCGTTGTGGTGTAATGGTTAGCGCGTTGCACTGTTACACATCGCGTAAATACAGTGTTGCCATATTTTAATCCCTTCATCTTGCGCCACCTTTCAACTTTTCTCTTTTCCCTTTCCAAAGAAAGCAATCATTCCAATGAGCTAATGACTACATCACTACACCTACCAACGCCTTTAAGTTTCACACACTCATTGTGAAGAAAACTTAGACTTTTATATTATTAATATATTGATCACGAATCCCTCAGGCATATCACAGACCCCACTCAAGGAAGCCAAAATACTTAAAAAAAAAGTTTAAGAAGATGTCTAAACAAACATATTGTCTAAACAAACATAGTGTAATCAAAGTTAAAATATATATATATGCCAGTAATGAACAGCTTATTTTTTGTTATCAATAATTCTATAGACCATCATAAGTCAATGAAAAACTTTTTTAACATTTTAGCTTATAATCTTTAATCCAACTTTTCTTTCAATGTATTTAAATTTAAATCTGATTGTTGTTTATTCATTTGTAAATTCAACACTTTTAATTTTATTTTCATGTTGTTGCAGCAAAAAAAAAACAGAAATGAAATCTAATCCTCTTCAATACTTACTCTCAATCTCCATTTTTATATAGTTTCAAATACTCAAAAACAATTGAAATGATTTCATTTGAATGAAAACAAGACAAAAATTTAAACATACTCGTATAAATCTAGAAAAAAATTAAAAAAAAAACCCATACATATACTCAATATAAAACTTGGCTAAAGGATTGGAAAATAAAAAGAACTCAAACAAACTGCAACAAAAAAAATCAAAAATATAAATGTATAAAAGCTGAAAAGCAGCTTAAAATTTTATCAATACTAAAACACTAAACATACAGTATCACACTCGGGGGAAATGGTGAAATAACGAGAAAATTTTTATACAAAACTTAAAAATTTGTACAATTCCAATGTATTGTTTTTAAATAAAAAAAAAAACAAACAAATGAAATCGCAAAAAAAACACACAAACATTGGATAAAACAACTAAATAGAAGAGACAAAAGTGCATTCGGGTTACACATACATAATATGGATATATGTGAAAAGTTCGAAATCGGAAAAAACACATTTGCTAACAAGAAAAATGTAGAAAGTTACAAAAATATCAAACACCTTGTTCCGTTTCCGTATCCTCATGGTTATAGGTTTATTTCCCCCTCCCCCTTCCCCTCTCTCTCTCTCTATTCCGACTACCACAACAACTGCTACTCTACATTTATACTGATTTCTTTGGTATAAATGTGAGTGTGTGTGTGTTAGTTCCTTAACGATGCTTGTTTCATGTTGTGTGTGTAGTTTCTTTTTTTTTAAGCAGACGATAGAAAATTATTTATTTTAATGTCAGCATCTAAAGATGTATGTACATTAGGGAAAGATTTATTATCAATGGAAAATATTAAAAATAAAAAATATTTTTAGTAAGATCATACCAAATTATATAAAAAATAAAAATTTTTATATTTTCCTAAAGACTGATTAAAACTTAACGTCATTTTTAGTAGTAAACAATTCTTAATGCCCTATAACATTTATTCCTCGCACATATTAATGTCACCTTAGTGTGTAAGAATGCATAAATGTGTTTTGTATATTTGTTATTGTACACACATATATGTGGTTGTTTAAGAAGAAGAACAAAACAAAAAACTACAACACAAAGATAATGGAAAAATGTGGCTTCATTTTTTTTTGGTTTATTTGTTATTGCATCTATTCCTGCTTACGATGTTATAAATTTATACGGCAAAAAAAAAAATAATAAAAAGTAAAGCAAAATAGGAAAATGTTGAATAAAAAAATACAAACAACTATAAATCTTAAAGTAAATCTTAAAATAAAATCTATAAAACTAGATAAAATATATGTGTATGCAGCACCAACAAAAAACCGTAAGAAAACGGAAACTAACACGTTATTTTAAACAAAAATATGATTAGTTTATAAAAAAAGGAAACAGAAAACAACCAAGCAAATAGTACTATAAATATTAAGAAGAAAAAAGCAGCAGATAGTTTTATCTATAGCATTTAATTAAACAAAGTGTATTTTTCAATGAAATATCCATTTTCCATTTAGATAATATTAAAAGTTTCAATAATTTGTTGCCAACTTTAAGGATTATTAGAATTAGTTAACAATTCATTAATTAAAAAAAATCACTTAATTTATACAGTACAAATTTACTATATATACATTCAATACCCTCTATGAACCAAAAGCGATTTCGTCAGAAGTGGCAAAAAGCTGATTAATCTTTTACAATATTTGTTAAATATAACTATTGAATACTACATATAAAATTAACTTAGTAGTTAACGTTATTCGCAGCGCTATGGCTGATAAAGGTTATTGCAATAGAAAAATCAAAAAAATTTGTCTTATAAGGGGTATTGCAGATTAAAAAAAAAAAATTACATAATTTACAATATTATAAAAGTTTCAATGTTTTAACCATCTTTCAACATATAAAATTTGATCAGGAGAGTCAAAAAACTGATATTTTCCAAAATTCTTAAAGTATTAAACAATCTATATTCTACAGTATTTCTTCAATATAACTACTGAATCGAAAAATACAAAAATAATATAATATTTTATATATATATTTTTTTTGGTTGATAGAGGGTATTTCAATTAAACAATTTGAAATTTTTTGGCTGATAGAAGGTATTGCATAGTAAAAATAAAATAAAAACACCTTGCGGTATTATAAAAATCTCAAAAAACAATCACAAAAAAGTATGAATTACCTTACAAATCCAGAAGAAAAATCTTATTGTAAAACACTTAAAATTAGATTTACGAACAAAAATTTAAAAAAATTGACTTAAAAAAAATTAAAATAATTGTTTTTAGGAATTGGTTTTTAAACCCAAAAGATGTATTTAAAATGCATCTTTCTAACTGAATACATTGCTACCAAAAACAAATTATAATGAAAAATTTTGAGAGAGTAATTGAAAAGAAATTTTTAAAAATACATCTGACAATTAAATTAGACAAAAATGATTTTTGGTCCACCATTGCAGGTGCAACAAAAAGAAAACTTAAAATTTGCCAAGGACCATTTGAAAATAATAGGATAGCTAATACTCATATTCCCATTTACTATAATATTAAAAACTTACTGCTGTATTTTAAAATTATTTATCCCCCGCAATAAATTTTGCATTCTGTAAATTTTTATATGAATGTCACAAAACAAGATCTTTTCAAGTAATCACCAATAATTTTTCGTTATATGTTTGTAATCTGCACGTCTGCAAAATCTTTTTAATGAATGCCGATTGCTTTAAAAATCAAGAGAACGTATTTTACGGGTCACACTAATAAACAAACATTAAAATGAACAAATAGTTGTAGGAAACAACTCTGTTTAATATGTATATGTAGTAAAAATACATTTTTAATAAGTCCTTAAACACATATTTTTTTAAGAAAAAACAAAATGTGAACATTTTGAGAAATATGGATTTGAACACAAGACCCCCAAAAAATGACATTTAAACCTTCCAGTGAAAAAAACGATATCGAAAGTTCTCTTTCTCACCTAAAAAATAAGACCAAAACGAAGTTTGTAACTTTTACGGGTTTTAAAGTTATAGTCGAAAATGGAAAGATAAATTTTTATGACGACGTACATATTTCGGAAAACAAAAGGACACATGATCTGAAAATGATGTTTCGTTGAGTTCTTGTCGAGTATAACAGTTATGGTGAATTTCATTTTAAGCGGAGATGGTAAATCCGAAAATTATCTTTTTCTGATTGAGTTGACATGGTTTGACTATAGTGTGGTTTACTGAAGGTATTACATTTAAAAATCAAATCTTATGGTTGATAGTGAAAGAACAAATATTACAAAATAAATACTAAAATTGAATTAATTTTTCTCGCTGAAATTTTAGTCAAAACAAAATATATACAGTTATAATATATTGATAAGTCGATAATCTTAAGGTGGTTGATAAGGGGTATTGCATTCAAAAATAAATTAAAAGAGAATTAAGTAAGATCAAAGGAGAATTAAGTAATATTGAAAAAATGCCTAAATTGATTTTTTTTCTCTACAATTTTTGTCAGAGCTGTAGCTATTATCAGTAAATAGTTTGCCATCAAAAACTGATTTGCAAGAAATTGGGTCTTAGAGAGAATTGAATACAAGGTTTCGATACATTTAAACTTAAAAATTACACTTAGTTATATGCCAAAAAAAAACCCTTAAAATAAGCAACAAATTAGATAACAAAATATGTTATTTTGAAAACAAACAAAAATTTAAGAGGTATAATCAGAAATCATATTCCAGAATTATTTCCTATTCCTAAAATATCACCAAATATATTAACACATTGGTGTCAAATAATTGGGTAAAAGATTCGAAGATTAAATAGTTTTGCAAATAATGAATTTTCGAAACTTATAGTAAAATTGCGAAATAATTTGAAACAGAACTAACCCATCATAATTCTTACAAATACACAAAAGCATTTCCTTCAGTAACACTATGCAACAAATTTGGATCATCGCCGTTAGTCTTAATGGTTTGGAGCACTAAATTAAGAGTACACTATCTTTAATTAAATTTTATAAACCCTTTATAATAAATTCTTCATTGTATTAATTACTTCATCATTTTAGCAAAAAAAATATTCATAACAAATTAAAAAAAAAACTTACAAATTATTTATTTCTATTGAAAAAGCCTGCTGTTTGGAATTCATTGGAATGCATCTTTATTCACTTAAATAAATTTAAAAAAAAAATTAAAAACTACTTCATAAATATAATGAAACTTTTTCATAAATATTTATGGAACACTTCTTTTGAATATATAGACACTTCTTCATATTTATAATTATGATAAAATTTTTTCATAAATATTACCAAGCTTTTCAGAAAATATGAAGAAAAATTTTTAAAAGTCTTTCAACATTACCTAAAAAAATAAAATATTTATTTTTTCCATTTTAAATGATTTTAAGCCTTAAGTTCATTGTGGAGACTGTAAGTTTTATCCGAACGAAATTTTTCCTAATTTATTTTATTTATTTCATTTATTTTATTTATTTACGATTTATCATTGTTAGAACAATTAGAATACGATTTTTGTATAGTTCAAATAAATTACATTAAAAAAGTCTTTATTAAAAAAAAAATGTTTATAAAGATTTAACATGCAAACCTAATAAAATAAGTTTATAGAATTTTAAAATATAGTTATAAAATAATAGTAATTGTAAAAGTTAAGTGTTTTTTTTTTTGTAATAAAAATATTATTTAAAATTAAATAACTATTTGATATTAATAGAAGATGGATTAAATCGAGAGAATAATGCTAGGAAATAAAATAATAAAAGAAAAAAAAATAAAAAGTATTAGAAAAAAATGTAAAGTAAAGAAGACTAAAAGATAAGAAGACTAGCTATTAATGTAATCGAAAATTGCTTTTTAAAAACTGTCAGCTCTGAATATGAGTTTAAAATGATTTGGTAAAGAATTCCAAGTTTTAATATGTTATTTTTTATGAAAAAATTTCAATTCGGAAATAAAGAAATTGTTTACTTTGTTCGAAAACTTCAGATTTTTATATAAGAAGGATAAATAAAGCAAGGATAAATTCAATTCTGATTTGGCATAAACTTCATAAAAATAGTGTTTACATGTCTGTCACTGCCCTAACGAAATTTCACCGAAATTTCCGCCAGTACGTATACTTTATATTAATTATATGAATACCATACATAACACATATGCATGGTTTTCACTATGTCATTTTTAATGTCAATTTGTCCAAATTGTAGGCAATTGTATGAAAACGGGTTGTCATTTGATATCATCTGAGTTTGCAGTCACTTATGCACACTAACTGCCGTCTAAAATGACAGACAAGTGAAAACGTCAAATTTCAGTTTGTCAGCAGATAAGGCAGCATTTTTTATCTAAAATAAAATTGACAACAAGTTGTCAATTTTTTTGTTGTTTGGCGATCGCAAAGCTGTTATTTTTTTTTTTTTTGCTGGAAAAATAAATTTCAATGCTTCCTTTTATTATTCCAAACCCTTTAGTGTTTTAATAACTTAAAGCGCCGCACTAGCTACAGCAATTTGTTTCTTTTTTATTATTTTTAAATTTGTTCCACTTTTTATTTAACTCAAATTAATCAGCTGTTCGCTCGCCAAAAGTTAACGCATCAAATGTGACCTTTGTAATGAAAACGGCGTGTCAGTCAACTCACACCAAAATTTGACGTATGTCTTTGACAAGCTCTGCTTTATCGACTTATTGTCAGTTTTAAAGATGTAGTGAAAACGCATTTTAAACAAAATGACGAGAATTCAGTTGAGTCAGTTTTTGTTGTCAGTTCATATGACATAATGAAAACCAGGCATTAGGTTTTTCAAATTGCATGTTAAAAATGTTCATTACAGTAATCAACAAGGTTTTGCACACACTTCTATTAAAACTTTTTCGAAGCCCCATAAACACGAATCTGAAGTCAAAAAATTTCTATTAATTTGCATTACCGAAATGGTCTTCCTTTTTTACCCCTGACGAAAGGGCAAATATTTTATGGAGTTATTTTGGCAAGAAGTCGTGCAAAAACTTTTATTTATTTTACAGATTTGAATTCTAAATAAAAATACCTAATTATTTGTCCTTAAAACAAATATATTTCCTAAAAAAAATGTAAGGACGCGTAAAACCGTACTAGACATTTCTATGAATTCATAGTGGAGTTAACTTTTGCAAATTCATAGGATACATACAATAAAACCGTACCAAGTTATATTTAATAGTGAAGGGCACGAAGAATACTGATGAAGGTCGTAGCAGACCAGAAAATGTATTCCATTTAGCTTCTGTCTAATAACTTTGTGTATTCTTCATGATTATTAAATAAAAAAAAGAAAAACATTTTTCTATGATCTCGAACCAGACTAAAAATACATTTTTATACATATAAGTGTAAAAAGATCAACGTTTAGATAAAAACTTCACTATTTGAAATATAAATCAAAATTTTGAACCAAATTTGCATATTTTTCCTACAACATTTTAATACAGTTTTTGTTTTTTTTTTTTATAAAATTTCTATCAAAACCATTCGATTTTACATATGATTTTATATATGGTAATGTATATAATATTATAGATTGTTAAAATATTAGAAGAGGTCATTTGACTGACTAATTAAATAATATTAAAAATTAAAAAATATCAAAAAGTCCAGCCCGAATTTTTTTTTTGCGACGCCCAATGTTAATTATTTGTATCAATAAAAAAATTGCAGGGGCCAGAGGTTTTCTGGCACTCTATACACCAAAATCTATGTACGTGTGAGACAAAATCAATAATCTGATTTTATTTCGCTATAAATTTTTTTTGTTTTTATATTTACCCGCAATCATAAATTTTTTTTTCAATTAATTGTGGAAAATTATGTCCAACAAATGGCCGCCGTCAACGTTGGTGTATATTTGCGATTTTTTCCCCATATTTTTCAAAACTGGATGCTGTATTTCTGGTGCCACGTTGTCAACTTCGGCTCGAATGTTACTCCTTACGCGTAAACCAACGACTTGAAATATCTTCAGAGAAAGAAGTCCGTGAATTTTCTTTTTTGAAAATTTGTTTCAGATTTCTCTATTTTTTCCTGTCCATAACATAAAGAATCAAGAACCTTGCTCGAATCTTAACCGCTTTCCAAATTCTCACCAAATTATGCTTGGTGTAGGATATAATATAGTTTGACTTCGTTTTCGTGTTTAGAGGGCAACTTACTTTAAAAAGTGTGTGCAATTACTGTTAAGTAGTGTAGGGAAAATCTTAAAACACAAATTCTTTGTAATTTAATCATTAGCCTGCTTTTCATCTAGTACTCTGCTAACAAACTTATTATGTCGTAGCTTGTATCACATCATGGAGTGTGGAGTTGAATTTAAACAACTTGATCTATTGTAACCACAAAATAATATATGTTCATGTGGTCATTTTTATTTCTATCCATAGAACTTACCTTATGTCTTTTAATCATGCTAGACAGACAGGATTTTCTTTGTGGTGAGTTTTAAATGGACAAACAACAATCTACCTTTGAATATATGTATGTTATATACCTACTTTACAAAAGATTACAGGAAATGTCTAATGATTTGAAAAAAAAAGAAAGATAAGGAAAAAAATCATTTTAAATTTAAACACACAACAAGTATGCAACAGTATGAAAAACATGTAACTGCCTAAATGTAGGCAATTCTATAAGAATTTTGTTTTTTTTTTCTACGTTTTTACAGTTAAGATTAAAATAAATTGTGTAATGGCTTAGATAAAATTCATTTACAAATTTTTAGAATATGTTGAAAAAAAGTTTATGTTAGAGTTAAAGTAGGTCACATTATTTATATTAAAATAAAAATATTTTTTTTATATCATTTCAAGCATATTAAATGTGTTTGTAAATAAAACAGAAACAGAAACAGATAAATTATTGTCAGTAACATATTTCTTATCAAAACTCTTTAATTTATGGCAACTTAAGAGATTTTTAGATGCAGACATTTAATTTTACACATCAATATAAAAAACAACCACTTGTTATCATTTCAAATAATAAATGTCTTTAACAGGAGTTTATAATATTTTGAAATATTTTTCTTTTATGTAAATAAGATCTATTTTTAGTTAATTTATTTTTTAATTTATTTCATTTTAATTAACTTTTTTTTATTTTTGTTTATTTGATTGTAAATGTTTGCCATTGTTTTTTATCGTAAATATCGAACTAAATAATATTATTAATTGCTAAATTTATATATATCAATATTCTGGTTGTCTGACGTTTTCTGTGTTTTTCTAGCAAATAAAATCATAGCATACTCTCTAGGGCTTTTAAAGTATTGTTTTTTACAAAGCAATGCAAATTTTTATTTTTTTATACAAAAAAAATTTGCAGAAATAAAATAAAAAAATATAAAATCTGTTTAGTAAATAAATATGAACAAACAATAGTTAAAAGCTTGATATAAAATGAATTTTTCATTTAATAAAATAAAAATACAAAATAAAAATATACACACAACAAACAACTCAACCACAAAAATTCATTATCAATTTGCAGAATTTGTTACAAAAGGAAAAAACTAAAAATGTTTTTATCTTTGGATTTTGTTTATTAAATTTTTTAGTTATATTTAGATAATAAACTAAAATATTTTATAAAAGCAAATATTAAATATTTGTATAAAGCAAAACAATGTTAATCCTATAGTGAAAACGTAGTTAGAAAAATTTATTTATTTTATAAAAATCTAGATACTTTTTTTCCAACGAAACTGGTTTCAGCTGCCAGCATTACCGTTGTGTACGAAGAAAATATTTTTAATATAAAAAATTATAAATACGTTTGAAATTTAAAATTATTTTTCAAAAATTAAGAACTGCACTCACAATATTATTTCGTTAAAAATAATCTAAAATACATATTAAATTAATACAAAAACCAATCAAAAAGAGGACCACTGATTTTTCATTATATTCAGCCCATTCTGTTGTTTATTTTTAATCATTGTTAAATATTCGACAAAAGTAGTAAAAGCAATCGAAAGTCGTTTAAAATAACCACCAATTTTTAATTGATACTACGTAGAAAAACGATTTTTAAAGATTGTTTTTCAAATTGAAAGTTTTTTATTATTTGTATATAATTTTACAAAACACAACACACACACAGACGTATATATTTTCATTTTCTATGTGTGTATGTATATTTGAATAATTTCTTGTAATTTTTATTTAAATTATATTGTATATTAACCAGGCATCCGAAAACGTTTTATTTTTTTGTTTTCATCAAAAATAAATAACTTTATAACAATTCCAAAAACAAAATATAAAATGTTTTCGAACAAAAATATCCCTCATGATGAATATTTTAAAATATCCACTATGATAAATATCAAAGTTCAAAAAAAAGTTGACAAAAAGGTTGACAAAAAAACGTTTTTTTTTTTTTTAATCAAAAAATTTTGAAAAAATGGATTTTGTTCTTTATCCGCATTAAATTTATTACGTTCTAGAAAAACGCTTTTAAAACGCATAATGTATTAACTTTTTTTATAATTTTTTTATTTAATATTATCATTAATTTTGTTTGTTTTATTTGTTTTATTTTTTGTACTTTTTTCATCAATGATGAATATAATTTTCAACTTTGTTGATAAATATCAGTAAAGATTTTTAAATTTTTGTTTTCGAAAACAAAAAGAAACATTTTGAATTTTTATTAAAATAAAAAATCCATATTGAAAAATAAATTATTTTGAACAGCAGTGTTCGTATTTTATTGATAAAAAAACAAAATAAAACGATTTAAAAATATTAATATCGGGTCCCTGATATTAACATACTATTTTGGTAAAAAAAAACAAAAAGCAATTATGTGAATTTCTATTTTTACAAACAGAAAACATAAAATTTTACGTTTAACAGAAAATATCAACTCCAACTGAATGTCTGTAAATTTTTATAGTTTGTATTTTAAATGACTGATTCAAATAGTTAAAAAATATATTTCTATGAATTTCAATTGATTTACGTATTACTTTTTAAATAAACTAGAGTCGGTAACTGAAAATATATTGTGAGTGTATGATTATGTGATCTTATATTCTATTAATACCATTCATTTACCTAAATAACAGATCAACAATACATACAAATTCTTTATTTAGGAAAACTTTCATGATCTTAATTAAATGAGGAACATTTAACAAACAGAAAATTTCAAATAATTTATGTTTATCTTTCAAGTGATCAACAGGTGTATATCAGAGAACTGCAAAATCAACTTTTTTCTTGATTTAATCATACACAAAAATTCTTGTTCACATTTAATAATTCAACAAAATTCACTGTAGAATAAAATCAACTGAACGCGTGATTCGGATCAGTTTGAATCATATATCGATGATGTTTACTGCAAATTCAATCACTCAACAAAAAGTCAGCGTTAAATAAATCAGAAAAAACAACAAACAACGCGTATGAGTGTATTCATAATTAAAACAAAATAGAAACACATTTCATAAATGATATTTTTTACATTAGGGTGGGACTTAAATCCGCTTTTTTAGAAATTTTATTAGTAATAAAAATATTCTTCTTTGTGAAATATAAAATTTTTTTGGAAAAAAAATTTAGGTCGATATCTCAGGCTTGCCTAATCCGGAAAAATTTAAATATTGTCTAATTTTTTTTTTTTCATCTATTTTGATTGGAAAATTAGGCAATATTTAACTTTATCCGGATTGGACGAGCCTGAGATGTCGACCTAAATTAAAAAAAAAAAATCACAAAGAACAATATTTTTGGTATTCCTAATAAAAATTCTAAAAAAAACGTATTTTAGACCCACCCTAATATACGTATAACATTTATGAAATGTGTTTCTACAAAACCACCCCTTTTTTATAGATAAGAAACTATTTTGTTTTAATTATGATTACACTCATACACGTTGTTTGTTGTTTTTTCTGATTTATTATACATCAAAATAATTATTGTTGGCACGAATGAACAGAATAAAATCAATGGTTTAACAACGACTGATGATTATAAATCAGAAACAAAACAATTTGCACGTCGTTTAATTGATTTAAAATCATAAACAAATATGTGTGTTGGAGTATATTCAGCGTTTGAACGCAAACACATATTTATTCTAGTGTTGATTGCATGTGAACGTTTTGCAATAAGCAAATTCAGTTCTCTGGTGTATTTCTGTTTAAATTGATGTGTCTCATAAAATTTTTGATATATATTTCTCAAATATCGATTATATATCATCTTAGTAATCAAAAAAAAAACAAATTCTACTTGATATTGTATTTTGTATACAAATGAAAAATATAAGATATTGATATTTAATATATTAACATATTACACTCAGAAAAAAAGTTAGTATAAAATTTGTTAACACACTCAAAAAAAAAGACATGAACTAAAATGTAATCAAAAATTTCCTTCAAAATAGTTCATAAATTGTCCTCAATTTAAGTAAAATTTTATTTAAACTTAGAAAAATTTTCTTAAAAAGAATAAAAATTCCTAAGTTTGAAGAAAAAAGAAATAGTTTATATACTCAGAAATAGTTCATATTTTTCCTAAGTAATATTTTTTGATTTTAGGAAAAAAACAAGTCAATTAAATAAAAATTTATTAATGTTAAGAAAAAACATCTTAGTTTTAAGAAAATTGCATACTCAAATGTAATAAAATTAAGTTTGGTTAAAAAAAAAAAGAAAGTACTTGAACTTAATGTAAAAGTGAACTAAATTTTAGAAAGCCATTTACAAATTCAGTTTTTAAGTATACCACTTTCTAATTTTGAAGAATTGTTTTCTAAAAATAAGTTCAAAAGTAATAAATTTTTTCCTATGTAATAATACAAATTTACTTGATTTTAGAAACTGATGAACTATTTCTACGGAAAATTTTCATGCAACTTAGGTTAGATAAATTTTAAAAATTTTAATAAAATATTCTTTCTTTTAAGTAAAAGTTTTCTAATTTTTTAAAAATTATTAAATTTGGTATAGGATTTTTTTTTTTGTTGGAAACGTTTAAATTATTTTTAATATTATATTCCAAAAAACTAATCAATTAAAAAGAAACCAGTAAGTTTTCCAAATTTTCAAGAAAAAATATTATTATATAAAAGAAATTAAAGCAACCGTTTAATTTTTGTAATTTTTGGTTCGTGATCGTGCGTGAGTCTAAAATCTCTCACGTGCCCCTCTCTTATCTTAACAGTCTTAAATATTGAACTTAAAGTAGCTTAAAATATATTTTAAAATTTTGTTAGCAAAGGGTAAAAAATTTCGAATTTGCGCTTTTATGGAATAAATTTGTTTGTTGTCTACAATACAAAATATCGCAGGCATATTTTACACATTACGGCATAATGGCTTTACTATAATTGACGTAGCGCTTATTAAACTTTATATTTAGCGAACTTTTTTTTTCACTTAATAATAAAAAAGTTTAAATTTGTATATGTCAAATAAAGTTTAAGCTAAAAATCCCATTAAAAAAAAATTATGATATTTTTCCATTTTCCAATAATAACAAGAAATGTAACTGTGAAATATAACTGTGATATTTTGCAACAATTTCCTTGAATAAGTTAATTTAAGAATATAAAGGACCCCCAGTGTTCCTTAGCCATAGATGCCATGTGTCACGTAGGGCGTCCCTTTTTGTAGTTATCTCAAGCAGAACCGTTAATTAACTACGAAAAGGATCTGACTGTCACAATTTATTACGTTTCAGAATATCCTGCAGTACATTTTTTTAATTTGTTTACCTTTTTGCTAACGAAATTTAATTAATATTTTAAATACATGAGTTTAGTATAATCCAATTTAGTTTTAAGGCAAAAATGTATAGCAAAAAGCTTGTTAAGAGCAGTGTCCTCACAAAGCGGAATTCCTCCAAATGTGGAAAAATACCTACTCAATGAGTGTAAAGTACTTTAAATATATGGTTAAATATATAACCTTTGCCATAGAAGCAGGATAAGGATAATTTTCACTTAAAAGAAGTTCTGTTTAATTTGTTGTTAGAAAATATTTTCTTATTTTTAGGGAGTTAAGTCCTCGTTTTTAGTAAAATAAATTATCTAATGAACTTAAATAAAATAAAATGTTTCTTAAAATCAAGAAAACATTTTCTAACTAACAGTATAATTTTAGATGATGTATGAACTAATTAGGAGGAAATTTTACTGTTTTCTAATAAAAATTTACTTCTCCGTAGTAAAATTTTTCTGTAATTTAGAAATTTTGACCAAACTTTAAGTAAAATTTGTTTCTTAATTTCATAGAAAATTTTATTAAATATTGGTAAAGAGTGTCTTTGGCGCCGTTTTCATTTCAATTTTTCCTCTAAATAAGTTAATTTTTCTAAATTCTAGTTCATTTTTTTTTTGAGTGCAGTTTTTAATCCCACTTTCCGGTTTTTGCATTGATTTTTAGTAAATAAATTATTATTTAGTAGTTTTTTTTTTGCTATTTATATTTTACAAATTACAGAACTTTTACAGAATATTAACCAATTTTTGTTACTATCTTCAGAAATCATATTGAAAACCGATTGTTTAAAATAAGCAAAAAAAAAAAATAATAACTTTAAAAAAAGTGGATATTGAAGCAAATGTTATTTCTAATAACACTGTCCAACAAATTAAGACTTTTTGAATGGAACTGAATCGCGACCCCATAATTCTGAAAGGGTATGTTGAGTAGATCATTTTTGAAGAACAAACTTATGGTCCAGCACGTCTGAGTTTTTTTTTTTACAGTGGGTCAAAGTTTTCATTTTTTGGTCGAAGGGAGCATTATACTATATGAAAAAAATGCTGTAAGTTAATGTCTGAGAGAATTCTTATGGTCAGAGTTGTATTGTGGAATTGTATGAGGATTATTTTTGTGGAAGATCTTAACCCTCAGCTGACTAGACGCGAGAACTCAGTGTTTGGCCCGGCCGAACTTGACGCCGTTTTTACCTGTTTTGTATATGTTGGTGTATAATTTTACTAATTAAGCCTAAAGAGCTTTATTTACAACAATGGTGTCTTTGGTGACCCCCACTGAAATTTTCCGGCAAACATTTTCGTAGAATATTTTAATCCTTAAATGTCCTTTTTAAAGGATAGTTTTTGATTTTTTCGAAAAAAGGGTCAAATTGACCCATAAAGATACCAGTTAGAGGGTTAAGATCTTCCACAAAAATAATCCTCATACAATTCCACAATACAACTCTGACCATAAGAATTCTCTCAGACATTAACTTACAGCATTTTTTTCATATAGTATAATGCTCCCTTCGACCAAAAAATGAAAACTTTGACCCACTGTAAAAAAAACTCAGACGTGCTGGACCATAAGTTTGTTCTACAAAAATGATCTACTCAACATACCCTTTCAGAATTATAGGGTCGCTATTCTGTTCCAAAAATGCTGTTGGACAGTGTAATTAAAACTTTAACATACAAAACTAAATGGCCTTAAAATATTACATAGATTAAAAAAAAGGATCTGAACAACCGACTCATGTCAACAAATAGGACATCCACACCAGAAAACAGATTCGTGCTGACAACCAAATTTGTTACCAATCGAATAGTTCAGGTGCATCAACCGAATTGTGTGGTTGTGACTACCAAATGTTTATTGGGCCAACCGAAATACTGTTGCCACAGTCAAATTACTCATGCCTCAATTAGTTTTCCTTTTTATTTCCTTTATACTACACGTCAGCAGATGTGTTTTGCTAATATTAGCAAAAAAAATACCACTGGTCTCAAATTAGCAAAATTTCCCGTTATAACAGTAAAATTTTCAGTTGCTATGACAGACTTTTTTTTAGTGAGTGTATAATTTTTCTACCAAATGTTTACTGGGATAGTTTTAAATATTTTCAAATTTGTGTATAAAGCCATTAACTGAAATTTTTAATGATATTTTCAAATTAATTTTAGCTTATATTTATACACGCAGAGAAAAAACATGGTTGCAATATGATCACTGCTACTATATTGTGATTGCTGCAATCGGATATAGTTGTCAAAACCAAGTAATTGGTTTTCTAACCATCAACATGGTCGCTACCATCATTTTTTAGTAAATATTTTACAATTTTATGATTGGCACCTTCAATTTTATATCATGATTGGCTGTAACCATACTGTGGTAACAAAAATTCTGACTATGAAAAAAATATGATGATTATGCAACGATAAAATACTGGCAACAATCAATAAATAATTATACAATCAAAGAAAGAAAAGTTCTCAAAGTCTATGATTTTTTCCTTAACAATTTTTCTTCAAAAAGTCGTTAATATTAAGTTTGTTTTAGAAAAAACATTTCTAAAGGAAGTATTCTTAAATTTAAAGAGCTTTTTCATAGTTTCTAAGAACTTTTCCATTAAGAAATTTTTTTAGATTATGGATCATATAATATAATATAGTTATGAGGGACCATAATATGATAACATTTTGAGAATACTATGATTACGTGCGATCATATTATGATAAATTCAATATAAAATGTTTATTTAATATGGTAATTTTTAAATCATAATATAACTGTAGGTACCATATTATGGTAAAAATATGGTTATTTTATTTTCATAATATGATAACCATAATATAGTACGATTATGGTTGGCACAAGCATAAACCCAAAAATATATGATGCTCTTCGAATATGATTGACCCAACTATGTTTTTTCTTTGCGTGTAACGAAATTATTTAAAACACAAAAATTCTGTTGTTAAAAAAAATTAATTTTTAACACACAAAAAAGAATAATCCCCAAGGGTATTATTTAGAATATCAGCGGAGCATCAAAAATATAATTTTTGCATCATACATGCCACCCTAATATATCTAGATTTTGTTATTATTACCTTTGAGAGGGTAAAGTATGCAACTATAAAAAAACATTTTTAATATCCCAACATATTTTTTATATAATCTCCCCCTTTTTTTATGAAACATAATTTAGAATCTGTTAAAGTAAAAGCTATTTGATTCAGTTTTTTCTCAACTTTAGTTTTAATACTTTTTTATATATAACATATATTTGTTTTTTTTTTAACAAATTTTCACATAATAATCTATTTAAATGATTTATAACCAAAACTATGTGAACCCCTTAAAACATAAATGAAATAAAATTTGTTTGTTTTTTTTTCTCTCTACTTTTATTATGACACGGTGTAACAAGATTTTTTACTTACATTGGTCCTATCAATGATAATTAGAGTAGTATTTAGATTTAAAAAGTTAGTTCTGATTTGAAATGAATCAAAAACTATTTTGAAATATCTGTTTGTTTTAATGGAGATCAGGGTACAACGACATCAGATGTTATTTAATAAGTTTAATAAGTTCAAAATTATCAAAATTGACCCAGCGTTACAGTGAGAGTGAAAATGTAAGGACACCTCTAAAATTTAGTAAAGCGCTAAAATGTATAATATTTTCTGGAATTTTTCAAGGTCTCTCCACATATTTACATACAACTTCTGGGCCATTCATCCGATTACGATAATTTTTAACACCCAACTGCTTAGAAAAATAACAAATAAATTGTGGTAAAAGTTAAACAAACAGATTTTTCAAGTGGTCACAAAATAAAAATCCGAGAGAAATTTGAAAAATTCTTAAGGGATTTCAACTCGCATTGTAAGCATTTCAGCTAACGGCAATGAGATAAAATTTGTTACACAGTGTTATTCTTGATTGGGAAGAAAAAGTAGCCTTTGTGATTAGGATGTTAGCTAGAAAATATTTTCCCCATTTTTTAGCTTAATTTTTGTTACATGTATGTACGAGTATGTATGTATGTTTTGAATGATTGCAATACTTAGTTTGGGGGTGTTGTTGAAACAATAAAACTTAAGTAGATAAATATTCAAATATATTATGATGATGTTATTTTGTTTTTATTTTATAACTAAATTTTATTATTTCGTTAGAATTCCTGTTAAACATACTAAACAGGTAGATTCTATTAATCTTTTACCTCTGGCATTTGTAGTGTTTAGGGGAAATAAATGCAGAAAATAAACATTTCAGTTTTAACATCACTGAAGTAATTTAAGTAATTTTTTGTTTTTTATTACCAGTTGAAATGAATAGATAAAAAAAATATAAGAAAATAATTTATAAATATCCAACTTTTTTTTTTCTTTCTTACAAAACATTTATTTTTAAGTTGTTTTTCTTTATATTTCTCTTATTGTATAAAGTTTAAATGTAATTTAGAACAAAATTTATATTTTTTTATATTTTTTTATTTGTTTGTTTCGTGTATTGTTTTTTTTTTTTTTTTTATTTAAGAAAACACAAAAACTTACTTGTGTGTAAAAGAATTATTATAGTTTTAAGCAATTTAATGTGTTTTTTCTTCAAAAAAAAAAATAAAAAATAAATAAAAGAACTTTTTTTCAAAACGCAAAAAATTTATATGTAAGGTACTACAGCTCTTTGGTCAGTTGACGTTATCAAGAGAAAAAAGAAATTGCAAACGTAAAATAATATGTAAGACAAACAAAAACTATAGTTTAACCTCCCAGTAACGGACACAACCCAATAGCGAATATTTGACTTCAATGGATATTTTTGTCGTTACCTCAAATGAAATTTGATTTTATACAGATTTTTCAGTTCTCAATGAGTACAGTTTCTTGAATCTTTTTGTTTTTAATTCGTTATATTAACATGATGACTTATTCATTAAACAAAAATTATTTTAAACTAAATCACTTTTTTAGGGAAATTATTAATTTCAACTCTTCACTCTTTATTGATAAATCTTTTATAGAAAGTATTGTAATATTGTATTACCTTAACCTTGTTTTAATTATACAATAATATACATGACCATTTATAGATTTAAGATTTTCATGTCAGAAACTTTAATTACACTCTAAAAAATGTCTGTAAATTTACTACTTTAAAACGCACAGTGAGTAAATATAAACACAATATGCGTGAACTTGTATTGTACACACTTTCTAATACAATAGCACACATACACTGTAATAATATGCATTATGTGTTTATAATTAGACATTTTGTGCCTAAAATTAAATTGTTTGTCGATAAATTCAAGTTTTATACACAAAGTTTGTGAATTTACTAATTTGTAATAGTAATTAAAACATTGTCATTTTTGTCATTTACAAATTTGAAAAAAACTAAAATGAATAAAACAGAAAAATAAAACAAATTATAATAACGGCTACATTATTTTAGTGCAAATTGTTTGACTCATAAGAAGGTAAGGTTAATTTCGCAATTATTTGTGTTAACAACAATACTACTTCTTTCTGTCCTCAGGCTAATGGGATCAGTGGTAGCGATGACAATATAATTATTGAATTGGCAATGAAAGAATTTGGAAGGAACGCTATATGAATTCAACAAACATTGACTGGTGTCGAGTGGTAAAAGATGTACCGATGGTTTACAGTACGTACAGTTAGCTGTCTCGATAAAAATGTTAAACTAGACGTAATGAACATTTGGATGTGATCAAAGTAAATCTCTTTCAGAACTGAATTCAACCCGCTGCAAAAATTTTTTTAATTTTTAATTCATTTTCAAGTTTTTGTATAAAGAAAAAGGTGCTTAATATCTTAAGCTTTTTCTGTAGAAAGTGCTAATAATCTATGGCTATTTCTTGGATTACTATAACTATAAACTTTTTCTATAGGAAAAACTCAAAACAATGTAACGATTTTTTTTTAAAGTCGTCAGGTGTGACGATCAAAATGATTTAAATATTTTTATTATATGTGGAATAAATAATTATAAATAAAATACTCGTACATTTACATTTAAATTTAAAGAGAATAATATTTTTAACATAGAGGTAAAATATTTTTGCATTTTTCGTGATATTTATGAATGGTAAATATAAGCATTGTCAATGTAATTTTACTCGTTTTGTGTTTACCAACTTACGCATAATGTGGGTATTTTTTTCATTTACGCAGAGTGAATTTACCTAATTTATAGTAGGAGTACAGTATCCTACTATAAGTTGGGTAAATTTCAACAGAAATTAATTAGAGTGTAGGCTAAATTCCTTAACTTCCACATGACGGACCCATCCACAGCGACCATGGTTTTTCATTATTGAGAGATTTTACTGTATATACATTTTTATTTGTCACTTGCATTACAGCATTAAATAAAACTTATAATTGTGACCCACATTCTGTTTTGCTGTTATTTTAATAAAATTACTGCATAATTTTACACATTTACTTAAAAATTTTACATTTTTTGTATCAGAAAGGTAGAAATTTTGAGGCATGACATAATTAAATGTTCAAAAAATTATTTATATTTGGTTTTTTATAATTTTCATTATTGTTAATAGAAAAAGTGTTAAATGGCAGGCGGAAATTTTCACCAGGACCGTGCAAAAATAATGGGTTTTAAAAAGGCTAAAAGTCTCCAGCTAAACGGCTTGTACAAACCGCTTTGTCTAGAATTCTGAAATTTTAAAAAAATATATTCCCTGTATTATACACTCTAATTAATTTCTGTTGAAATTTACCCAACTTATAGTGGGAAACTGTACTCCTACTATAAATGGGGTAAATTTACTCTGTGTGTGTACCAGAGAACTGCAAAATCAACTTTTTTCTTGATTTAATCATACACAAAAATTCTTGTTCACATTTAATAATTCAACAAAATTCACTGTAGAATAAAATCAGCATCATGTTACTGAACGCGTAATTGGGATCAGTGTGTACCATATGTCGATTATGTTTACTGCAAATGTAATCACTCAACAAAAAGTCAGCGTTGAATAAATCAGAAAAAACAACAAACAACGCATATGAGTTTATTCATAATTACAACAAAATAGAAACACACTTTATAAATGTATATTAGGGTGGGACTTAAACCCGCTTTTTTTAGAATTTTTATTAGTAATACAATACTAAAAATATTCTTCTTTGTGAAATAAAAATATTTTTTTTGAAAAAAAAATTTAGGTCGATATATCAGACTTGCCTAATCCGGAAAAATTCAAATATTGTCTAAATTTTTTTTCATCTATTTTGATTGGAAAGTTAGGCAAAATTTAACTTTAACCGGATTGGGCGAGCCTGAGATGTCGACCTAAATTAAAAAAAAAAATTCACAAAGAACAATATTTTTGGTATTCCTAATAAAAATTCTAAAAAAAACGTATTTTAGACCCACCCTAATATACATATAACATTTATGAAATGTGTTTCTACAAAACCACCCCCTTTTTATAGATAAGAAACTTTTTTGTTTTAATTATGATTACACTCATACACGTTGTTTGTTGTTTTTTCTGATTTATTCTACATCAAAATAATTATTGTTGGCTCGAATGAACAGAATAAAACAATGGTTTAACAACGACCGATGATTATAAACAAGTGACAACACAATTTGCATATCGTTTGATTGATTTAAAATCATCAACAAATATGTGTGTTGGAGTTGGAGCGTTTGAACGCAAACAATTTATTCTTGCGTATGAACGTTTTGCAATCAGCAAATGCAGTTCTCTGGTGCGTACACGAACAAAAGTACACACATTATGCGTAAGTTGGTGCATACATAATGTATAATTTTACAACGAAAATGCGTAAAAATTAAATGAAATTTTAAGTCTAACTCGCAAATTTACTAAAATTGTGCGTAAAAAAAATTATTTGTAGTCTAAATATACGCATGAAATGTCTAAAAATGCATTTTTATTGGAAAGGTTACACTTTGTCATTGAGGAATCGAACGCATTTTTTTTTTGAAAATAAGCAAGGAGCCGCTGTTAACGTCAACGGTGAGCGTTACCGTGCCATGCTCAACGAATTTATGGACGACATTTGGTTTCAACAAGACGGGGCCACATGTCACACAGCATAATCGATTAATCAGCCGAAATTGTGATGTCAATTGGCCGCCTAGGAGCTGTGATTTGAACCCTTTGGCTTATTTTCTGTGGGGAGCCATTAAGGATAAAATGTTACGCAAGCAATCCAGAGACAATTGAAGCGCTTAAAAATTAAACCGAAGTTGCCATTGAAGAGATTCGAGCCGAAACAATCGAAAATGTACTGAAAAATTGGTTAAAATATATGAATGATATTGTGTTCCATTTTTAAATGACAAAGTTCAAACTTTCCGATAAAACCAAAAAAAAATAATCAATCCTTTTTTTTATAGCGGATTTTTTTTTAGCCGATTCAAATTAAAAATTTTAAAATACATAATCGTATTTTTTTAAAACCTCTGTAACTTTTTTGTTTACGAATAAAAATATATACTGCAAAAGACAAAATTTCATGGAATTTAAAAAATATTTTTATCGTTTAGAAAAAAATGGAACCGAGATTTCATAAGTCACTTCTAGAAGTTGACGTCGGAGTCAAAAGTGATCAGAGTAGAAAATATAGCTGTTATCATTCTAAGAACAATTATATATCACACGTTACGATCGGACTATAACTAGGAAACCAAAAACCAAAGGCGCGGGATCAAGAAGCGTGGCAAAATTTTTTTTTTTTGAGATCGTCTTCACATTATCTTTAATTCTAGGGGGTGACCGGCACAATTTTTTTTTGTATAGAGTGGGACCAAGTTTAGTGTTCAGAGAATATCTCTGCACATTAGAGGGAACGTTACTGAAATACAAACTTGTGTGTGTTGTGTTTTAAAATTACAAAAAAAAATTTGTAAACAAACAACAATCGCTTTTTTTCTAACATTTTGTCAGTTTAAATTTACTACTTTTAATGATTATCTAAATAATGTATTTATGAACATAAAATGTGTTGAATATAATAATAAATCAGTAGTTATCTTTTTAATTAGGTGTTCAGTTATATAATCAATTCTTTAGATTATTTTTAACGAAACAAAATTGTGAGTGTATAAATTTGCCAAGTAAATAGCAGTAAAGAAAAATATACATAAATAAAAATGAAAGCATTAAAAAAATGATTTTAAATGATAAAGAAACCAAAATGAACAATCATTCAATTGATTGATAACATAAAAAAGAACACCAGACTGGTTCGAGTAAATGTCTTTTTCCATCTTTCCTTTTTTCTTTTTGCAATATAATTGTCTATTTTTCTTAACGCATATTTAAAATCAATTTAAGAAAAATATTCTACAAATAAAAATCAAATTAAATGCTAATATTCTTGTATTGTAAAATGATGGGAAAAAAATATATTCCTTTATTTTATTATTCCTTTTTGAACCACAAAATTCACAATATTTTTTTTTTCTAACGTATTTCTTTTATCGTTAAATAATTTTATAAAGGAATGTGCAGACACACTTTTTCTGTTGTATTATAAAATAATTTAATGATAGAGCGAATTGATTTCAAATACAATCTTCAAATCGAATTAAAATTTCAAATTCACGACAAATCATATCAAATTTTTTTTTCTGTTCTTGTTGTTCACTATCTCTTTTTTTAATTTTATCAACAATACGAAATAAGTGGAAAATAAACGCAAAAAGCACATAAAATATATTTCAGTACAGAATAATATAGTATATAAAATACTATTAGATTATATTTCTTTTTCGTATTTTTTATGTTTATGGCGCGAAAGCGTGAAATGAATTGTCAAAAAATATTGTGTCTTTTAGTGCTTTTTTTTTTTTGCTTTTCAAATATTTTGTTCCCCCATCTTCAAATAAATGAAATGCCATTCTACGTTTATATGAATACGTTCATACATACGTACATCGGCAAACAGCCGGAAAGAAAAAATTTAAAATTCAGATTTGGAAAATTATCGAAGTAGAAAATTTTTATTGACAGCGAAATATCTTACAAAGTTAACACGCCTTAACACTACCAAACACTATGGCCAAATGTCGTTGATGTTGCTTGCTGACGATGTTGTCGATGATAATGATGATTATTATCATATTATTTTTTTATTATAATGTTAATAATGATGTTGTTGAAGAAGACGACGATGATGTTTATAATTCCTAAAGTAAAAACTTTAGGCTGGGGTAGAAGGAAACCTAATATAAGCTAAATAATTTGCTTATGCTTAAAAAGAAACGGAAAAATGTCCTACAGACATAATCATACTTTTTAACCTATAACCTCTTCCTAAAAAACACTCTACAAACAAACATTAAGCTTATGCTTATTCATACACACACAAATACACACAAACACACACAGCCGACAAAAATTTCTCATATTAAGAGCAATAATACTTAAGCACAGTGCACTGCATTGGTTGTTAAATATATTATTGCAAATAGTTTACACTTTTTCTTTTTATGCCCCCCACAACAATATTAAAAATTTTCAAAGATTCTGTCTTGGATGATGAAAGATTCGGAAGAAGTTTGACATGACAAAATTTAAGCTTCTAGTACGACCGGTTTGGGGTTAATGATTAAGGGGTTACTTTTTTTTCTTTATAACCCCATTTCTACCACGTTTTTATTGGAAATTTCAATAATGATGACTTTAGTACATTTGCCCATACTCCAAGAAATCAAAAGGTTTTAAGACATTCTTTTTAAACGCCATGTCCCGGGCACAAATTCCTAAAAACCACTTAACAGTGAATACACAACTTAATTGGGTAGGTCATTAAGGGGGAGACTTTTCCCTTTTTGAACCCCATTTTTACCAAGTTCCTGATAAAAATTCATTTTCAGTGAATAATACTATTCCAAGAACAAATCATTTAAATTTCAGGTTTCTAGGGACAGACCGTTAAGGGACAGGCTTTTCCCTTTTAAACCCCAAAATTTTTCAAGATCCCAAAGAAAAATTCAACAAATACCTCATCCGTGAATTAGATGATACTCCCGGATATAGAGGTTTTAAATTTCAGGGATTAAGGCAGGATGTTAATTAGGAAATTTTTCTTTTATGTCTCTCCCTGTAATAATTTCTAAAAATATTGTCTACGTTAGAGATGCCAAATTTCCAGTAACTGATTCCTGCACTTTGATCGGGGTACTTAAGGCGTAGTTCCCTTTTTTTAGAGCAGTTAAGACTTCCCTTTTTGTCACCCAGAAAAATTGCTTAAGGTAGAACTTTAATGCCAAATTTTAAGTTCTTGTTTGCACCAGTCTGAGCTTAATGAATAAGGGGATAGTTAGGGGGTTGGGGCATGACTTTGAGTGAAAAATATTCCCTTATATAATATTCTCCCCATTTAAAAATCCCGTCTAAGTGGATGTCAACAGCAGAATAACTATCTAGAAACTTCACACTCCTTGTTCAAACCCTTTGGTATAATCACCTACGAATTTTTCCATCTAAATCAGTGGTCGGCAGAAAGAGAGAATATGAATGCATTGGTTCTTTACACCGTAAGAAATAATGTTATCTTTCTAGATAAATGAATGAATGAATGAATGAATGAAAAAATTAATAAATGAATTAATCGATAAGAGAATATCCGCATTCATTAAAATAGTTCATGTTTTTGTTTTTTCTATTATAAAAAATAAAAATAATTCATAATATTGATAATAATTTTTTGATTGCATACAAGGCACTCTGCCTCATTTAATATATTTAATGAAAATAAAAAAAATTCTTTCCACTCAACGTTTTTAATTTAAAATGTAAACGAAAAACAAAATAATTACATACAAAAAAAAAACTATAAAAAAAACAAATTTTTAGCATGTACTTTATTTCTTTAACAAAGCGGCATGTACTTGCTCTGTTGAAAGTTAGCGTACTACTGAATGAAATTTTTGTGCACATAGCTATGAGATTTGTTGACATTCGTGTAGTATACGTGTAAATTGCCGATTGTGTTCGACCCCTGAGTGCTATAAGTGCCGCGCACTGATCTAAATACCCCATTTATACTGAATCCCTCAAATAAATATTTTCGTTTTTTTCAAGTTTTCGACTTTCAAATTCTAAAAAAATTTAAATCGAAAACTTGAAAATAACAAAAATACGTATTATGGTGCTCAGTATAAATGGGTTAAAAGCCATTTTTCCATATTTTTCATATTTAAGAAAAAACAACTTTTAATTTTACGACTTCATATTGAAAAAAAAACAACAACTTTAATTTTACGACTTCTAGCCGAAGGAGTTTGGGTAGAACTTTAAAGAGAAGAATTTTTCCATTTTTGCTCTACTTCTTAAAGATTTCTTAAAATCCCGTCTTGGATTAAGTCATAACCGGAGCACGTTTTCTCATTTTAAAAATTCCAAGGAGAAAATTTAAATCGAAAAAGAATTAATTCAGTAAATAAGCACCTATCCCAACAAGGAACAAATTTGTTTAATTTGGACAGGAAAATTAGAAGGATACCTTTCAGTTTGAGAAGCTTAATTTCTTTCACTTTTCTGAGCAACATTCCAATAGGAAACTTATCAGTGCCTTAGTTCTTAAGTCAGGGATTACATATATATTTAAATTTCATATTTCTAGCCAAAGCGGATTGGGCAGCTCATTATGGGAGGCACTTTTTCTCCTTAAATCCCCGATTTTGTACACATTCCTGGCGAATTAGCTTCCACCCCATTAAACATATTTTATATTTCGGATTTGTAAAAGGTGGGCAGAATAATAAGGTGAGGACTTATTCCCTTTTTGACTCTTCCCGTTAAAATTTCCAAAAAAAATTGGGCGAATATGACAGAGGAGGAAATGAACAATTACTAATAAAAATGGGTACTTTTCCCTTTTAAACCCTGCTTTGTATAACCTACCATGTTAGAAGGCACAAATTTCAGCTTTCTAGCCAAGCCCTTTTTTACGAGGGTCATTTGAAAGGTTCTTAGTCTGTCACAGTATATACAGCAAGAACATACAGCAACAAGTTAAGTTTATTTAAAACTTCCATTTGTCATATGCACACATGTTAAATCACTCGCGTTGTAACAATGGAAAAATTAGAAACTCGTGGTATCATAAAAAAATTAATATCATAAAGAATTATCGAAACAATAAATTCATAATAATATGGTGAATGTGTAAGGTGAAAGTGCTCCTTTATATGCAACAGTAAAAAAATAGGATTTGCTGAATTTATACGTGGTCGTACAAGCATTGAAGATGAGCCACGAAGTGGACGCATAAAAACTGCAACAACAACAAAAATCTTAGCTAAAGTACATGACATGATACTCATATTAGACGATCGACGAATAAAAGTGCGTGATCAAAGTGGCAGTTGATCAAAAACTCATTCGAATGAAAATTACTTAAGCTTGCTTGGATCGATTTAAGCTAAAGAAAATGGATTTTAAGCGTCGTTTCTTAGACTGCTGATAAAACATGGATCCATCGTTACACACCAGATACAAAAGAACAATCAAAATAATGGATTGACTATCTTCAAAAAGGCAAAACAATATATTCAGAATATTATTGTAAACTTTTAGATCAATTATATGTGAAAATTCGAAAAAAAACAACCTTGTTTACAACGCAAAAAATAACTTTTCATCAAGGCAACGCAGCAGCACACAAGAATAAAAAATTCAATGAATGGAAATAATAATTGCTTGACCACCCATTATTATACCTCTGATTTACCTCCCTGTGACTTCTTAAAAAAAATTTTTGCTGGCGTCTTATATTGAATGAAGTTGCAATTGCAAGTGCAAACGATTGTCTTGCAGAGTTTTAGGAAAATTATTTTTACTAGAGGATAGAATTACTAGAAAAGCGTTGGACTAAGTGTAATGAAGTTTCAGGAGATTATTTTGAAAAATCAGGCGCGGATCCAAGGGGTATGAGAGTTATATATCCCCTCATCAAACGATAAAAAATTAATATAATACACAAAAGACTTTGTGACTTGAAATGTTTTTAATCTAATTTTGTTACTTAAAATGTTAAGTGTCATATGTATGTTATGTAGTAACAACTCCTAATAAGACTACACCTCGTTTGGGAATATGCTAATTTCTTACTGTCATTTAGTAGTAAAATTCTAAAGCAGCATGGACAATTAACATGTCAAATGTTTCAGTTTGAGCACTTGATATTCCGAGGAAAATATTTTCTTATTGGATATTGTTTTTAAATACAAATTACAAATTATATCTTAATATCCTAACCGAGCACTAGCAACAAAGGCTTTTGGCTTGTTGTAGCGAAAACAGATCAGAGCCTCTGGTGGGAGTCGAACCCACGACCCCCGCACTGATAATCTAGCACGCTACCAACTAGACTTTCTTGTTATTGTCATTTATTCTCAAAATAAAAGAAGTTTGGTATATTTTTATTGATTTCGAACCTAAATAATTCAAAGAAACAAAAAGTTTAAACTAATAGAGATAGAGGTTTAAAGTATGTATTACAAAAATCCAAAAAAAAAAAATCTTACTAGTGTAAAAAATAAAAATTATTTCCCCGCAAAAGCAAATGCTACACTCAGAAAAAAAAGTTAGTAGAAAAATTTGTAAACGGTTTTCAATCCCACTTTACTATTTTTGTACTTATTTTTAGTAAAAAAAATATTATTTAGCAAATCTTTTTGCTATTTACATTTTACAAATTACAGAATTTTTACAAAATATCTACAAATTTTTGTTGCTAATTTCAGAAATCATTTTACAAATTTTTGAAAACCGATTTTCTAAAATTAGCAAAATAAATTACTAATTTTAAAAAAGTCGATATTTAAGAAAATGTTATTTCTAATAATTTAAACTTATACATACAAACTTAAATTGCCCTAAAATGTTACATAGGATTAAAAAAGGGATCGGAAGTGAAGATACCGACTCATGTCTAAAAAGAGGACGTCCACTTAAAATAGCACTAAAAAGCGGTTTTTTGAAACAGCCCTAAAAACAATTAAATTTAACCTTAAAAGTAAAAATAAAAAAAATTGACTTTTAGTCAATTTTTCAAAACAGAAATTACCAAATTAAAACAAAATGATAAATTTATTTATGTTTTAACAATTTTTAAGATTTTTAAGCCTTTGATTTTTTTTAATTTTGTATAAAACATCTTTTAAAAAATATAATCAAAATGTTTGATGCTCGATAAAAAAAATAAATCTAAAACTTTGTACTAATATTAATAGTATTTAGTAATTTTTTTTTTGCTGATTTTAGCAAACAGATTTTAAATTCCACTTTACAAAAAGTCTACTAAAATTTAGTACCGGCTACTAATTTTTCTACTAATTTCATTGTACTACACGTCAGCAGACATGTGTTGCTAAGATTAGCAAAAAATACCGCTGGGCTCACATTAGCAGAATATCCCGTAATAACAGCAAAATTTTCAGTTGCCATTACAGACTTTTTTTGGTGAGTGTAGATCCGTCACTGAAAAATAAACTAAGAACATTTCGAACTACCCTCGTAACTCCCATTTCCAATATGTTCTTGGCGGAAATTCTAAAAAAGTACCTTAATAATGAATGGGCCCACATTCCAGGAAATATATATTTTAAATGTTTGCCCCCTACACTACGAATTTCAAAATTTTCTGTCTTAGCGGACTTCTACGCTGGTGAAATCTCCAAAAACTTACGCCCCTAGCTCTAGCAGCATAGGCTGAGCAATGTTGAGTAAATTAGCGTGTATAGAGATTTTACTTTTACATCCATATAAGAAAAATTTGCTTTTGTTTTACATGTTAATTTGATTTTTAAATGTGTTATAAAAATCAAGAAAATGTCTATGCATATGGCAGTTAATAATGCAAAAAATACTAAAGGGTGGTTTTGAAAGAAGTTGAGAACTTTTTATATAAAATAAAACAAAAATTTATGAAATTGAAAGTATATTTAGTGGGAATTAATTATTTAAATACTTAAGTCTCATCATTACAATTGATTACTTTGTTTGAAACAATTTATGACTGTAAATGGCGTAATTTTTTTTACTGCCCTGCAATATAAATAAAGTGTCAAATGGAAATAATTTTTTATGAGAGTATCTTTTTTTATTTATTCAAGATTATCTGAAAAATCATTAGGGAAAGGTTATTTTATCATAACCCATCTAAAAATCGAAATATATATGAGCATACATGATCATACATGGGCCTGTATATGATCATACATGGGCATACATAGTCATATACGTCCATACATTGTTCAATATATGACCATACATGATCTCATATATGATCATATATCTTCGGATCTGAAATTTGAGGGTATATGGACGTATATGATCATATACGAGCATATATGAATAATATATGAGCATGTATGATAATATATGCACATATATCTCCATATACCCTCAAATTTCGGATCCGAAGATATATGGTCATATATGAGATAATGTATGGACGTATATTACCATGTATGCCCATGTATGATCATATACAAGCCCATGTATGATCATGTATGTTCATATATATTTCGATTTTTACATGGGAATGGAAAAAACTAATTTTTGGCTGTCACTTTTAGTCGAAAAAAAATTGAAAATTGTTCTTTCTTTCCGTTTACAAAAATCTTTTTTAATACTAAATCCCAAATAATAAGCTAACAAATAAAAATTTAAAATAAATCATTTCGTAAGTCTTTGTGTTTTATTTTAAATAAAAATTCTCAACCTTTAAGAAAGACCCTTTATTTTGATTGTTAGATTGGTTGGTTCAAAGATCGTTAAGTTTCACTTTTTTCTTTTTAGGATCATATCAATATATGATTTAAAACAAAAAGAAAAACTTTGAAAATAAACTTCCAAATGTCAATGGTTAGCGCTAATGCATTCTCATTATTGCCACAGATATCATTAGGTATCTGAATGGTGTTTATTACACTCTAAAAATATTTTGTAAATTTAAGAATATAAAATGAGTAAAGTTTTATGTAATATTACTAAAATTCGGCAAATATAAACACTAACTGTGTACAACTTTTTTCCGCACACTTTCATATATTTACACACACACGTATTTTTAAACACTATGATCCGTAATCATAATCCCACACTAAAGTCAGCTTTTTTTAAAAACGACTTGAAATTAAAAACCTGTTATTATTTATTTTGCTATTATAGTCAGAATTAAAGCCAGTTTTAAGTTGAATCGTCTTTTAATGGGTATCACATCAAATGTACCAAATGCCCGCATACATTTTGTACTAAAAAATAAGCAAGTGGCAACATTGATCAGCTGATTTTATATTAGTTTTATATACCCAGCAAAAAAAAAGTAGTAAAAGAAGATAAAAAGAAGCAATGATTTTGATTCCGGTGCTGTGAAAATTTGGATCGGAACCAATGATTTTTACATGGGGGTGTCATAGGGTGGAAGTTTTCTTTTATGATACTTTTTCATTCCTTCTAAAGCCCTTCTTATGGTTTAGTGAAAATTAAATCGTTTGATGTTCCCAAATAAATTTTGAATTTCCAATTTAGATTTTAACAGGACATAAGTAATTGGGCCTTGGCTTCATTTTCACAATCTCTCGTTAGGTTAAAGATTAAAACAAATCACTTAAACTATA
This sequence comes from Eustalomyia histrio, assembly GCA_949748255.1. Taxonomy (NCBI): domain Eukaryota; kingdom Metazoa; phylum Arthropoda; class Insecta; order Diptera; family Anthomyiidae; genus Eustalomyia; species Eustalomyia histrio. Next base: position 217,317,409 of record OX456523.1, read on the forward strand.
GTTATAAATGTCAAATTTATATAGAAATATCAATGATTGACTTTGGTCGTTTTTAAAAGAAGTTACCCGTCATAGATGGAATATGTTAAATTTCATTAAAAATCACATTTTTGGAAATTGTGAAAAATAACTGCCTTAGAAGAGGATTATCAGAACTAAACGATACTTTGGAATCAATGAAAAATTAATTCCTTAAGAATCACTTCCATTTATTTTTGCTGGGTAAGTGTGTAAATAAAAGATTTGCAGTTGCAAAATGTGAAAAGAAAAACTTTTTAAAAAAGGACAGAAAAGTTTATTTTTAGTAATAACAAGTAATAAAGGGCTAAATTCGGCAGTCCGAATCTTTGAATCTCCTCCACCAATATCCTAAAAAGATATTCTCCACTGTTTTTGATACAAATAATATAAAAAAACTTTTGAAGTAAAATTATGTAGGTGAAAAAATTTTTGGAGGTGAAAAACTTTTTTAGATGTGAAAAGAACTTATTTGGTGGAAAAAAAATTAGAGGTGAAAAAATTTTTTGTGGCGAAAAAAATTTTAGTGGTGAAAAAATGTTTGAGGTAAATACAAAATATTTACTGCTAGCGACTTTCGAAAAAAATATGAGAAAATATGTTATGTACCAGTCGCTACTATGAAATTGTACTAAATTTGTGTAGGCAATTTAGAGGCACCTTTACATTTTCACTGGTTCTTTTAACCATGGGCTGCACAAAAACACATTTCAAAGCATAGTTTTTGTCAAATAGTCAATTTCCTTCCGGCTAATAGGGACTAGCTCTGCAGCTGAATATGCCTAATAAAGAGAATGCACTTTCTGATGCGCCACGTATTGATAAATAGTTGCAAGTGTGTTTGTCTAATGGAAAGAATACAGCAAATAAATTAATTTGTTAAAGAAAGAAGAAGAGTTGTAACTATTTTTCAAAAGATGGCCCATCAGAAGGTGCATATTCAGCTGCAGAGCTAGTCACCATAAGTCATATTGTGCTACAATATGGGGAAGAGTATTATTGATTTTCTATTTTCTTTGTAACATAAATAAATATTTGCCAAAAACTATGAAAAATATATGTTTTATATGCATATTATACCTTAATTTTTTAAATCAATATTCATTTAGATGTTTAAGAGCACAATATTGCACTTTATTCATGCGTATTTTTTTATAAAAGAAAAAATTAACTTTAATATACATTTGCCAATCCCTCAATTCTCAAAAATACAAATGGAATAAAAAAAAAATATATTATTTTCCTCTATGAAAAATTCTTTTTTGACATAAAAATGTGAAACAAATGCTTTTATTACGTCAAACATTTGAAAAATTTACTTTAAAATTATGTAATAAGTCTACTAGCAACATCTGAATGCATTATAATTTAAAGTATGTAGTTAATTTAATGAAAGCCTAATCCAAGCCTATATCTTCATGGGGCAGGGTATAGTTTTAATGTGATTCTGCGCCACCTATTCAAAAGTAGCGGCAATAAAGCAATTATGCATTTTGCTCTTTCTTTATATATAAATTTCTTTGGACCTAGCCATGGGGCAGGGTATTGTTTTAGTTAATTCAGCGCCATCTATTCAAAAGTAGCGGGATTAAAGCAATTATGTATTTTGCACTTCCTTTATATATAAATGTCTTTGGTTACAAAAACGAAAAAATACATTTTATGGAATGAAACGAAAAACCAACAAAGCTTAACAGAAAAATCCAATCTGGTTTATTATATCTCCTATAGTAGCCAAAGAATTGGAGATATTTGAACGGAAAATCCTAAGAAAATGCATCGGAAAAAATTATGAAAATTTCATAAAACGATTTTCAAATAGTTACGTCTATGAAAATGCCGATGTGCTACCCTTCTGTAGGTACGCCATGTCGTTGTAAGCCAGATTTGTTGAGAAACTTGCGCTACACGATAGTATGCTTGTGAGCCAAATATACGAAAGCGAGAAAAACACCATCTGGGCTTGAACCACATATCTTTCTCCTATCGGTATAATCAATGGACGTATTGACGACGATCCAGCTCCTCTGGACCTTACCTCATTCTATATGAGCCCAGCCTCCGGCAATCATAGGGGCTGAAGATGATATACGTATTTACTAAATTTTGCATTAACTGTAATATGAATATGTTTTGTCAATTTATGTAAAAGAACTTTTGTTATTTAGTTTTAGTAATGTTATTTACAGACGTCTGCGACTTTAAAGGCCGAAAGGAAGCCTTGTCAAACTTTTAATTTTGTACTTTTTTTTACATATTCTATCTCACTTTAGCAATGTTGCTTTTTACATTAACTTAGTTATTAGAGTAAGACACATATAGCTCTAAGAATGTTATTATTCTCATAGTATGTAAGACAATCAATGTAATCAAACAAGAAGAAGACTTAATAAAATTTTTACTTACTTACTTAACAGAAAAAAAATAGATACAGAAAAATTGTACCAATTTGTATGGAAAATTTAGAGGTACCTTCTCATTTTCACTCATAAATTTCATAACTCATAACTCATGAACCGCTGGACCGATTTTGCTCATTTTCAATACCAAACTGCTCGGGAGGATGTTCAATAATCTGGGTAAAAATAGGCAGCCCCGCTTGCGTCTTCGCGTCGTGATCGCCATTTCAACAGACAGACAGACGGACATTGCTAAATCGACTTAAAATTGTATAAGGATCACGAATATATATACTTTATGGGGTCTTAAACCTATATTTCGACATATTACAAACGGAATGACAAACTAATATATATACCCTCACCATATATGGTGGAGGGTATAAAAATATATTAAATTAATAAATATTATGCAAAATACCTTATATATAAATATAATTTTCTTTCAATATATTGCAATTCAAACATTTTTTTTCACAAAAATTTTCTTGGCGGAAAACAGCTGTTGTAAGTGTTGTTAAATTTGATAAAACCAACTTCAGCTAGTTTTAATTTTAAAGCAGACTATATCAATTAAAGTATAAATTTAAATGTCTATAGTAGGCCTAAAGTATACTTTATTTTAACTATATGCTTCTTATTTAATACATTGTACCCAAAATTAGTAGTTATTTTGTTGAATAAAATTTTTAAGCACAAAGTTTGTAAATATACTAACATATAATTGTAAAAAACTACATTTTTAAAATTGAAAAAAAAAATAAATAAATAAAAACTTATGAAAAGGTATTTTTATTCTGGTTCGAAAACAGAGAAGATTTGTGTTTTTTTTTTTAAATGACAAAATATTTCTTATTTTTTATTTAGTAATCATAGAGAATACACATAAAAAGTTATTTAAGCACTATCCAATTGGAATGGATTTTCTAGTCAGCTACAACCTTCATCAACATTCTTCGTGCCCTTGAAAGAGATAATTGTAAATATCTCTTATTAACTAACTACTCAAGGGATAAAGCTAACATGCAGTTGTTGTTTTTATTGAGTTTTAATGAAATTTACTTACTATTTGTGTGGTTTTACATTGTCCCTTATAACTGTATGTCCAAATCAGAAATTGGCTTATTTTAAAACCATGTGTTTAAATTGTTTTAAAACATGTTCTTTAACCGTACCAAGTAGTATTTAACAGTGAAGTTTATATTTTATAAAAAACAAAACTTTATTAGTTTTATAAATTTATTAATTATTTTGAATTTAGGTTAGGTTAAGAAGGGTTATGCGCCCAAGGGCGCATCTCCACCCGGAGAACAATGCGATCCATTGTGAATCCCTTCAGTATAGATGAAGAAGAAAGAGAGAAGTAAAGAAGAAAATATTTTACAGATTCAAGAGAGTTAGGAAATAGATATAAAGATACAACGTAGGACAAGACTCCCCCTACAGTCCCATCATCAGAAACAACCGTCCTATTTGAATTACTAAACAATAAATTTATTTATTTATTTATTTATTTTTTTTAATTACTAAAGAATAAATTCATTGTTTTTATTTTTATTGTGAATTACTAAAAACAAATTCATCGTATTTATACAAAAACAAAATTTTGGCTGTTAAATTTTCAACATCGTGGTGGTATATATACGAATTTTCCACATTTTATGTGTACATTTACAGAAAAACATGTTTCTTTACGCCAGTGGCAGATTCAGCCTTTGCTTTTAGGGTGGAATAACTTTTAAGTTTCACACTAACAAGATTTGATTTTTTTTGTAAAACTTACCTTAAACTTCTATTTCTATTAATTTCAATTTATGATTCTTTGGTTCGAAATCAAAAAAAAAAGTAAATACCAAACAGTTGATGATTTTCAACATTTTCACTTTATTTTGTCATATTTTAGGAAATAAATATCAATAACAAGTGCAAGAGTCTACCAATATAAAAATAATTTTCAAATTAAAATCCCATTTCCCATTTTTTCATTTTTTTATTTTCACATTAATAATTCTCTTTGGTCATGCACTTTTTCACCAAAGCGTTTTGCGTTATCTCTACTGGTTTAGAAGTTAGCTATTTACATTTTGCAAATTACAGAATATTTAAAGGATATTTACAAATTTTTTTTTTGCTAATTTCAGAAATCATTTTACAAAGTTTTGAAAACCGATTTGCAATTACCAAAAAAAAATTACTAATTATAAAAAAGGAAATGGTATTTCTAATTAAAATTTATACCTACAAACTTAAATTGCCTTAAAATGTTACATAGATTAAAAAAGGGGATCGGAGGTGAAGATACCGACTCATGCCTAAAAATAGGACATTGCCTTAAAATAGCACTAAAAAGTTTTTTAGTTCTAAAAATCAGCCCTAAAAACAATTTAAATTTTACCTTTACTTTTAAAAAATTGACTTAAATATTTTTTTAAAACAGAAATTACCAAATTAAAACAAAATGATAAATTCGTGTATGTTTTAACAATTTTTAAGCCTTTAATTTTTTTTTTAATTTTGTATAATATTTTTTGAAAAAAATAAACTAAATAAAATAATTTTGATGCTCGATAAAAAAAAATAAATTTAAAATTTTTTATTAATAATATTTAGTAATATTTTTTGCTGATTTTAGCAAACAGATTTAAAATTCCACTTACTAAAATATAGTAGCGGCTATTAATTTGTCTACTAATTTCATTGTACTACACGTCAGCAGACATGTGTTGCTAAGATTAGCAAAAAGTTCCGCTGGGCTCAAATTAGCAAAATTTTCGGTAATAACAGCAAAATTTTCAGTTGCCATTACAGATTTTTTTTGGTGAGTGTAACTGTTTTTGATTTATATTTATCGGGAAAAAACACTAATTGCATTAAAGTAATTAAATGTGCAAAAATCCCACAAAACTTATAACAATTGGCATTGAGTTGGCAATTTCATCTAACAAATATCTCTAAAAATTCTAAAAACGTCGTCTTCTCATTATTTGCTAGGGCAAGTCTTAAATCCGGCTAGAGACCAGCCTACAACAAATTATTTTCACAATTTGTTACAAGTTTTGTTAGATTTAAGCTTATTTAATTACTTTAACATAACTATTTTTGTTTTAAATTTAAAAATTATTCATTTTCAAAATTTACGCTTTAATTTAAAAATTTTATTTAATTTTAACGCACATTTAATGTAATTTTACCCATTTTTTGTTGATCAACTTACGCAGTAGGATTACAAATTTCTACTATAAGTTGGGTAAATTTTAACAGAAATTAATTAGAGTATATGATTAAATTCTTAAATAAAGCGTGTCCCAAGAAGAACGCAATTTTTAAATCTGGCAACATTCGAAGTGTCATTGTTTGACATTTGAACAATTGTTATTGTTTGCTAGTAGAAGGTACGAGGTTAGTAAAAATGGAGCGCTACACGAATGAACAACGCATTCTGATTGTGAAATTGTTTTACCAAAATGGTGAAAGTTTTGCGGCTACAGTTCGCAAATTGCGATCAATTTGGGGTCACAATAATGCTCCAAAAGAGTCAACTGTAAAGAGATTAATGGATAAATTTGCCGAAACTGGGTCTGTTAGTGATGTAAAGACAACAACGCGCCATCGACCAGGTCGATCGACCGAAAATGTCGCAGCTGTACGTGATGATGTCGCTCAAACTCCATCCACCTCAATTCGACACCGAGCTCAGCAAATTGGTGTCTCCAAATCCACTTTGCAGCGAATTTTGACGAAAGATTTGCATCTTCATGCATACAAAGTTCAATTGACTCAGGAACTGAAGCCAGCTGACCATGGACAGCGAAGGGAGTTCGTTTATTGGGTATTGGAGAGACAACATGAAAATGCTGATTTTGCCGATAAAATCATCTTCAGTGACGAGGCCCATTTTCATCTTGATGGCTTCGTCCATAGGCAGAATTGTCGCATTTGGGGTGACGAAAATCCTCGAGTGATTCACGAGAAGCAAATGCATCCTCAACGTGTCACTGTGTGGTGTGGTTTTGGGCTGGAGGAATCATTGGACCTTTTTTTTATGAAAATGAGGCAGGTCAAGCGCAAACAGTCAATGGTGTTCGGTATCGCGAAATGATAACCAGTTTTTTCTTGCCTAGAATTGAAGAAATGAATGTGGAGGGCATGTGGTTCCAACAAGACGGCGCCACATGTCATACAGCCAGAGAAACAATTCAATTGCTGCATCAGTCATTTCCCGGTCGTGTTATTTCGCGTTTTGGAGATCAGAATTGGCCGCCTAGATCGTGCGATTTAACACCATTAGATTTTTTTCTTTGGGGTTTTTGAAGTCGATGGTTTACGCGAATAAGCCGACGACAACTCAAGCCTTTAAAGAGGAAATTGGACGCTGCATGAATGAAATACCGCAGCATTCATGCAAAACGGTCATTGAAAATTTCATTAAAAGATCGCGTGCATGCCAGCAAAGCCGCGGCGGCCATCTACATTGTTCCATACATAACCTCATTCTGTCTACTTTACGATATAACAAAGTTTCCCGATTTTTTTTTAAATATCTGTGTTCTATTTAAAATTTAAAAATTGCGTTCTTCTTGGGACACCCTTTAATTCATCTTTTTTACGACACCCGGCGACGGTAACATTAATTTACAAAATAATCTGTACGAAATTTGCACTGAGAAATAAGATTTTGTTGTGACAACCAATTTAATGTGTTGTCGCAAGCAAATATATATATGGATAAAGAGAAATAATATTTTCAACGAAATTATGTTGTCGAAAAATATCGATGACCACAACCGAACCATGCGGTTGGCAAAAACTTCGGCTGTCAAAATAAATTTGTTTTCTTTGCGCACAGAGAAAACAGATTCGTGCTAACAACCGAATTTGTAGCCAATCGAAAGGTTCGGTTGTGGTAACCAAATTTTTCGGTTGTGACAACAGAAAACCAATTAAGACATGAGTAATTTTATTGCGACAACAGTATTTCGGTTGCCTCAATAATAATTCGGTAGTCAAAACCGCAAAATTCGGTCGCTGCAACTGAACCATTCGATTGGAAACAAATTCATTTGTCAGCACAATTCTGTTTTCTGGGTGTATGTATATACACATCACAGCGTACTCCTTCGGTGTTCCTATAGCAATTAATCCCACCAAAGTGTAATACAACAACTGGGCTATGAACAAAAATGCATCAACAAGTTTGCCAACTCTCTATCAGATGACGAACAATAACTATTCTAAGATTTAAAAACCCCACGTAATTACATTGATACCATATTTGAAGCCCTTCATCTCGTGTTACCTTCGATACTCTTCTCTACACCTTTTCCAAAGAAAGCAAAACATTAATTAATAAGAAGAATGTCTTGTGTGGCTTCTCTGTAAACAAAATATAGTTGATGAAATTATTTCAATTAAAAAAACAGTTTTAATTCAACGAATAAATTTGTTTTAATACTAAAGGACCTTTAATTGCATCAACAACAATAATATAAAGAAATATAACAGCTTTGTGTAATATGAAATTTTTTTTTTTAATATTTTCCTAAGTTTTGTTGAAATCGAAATACTGTAAGTATGAGGAAATATTAGTTAATAAAAATCCGCCTTTATTTTCTTCGCTGTCGTTTTTGTCGTTTTGGGTATATGTTTGTTTGTAAAACATAAAAAAATAAAATTCAACGATGTGTGAAAATTTTAAACGTATAAAGCCTAAATTTCCTTAACCAGCTACCCCAGTACCCAGCACAAGTACAAGAGAACTTGTGATGACAAAGAAGAAAACAACGAGTTAACTTAATAATAATAATACAAATTTGCAAAATATGTAAACATATCTTATAAATATTTAATGTAATGAACGAACATAATTTTTTATAACAAATAATTTAAAAAAAAACTTTTTTCTAGAGAAATTGTATTTTATTTTTTTTTGTTCTTGATTTCATGCGCCTGATTTTATTGAAAGCAATTTTTCGTTTGTGTATATTTTTTGCTCATCATAATGAATGAAACAAAATGAAATAATATAATAAAATAAAATAAAAAAAAAAATACTTTATGTTAAAAGTAAAACTATGCTTATTTTTTAGTAACATTTTTTTCTATTTTATATTAAAAATTTAACAAATATATGATTTTTTTGTATATGTATATAAAATAAAAGTTTTGTTTTGTTTTTAATTTTTAATACAATACATCATAAGCATCATTCATTCGTTTATTCAAGTGTGTTTTTTGTATATAAAAGTCAGAGACACAAACAATTGATTCTTATTTAAGAACACCCAACAAAAACAGGGTTTCAACTACTTACCAGCCTATTTATTCGCTTTATTACTTTTGTTCGCCATGTTCCAAAAGTAATGAGTGCTTACTAACAGCAAAGAAAAAAAAAACAAAGAATATCCATTACCTTTTGGATATCGCGAACAATCGTTAATCGTTATTTAGCGTGTTAATAAATAGGCTGGTAAGTAGCTGATACCATTGTTTTGAAGAAAATATTGATTAAAACAAAAAGCTATTTTTAAGCATTATGTTAAGACATTTAAATTATAATATTTAAAAATTCTACAAATGTTTTAAGCATATCCAGACCTATTATTACGTATGAGTAATATGGAATTATTATATATAAATATTAATCATTCAGATGCGGCTCTTTCTATAGAAGCCGCATCTGAATAAAAGAATTTTTTGTTAATAAACGTGTTCAGTTTTCTTGCTTTTCTTTAAACTTTTTATAAAAATATTTATGTTGTAATAAACCCAAAACTCTTTCAAAGCTCTGTTGTGTGTAAAAGTATGTGAAAGTTTTTTAGTGAAAAATTGTGTAAAATAAAATACTTTTAAAAGAAACTTTTTTTTATATATATATTTTTCATCTAATTTTTTTCGCAGTTTTTATTCTACAGCTTTAAGTAGCAATAGTGATTGTGCTCGTAGTAGTAGTAGTTGATGGTGGTAGTTGCAGCGTTGGTTGTTAAAAATAAGAGAAATATGAAAAAAAAATATATAACATAAATATATGTATGTATAAAAAACAATAAACAAAGTTTTATACTGTAATTTATGTGATAAATAAGTTGTTTACCACAATAAATATTCCATAATACAACAACATCACCATCAACAATATCAAAATAATATTAAAAAATAAAAAATAAACCCAAAGAAACCCAAAGAACATTACAAAATTCTCATATAAAGTAGAATTTTTTATGGCATCGTTGCTTTTTTATCCTCAAGTTAATAGTGGTTTTAAAAAGAAATGAACAAAAGTTTTACTCTTTAGTTTGTTTTAACAAAAAAGAAACAAAAAAAAAACATACAAATATTTATTAACATGTTTGCTATTATTGTTGAAAATTAATTTAATGAATAATATGATATAGTTTTGTAACAAGAGAGTATCTCAAATTTCCAAGAAAAAATCAAATATATTTAATTATAAAAATCCCTTAACTAAAGATTAATTTTCAAAGCCCTATTAAATTACTTACAATATTGCTAAAGCGTATGATTAATATTAATTGGATAAAAATATTAATTATACGCCAGAGTGTACAAATTGTTAATTACCTTCAAACTAACCTTCAAATAAATACTGTAAAATATAATATTGTAACTATAAACTATGCCAGGGCTGGACACGTATTTGTCACCTAGGGCCATATTGTTGTTAAAGGGTTGAAACCTACAATTAAAAAAAATACAATATCGTTAGCTAAAATAATTGCAGACGTAACTAATATTTTTATTTTTGTACACAGAAAGCAAAAAATGCTTTTACACATTTTAAAAATTTTTTAAAAGATATTTTTAATACGTTACTATTATTCATCCAGAATCTTTCTATTAAATTATATTTTTAGTTGTGAAAGCCAATATTCAGTTGTTTCATTTAATATTTATATTCCACATAAATATTATTACGTTCCACACAATTTTATTTTTAGATTTTTCCGGTATCGATTCATAATTCACACTCTTACTTGCTGCATCAGAATTTAATTTAATTTTCTTTGATATATTTGTTATTTAAATATTTGAATATTTTATTTTCATTAATTGTTTGCCTTTGCTAGAATTTGAACTAGGAAATGAGTATGACTAAGCTAGTTCTTTACCCACTAGCCCACAAACACTTACACATTTTATTGACCAGTTTTTTTTAATTTTAATAATTTTTTTTAGCAAAATTCGTTTACAAATACCAATTGTAAGTGGATTATAAAGGGTGGTTAAATTTTAAGGGCCGATGTTGGTTTTAAATAAAACACAAATTATTTAGCAAATTATTGTCATTTCTTTTTATTATGATAATATGGTATGGTTCAAATATGCATGAAGCAAAATATCGGCTAAATGACCGCCGCGACCTCGGCGGCACACCTCCATCCGATGTTCCAAATTCTCGATGACGCTGAGGCATAATTGAGGTTCTATGCCGTTAATGTGCCGAATTATCTCCTCCTTTAGCTCTTGAATTGTTGCTCGCTTATCGACGTGCACCTTTTCTTTCAAATAACCCCAAAGAAAGAAGTCCAACGGTGTCAAATCACATGATCTTGGCGGCCAATCGACATCGCCACCACGTGAGATAACACGGTCATTGAATTTGTCGCGCAAAAGAGTCATTGTTTCGTTAGCTGTGTGGCAAGTGGCAACATCCTGTTGAAACCACATATCGTGCACATCCATATCCTTAATTTCTGGCTTCAAGAATTCCGATATGATCTTGCGATAGCGAACACCGACGGCGAGTCGAGGATGACGGCTATTCTTCCACACTATCGCGAACAACAGCAATGTTTTCCGCATAACGAACTTGGCGAGCATGCACAGGTGTTTTCTCATTTCCTACAGACCCAATTTGTGCAAAATTATCCTGATTGTGGACACATTTGGTCGATTATGCTGACCAAAGAAATCACCAAGTGCACGATATGCATTTTGATTTGACCGCCCTGAATAACTTTAACGCTTTGCTCGATTGTGTATCTTTCCATGGTTCAAATTGAGTTAGTCTGAAATTGAGAAATGTCAAATGAAATGCAGGAAAAAACTTGACGCTTAGGTGTGGTTCACATTCCACATCGGCACTTAAAATTTAACCACCCTTTATAATCAATACAATAAACAATTCGGATGATTCAACTAAAACCTTATTTTAATAATATATTTTATCAGGATACACTATTTGTTGTTACAACTTTGGAATATCGACAATTTTTTAATAACAGAAAACAGTATCAGCTGTGGCCACCGAATTTATTGCCAATCGAATTCTGGCAGTTACGACAACTGTATTCATATTAAATTATATTTTTAGTTGTGCAAGCGAATATTTAGTTGTACAATTTAATATTTATATTACACAGAAATATTATTACGTTCCACAAAATTTTATTTTAAGAAAAATTTTATTTTTATATTTTTCCAGTATTGAACTTGGTCAATCAGATTCATAGTTCACACTCTTTCTCACTGCACCACAACTAATTTTAACTTTCTTTGATATATTTGCCATTTAAACTTTTAAATATTTTACTTTAATTAAAACAAAAATAATTTTTTAAATGTTTGCCTTTTCCGGGATTTGAACTCGGAAAATCTGAGTACTGAGCTACCTTTCTACCCAAAACACCACAAACACTTATAAATTTTGATGGCTAATTATGATTTTAAACAAACTGTTAGGAAAATAATTATTAGTATAAAATTTGTTTATCAATACCAATCATTAGTGACGTCTATTATCAATACAATCCACAATTCGGTTGCTTCTAATGAAACCCTAATTAAATGATATATTTGATCAGAATAAACGTACTTGTAGTTATGACCTTTGAATATCGAAAATTTTTAAATAAATTTAATAGATTTTACCAAATTACTTATATATTCACTAATTAAATGGTTGCTTTCACCGCACACAAATACTAAACGAATTTAATTTTTAAAGATGATTAGAAATACCAATAATTGAATAATAGGATTGATTTTTAGTTTCTTTTCCCTTTTTTAATTCCCATTTAATTCAACATTTTTGCTTTATTAATTAATTGTAAGTTATTCCAAATAAAATTAAATCCTCACAAATAAATGTTAATAGTTTTGATCGAATTGCAACCAATCTTTTTCTCTGGGTGTATCATTGATAAAGTAATATATCTACTTTTCGACATATTCAAAAAATCAAATATTATATGCGTCGATAGCTGAGAGGCTCGGCGCGGCTGACAACCAGAGTTTCCAGGCTCCCATCATGACAATGTTTATAATATTTTTTTTTGTGAAATTCGAATTTTAGACACATTACTTTTGCCATCCTCGTAACTATAAAAGTAATCATTTACTTTATCACCTCTAAAGTAATGGATCCATACATTACCTTAATGATCATGGCCTGTTAAATTCATCAATGAAGTAAAGTGAAAAATAATGCATCATACCCTATGGCTATACATTATTTTACACATTATTTGGTAATGTGTGGTTTTGTTGGGTAACTATAAATTCATTGGTTGATTCGCATTTTAGAAATAATTGTAAATAATCAAAACTTATTTCAAAGCCTTCTCAATTATTTATTTAAAATTTGTCTTGTTTTTATGTTATTTTTGAAGTTAGTAATACATTATTAATTAGTATTTTATACATGTCTTTTCAGGTATGCATGATAATACAACTTTATATAAAAGCAGGTAAAATAAACATGATTGATTAGCATTTCCCTTTATTGTATTACTTTAATAATGCGTTCATACTGAACCCCAAATTATGTATTTTTTCAAGTTCTCGATGTAAAGTTTTGTGAGGAAATTAAAAATCGAAAACGAAAATAAAAATTATAAATAAAAAAATATTTATTATAAAATGATTTTGAACCGGTTATTTCTTAAAAAAATATATACATAATTTTTTAGTGTTTTTGAAAGCGGCTTAAATGGCAACGATCTTTTCAAAACAGATTTGGCTGCAAATACGACCAAATCTGGTCATAAAAGCACCCAATATTTCAGATCCCTGTAGAGTTGAAGAGATCTGTCACTAGATCTGGCAATAAGCTGTATCACATATCTGGTCTGGCACCAGCTCTAAATACACTATCGGACAAAATAAAGTACAAAACAGTAAAAAAGAAAAAATCGTAGCATAACTTTGATCTGAAAACACGTAAATGCCACAATTCAGAAATTATTAAAGCATACAGATTAAAAGTGTAATATTTGTTTTAATATATCGTCCACTTTTTACAAAAGGTCCAAAATTGACTTCAAATAGGAGTTCTTCAGCAGAATAAAAAAAAATCTGATCAGATTTAAAAATCATGTATAGACGAGATCAAGCTAATAAAATTGTCTTTCCATTAATATAAATAATTACAATTAATTTGTGATTTTTTTTGTGGTAAAATAATACGATTTTGTTTCTAAGTTTAAGGCCCGATAAACTCAAAAAAAGAGACATGAACTAAAATGAAATCAAAAATTTCCCAAAATAGTATATAAATTGTCCTCAATTTAAGTAAAATTTTATTTAAACTTAAATAAAAAAATTTCTTAAAAAGAACAAAAATTCCTAATTTTGAGGAAAAACGAAATAGTTTATATACTCAGAAATAGTTCAAATTTTTTCTTAGTAATATTTCTTAATTTTAGGAAAAAACAAGTCACTTAAATAAAAATTTATTAACTTTAAGAAAAAACATCTTAGTTTTAAGAAATTTGCATACTTAAATGTAATATAATTATCTTTAGTTCAAAAAAAAAAATTCAGGACATAATTTACTCCCATTTAGTTCAAAAAATGTGTCCAACTTAATTCGAGAAAGTACTTGAACTTAATGTGGGTTCATTTTTTGTTAGCAAGTAGTAAAATTAACTAAATTTTAGAAAGCCATTTCTAAATTCAGTTTTTAAGTATACCACTTTCTAATTTTGAAGAATTGTTTTCTAAAAATTAGTTCAGACAATTTAAAACAAAAAGTAATACATTTTTTTCTATGTAATAATAAAAATTTACTTGATTTTAGAAACTGACGAACTATTTCTAAGAAAAATTTTCCTTCAACTTAGTTCAGATAAAAGTTTCCTAATTTTTAAAAAATAATTAAATTTGGTATAGGATTTTTTTGTTGCAAAATGTTTAAATTATTTTCAATATTTTATTCCAAAAAAAAAACAATTTATTAAAAAGAAACTAGTTAGTTTTCCTAATTTCCAAGAAAAAATATTATAAATTGAAAACATATAAGTTACAATTTTTTTAAAAAAGGTAAATCAAAAATTGTTATAATATTTTTTTAAAATTTTGTCAGCAAAAGGTTAAAAATTTCGAATTTGCGCTTCTATGTTTGCTGACTACAATACAAAATATCACAAGCACATATTATACATACGGCATAATGGCTTTTCTATAATTGACGTTACGCCTATTTAACTTTATATTTATCGAACTATTTTGTTCACTTAATAATAAAAAAGTTTAAATTTGTATATGTTAAATAAAGTTAAAGCAAAAAATTCCATAAAATAAACTTTAGACATTCTTCCATTTCGCAATAATAACAAGAAATGTAACTGTGATATTTTGTATTTTTGCAACAATTTCCTAAATTTAAGAAGACAAAGGACCCCCAGTGTTCCTTAGCCATAGATGCCGTTTGTCACTTAGGGCCTCCCTTTTTGTAGTTCTCTCAAGCAGAACCGTTAAATAACTAATAAAAGGATCTGGCTTTGTCACAATTTATTACTTTTTAGGATATCCTAAATATTTTTTTTTAATTTGTTTACCTTTTTGCTAATGAAATTTTATTTATATTTTAAATACATAAATTTAGAATAATTCAATTTAATTTTAAGACAAAAATGTATAGCAAAAATCTTGTTGAGAGCAGTGTCCTCTGAAAGTGGGAAAATACTTACTCAATGAAACCATAGAAACAGTTTCATGTTTATTTGGAAATTTTAATCAAATTTAAGGATAATTTTCACTTAAAAGAAGTGCTATTTAACTTCATGTTAGAAAATATTTTCTTATTTTTAGGAAGTTAAGTCCTAGTTTTTAGTAAAAAAAAAATTATCTAATGAACTTAAATAAAATAAAATTTTTCTTAAAACCGAGGAAACATTTCCTAACTAACAGTAAAGTTTTAGATAATGTATGAACTAATTGGGAGGAAATTTTACTTTTTACTAATAAAAATTTAGTTCTCAGTAGTAAAATTTTTCTATAATTTCGAAATTTTGACCAAATTTGAAAATTTTGAACAAATTTTGGTAAAAAGTTTCTTTGACGCCGTTTTCATTTAAATTTTTCCTCTAAATAGGTTAATTTTTCTGAATTTTAGTTCATTATTTTTTTGAGTGTAGTTTTGAATCTTGCGACCCAAAAAAAATAACTTTTTCTTTTGAAAATGGTATAAAAAAAACTACTGAATATTTTCTCAAATTTCTTTTTTTATTTGAAAATACAATCCTTCCGGTTAATAATGGAAAATAATTTCATTCAAATGGCTGCTTTGGCTGGCCGTTACAGTCAATGGCGATTGTTATCGGGCCATGTTGAACGAATTTTTGTTCACAAAAATTGAAGAGGAGGATATTGGCAACAATTTGGTTTCAACAGGACGGCGCTACGTGCCACACAGCTGAAGCTACACTCGATGTTTTGCACCCTGTTTTTGAAGCTTGCATTATCAGCCGCAGAGCTGATGTCGTTTGGCCACCTCGGAGCTGTGATTTGACACCGTTGGACTATTATTTGTGGGGTGCCGTCAAAGATAAGTGTTACGCCGACAAGCCAGAGACAATTGACGCTTTAAAGGACAATATTCGTGAAGCCATTGGTGAAATACAGCTGCAGACAATCGATAATGTGCTTAAAAATTGGACCGATCGTGTAGGCTACTGCATGGCCAGCCGAGGCAGCCATTTGAATGAAATTATTTTCCATTATTAACCGGAAGGATCGTACTTTCAAATAAAAAAAGAAATTTGAGAAAATATTCAGTAGTTTTTTTTATAGCATTTAAAAAAAAAAAGTTATTTGGCGGACACTATATATAGGTACACTAAAAAATTTTTAGCGGTAAAATATACTGAAAAGTAAAGTTAACATTGGCAGTTAAACGGACGATGCACACAGGGAAGAAATATGATTGGGGCAATCATATTCGACTATGCCAACCATAATATAGTTATCATATAATGATAACAAAATATGGTCCCTTCATTTATATAATGATTAAAAACTCTAAAAATGTTCTTTAAATTTAAGAATATTTCTTTAAAAAATGTGTTTCGTAAAGAAAAAATTTATTTTAAGGTCTTTTTCAACGAAATTTCTTTGATTATTTTTTAAAGAAAAATAATTTAATTTTTTTTTAATTGTAATGACTTCTTAATTAAATAACTTAAATTCTACGAATCTAAGAATTTTTCTATTAGAAAAATTCTTAGATTCTAAGTATATTTTAAAATTTTTTTTAGATAGTCCCTAGAATTTCAGAATTTTTAGGTTAGTAAAAGTCCTTAAAATTTATAAATATTTCTTTTAGAAAAAGTCCTTAGAATTTAAGTATTTTTCATGATGAATTTTAGAATTTTATATACATGATTTTTGTTTTAGAATATATGAATTTTTATCTAAGAAACAGTTTGTAGAATGCTCAGATTACTTTAGGGAAAACTCTATGGAATTTAAAAGGTTTTTATCAAAAAAATTTCTAAAAATCTAGTATTTTGTATAAGAAATCTTTTCGTTCTAAAAAAACTATTGGAACCCAAGACAGAGTTTTTGTTATAAAAAATTAAAAAAGTACTTTATCCAGTACTTTATCCACAAGAAAGTCATTATTTTACAAGAAATGTATTAATAAACATATATATATTTTTTTTTAAAATTATTATTATTTTTATTGAAGGGAATTAAAATAAAAACAATAAAACCCCCCAGGTGAAAATGATTTTACGCATATTTTTTTTAAAAGGTGGCTGATAATGAAAACAAGACTATGACTATAAATGTCAAAATCATGTATTATTTGATTTATAATTATTCATTGATTGTTGTCAGCGTTTTATATTTCCATAAATATCATATTTTTTTCATGATCAGAATTTGTGTTACCACAGCCAAACATATTATAAAATAGAAAATGTCAATCATCAAATAATAAAATATTTACTAGAAAAATAATGGTAGCGACCATATTGATGGTTATAACCTATTTATAAATTCATCACTTGAATGCGACAACCATACCCGAATACAGTAAACAAACTATAGTAGCAGTGAACATGTTGCAACCATGTTTTTCCTCTGCGTGTAGGTTTCCCCTGTAGTGTGAATATGTTCAATGTTGTAAAAATTTATGTTTATAATTTGGTGTTAAAAACAGTATAGAGTGAAAGCTCTCGCAGGCGGACACTAACCGTCTCGCTGATTTTATCCGGTTACGGGAAATAATCGAGTACTGGATAGTTTTTTTCTTATTAAGTTCCAAGAAGGGGCCAAGAAAATTGTTCATCTAATTGTGCTACAAAAAGTACTATGGTACCAATTTTATTATCCCTGTAAAAAAATTACTTTCTATAGAAATAGCATTTACAAGAATTTACATTGCAAAATAAAGGGTGGTTAAACTTTAAGGGCCGATGTTAAATGTGAACCACAAATAAGCGTCAAGTTTTTTCCTGCATTTCATTTGACATTTCTAAATTTCATACTAACTCAACTTGAACCATGGAAAGGCACATAATCGAGCAACGCGTTAAAGTTATTCAGGCTTATTATGAAAATGGGCGCTCAAATCCAAATGCATTTCGTGCACTTCGTGATTTTTTTGGTCAGCATAATCGACCGAATGTGTCCAAAATCGGGAGAATTGTGGGCGAATTTCAGCAAACAGTTTCTGTGAAAACACCTGTACATGCTCGCTCAGTTCGTTCTGCGGAAAACATTGCTGTTTTTCGCGAAAGTGTGTCATGAGGTCGGCTAAGCATTTACCGTAAATGGTGTTCGCTATCGCGGGATGATAACGAATTTATTGTGGCCAGGAATTGAGGATATGACCCTGGACGATATGTGGTTTCAACAGGACGGTGCCACTTCCCACACAGTAACGAAGCAATGGCTCTTTTGCGCGACAAATTTAATGGCCGTGTTATCTCACGTGGTGGCGATGTCAATTGGCCGCCAAGATCATGTAATTTGACACTGTTGGACTTCTTTCATTGGGGTTATTTGAAAGAAAAGGTGTACGTCGATAAGTCAGCAACAATTCAAGACCTAAAGGATGAAATAATTCGGCACATTAACGGCATAGAACCGCAATTATGCCTCATCTAAAATTTGGACCATCGGATGGGGGTGTGCCGCCGAGGTCGCGGCGGCCATTTGGCCGATATAATAAAAAGAAATGACAGTAATTTCCTAAATAATTTCTGTTTTATTCAAAATAAACATCGGCCCTTAAAATTTAACCACCCTTTAGTTATAAAAAATCATAAAAAAAGGGGGGAATATTTGGGAATAATACCAAATGAGTCAATGGATTTCCAAAGTCCTTTTAATGCACAAAAAGTACAATACAATAGTACTAACAATACCATCCCTGTTATATACCAATTTGTCTAGTATTTTTAAGAATATACGAAATATTTAGGTAATTTGACCATGTATGCTATAAACAGATTAATATTTTGGTGTCACGTGTAGCGATAATTTTTAGAAATGGTACTTTTATATCTTTTCTAATACTTAAGAATTTATTATCGATTTTAAAACCATTAAAAGAAACTTCAACCAGTTATTAGAAATGTATTAGCATAGCGACAACACAATATTTCATGATAAACTCAGTATTGTAAATCAAACTACTTTTAACTAGAACGTAAACATCGTACCATTAGTAAGATTTTAGCGGAAAATAGGAGAAGCAGGAAAAAAAAAGTTTAACGATTTTTTGCCTTGTTAAAATTCTTATTATTTCTTAGGTTTTTCTTTTCGTCGGTTCTTAACAAACATTTCTATGATTGTTAAAATGAACATCTGAGTCTTTACCAATAGACCCGCATGATGAAACAAAAAAAAAGTAAAAATAAACGAATGGAAGAAAAATTCAAATATACAACGTCACATGAATTGAATAAAGATGTAGAGGAGAGAAGGTATTCCTAGGAAAATAATTAACAACTTCATAACTTATAAAGGAGCGATAGATATAATACAAAGAAAATTTTATTATAAAGATTTATTTATTAATAATTCTCATCCTTGAGCTGTGGTTTTATAATAATCAATTTATTTTTCAATATTTTTACATTTTTCAAATATTGTCTTCGGGAAAATAATAAATATTAAAAAAAAAAAACTTAAAAATATTGTTGGTCGCAGATCGTCAAGATAAATTTTTTTAAGTTAATATGAATTATTTTCCAGAAGAGACATTCAAAGAATGTCAAAATATTGAAAGAAGACATCGAGCTCAAGCATTTTCATTTAATGAAAATAAGGTTTGATAAAAAAATATACAAATAAGTTGGTAAAATCGTTTCCAAAATAAAAACTAATATCACTAAAATTCAAACACAAAGAGAAAAAAATCATAGTTAAGTCAATTATTATATCGTATTTGAATTAACATTTTATATTTTTACGAACATTTTTATATCAAATATGAATCTTATTGTATAAAGTAAATATGATTGTAGGTATTTCCGAATTTTAATTAATATGTTAATATTAATTAAACTTACTTTCAAAGAGGTCTCTATTCACACAGAGAAAAAACATGGTTGCAACATGATCGCTGCTAATATATTGTGCTTGCTGCAATCGGGTATGGTTGTCACAACCATGTTATTGGTTTTCTAACCATCAATATAGTCGATACCATCATTATTATACTAAATATTTTACTAGTTTATGATTGACTCTTACAATTTCATAATATGATTGGCTATAACCATACTGTGGTAACAAAAACTCTGACTATGAAAAAATAGTTATGCAACCATAAAATACTGGCAACAACCAATAAAAATTTATACATCAACTAAAACATGACTTTGACATTTACAGTCATAATATTTTCTTGTTTTCATAAAAACCAAAATTATATCAGTTCAGGCAGTTTATTTTTACTACAAAATGCCTGAAAAAAAAACAATGTCATATTGTTTAATGCTGCGATTTGATATTTATATATATATGAGAATCATAATATAATATTACATAGTAATATTATGTATATTTATAATCATAATATAATAAGAAGGATTGTATAAATATTATTGTAGGGATCATATAATGATAATCCAGGAATCATAACAAAGTTATGGGGACAATAATATGATAACATTTTGAGAATACTATGATTACATGATTAATTAGAATCATTATATGATAATTTTTTAATCATAATATAACTGAAGGGATATTATTATGATAAAACTATGGTTATTTTATTATCATAATATAATAACCATATTATAGTACAACTATCATACACACAATCATAAACCCAAAAATATATGATGCTATTCAAATATGATTGTCCCAACCATGTTTTTTCTTTGCGTGTTATTTTTAATGTTAATTCTGTAAAGAAATAACGTAACTGACTGAGCCAGCCAAAACCGCCGTTGAAATTTGGGAAAAGTCTCCTTCCTGACGGCTTGCCAACCTCTAGGATAAGATGGTATTTTCGAGGAACCCTACGGAGAGGAGTAAAAAGGTGGAAGTAGACAATCGCGAATCTCTCTTTTGACAGAATACCTAAACCCTTTTTCTAAAAACCTTACTCATTCACTGATTATGTATTTTTTAGAATTTCTGCCAGCAACGTAGAAAAATGGGGGCTCGAGGTAAAAAATCTCCCCCTAACGGCCTGCCCAAACCACTGTAGATAAGAAGTTAAAATTTGGTATGAAGACTGATTGATAAGGTTTCTTGTGTAATTTTTTATGGGAACGTAGTAAGAAAGGAATTAAAAAGGGGAAAATACGTTCCCTTAAGGGCCTGTCTAAACCGCTTTGTCTAGAAACCTAAAATTTAAAATATGTTTTCCCAGACTAGCACATCTTCTCTAAAATTGGAAAATGAAATGGAGGAAACGTTGAACGGAATGAATTGAAAAACGAGTGGAATTAGAACAGTAGACGAGTGGAATTGAGACACTAGGCAAGCAAAGGCGACATGAAATGGGAAGCGGTTGTAAATAAAATATTATACAAGGGAAGCAAAACTGACTGGTACGGGTAAAGAGTGGAATTGCAGCACTAAACATAGGAAACGAAATGGAGTGTAGCGCGCCTGGATTATAATCTATATATATATGTATCTCTATATATAAAGGAATAACGTTAGTGACTCACTGGCTGACTGACTGACTCATTATCGAGCAGCCTTTACCGCTGAGGCGTGATTTTTAGGAATTCGCACAGGTAGGGGCAAAAAGAGGATAAGTTTTCCACTTTAACGACCTCACCAAACCCATTTGCCTAGAAACCTCAAGTTTAATATATGTTTTCTTATGATGTGGACTAATTCAGTAATAAGACAATTTTTGTAATATCTCAAACAAAAGGAGGTAAAAATAGGACTGAAACAGGCAAAAATTGCCACTTAATCTCCAAGCATGCAGCGTAGGCATTTTGAAAATTCCTACAGGGAGAAGCCAAAAAGAGGTACCCTGTCCAAAAACCATCGTTTAGAAATGTGACAGTAAAAATATATTTTCTCTGGGGTATGGGCTTATTCACTAAAAAGATACTTTTGGGTGTATCGTATTAAAGCGTGATAAAATTGGAGTGCAGTTCTTTAAGGTTATAAATCCAAAATTCAAACATCAACTACAAAATAATTAAACAAAATTATTAAAAGAGAAAAATCACTAGGAAAAAGTATTAATTTTTCATCTTAATACAGAACCGGAAACGAAGTATAGGACTTTTAAATAAGTTTTTCGATAAAGTTATAACCTATAACCTTAAAAATGGTAGATTTTTGGCAAATTTAGGACGATTATTGTGAAACATTGGTACAACATAAATCTATTCAAATAGGCATTCCCGCCCAAAAGAACTGCCCATTTTTTAAGGCCAATAACAAAACAAACCAATTTCAGATACTCTGTTCTAAAGAAAAGCATGTTCTAGTGAGAGCCTTCTGCATCAATCGAAGCAAATAGTAGTCTGGCGGGGCAAGGTCTGAATTATAAGGCGGGGTCAAAAACTCCCCAACCAGCCACATGTGACAGAGCTTTCTCATGACGAAATATTACGGCTTCATGTTGGGTCGCATATTCCGGTATTTTTCCGGCCAATGCTCACTTCAAATGTATTAACTGTGGTCGCTACAAGTCCCCTATAATTGTCTGGTCCCACCAAATACAGAGCATTATCTTGGCGCCATGGATTTTGCGTTGATTTGAATGGTGACCGGGATTAATATACGTTTTCTTGCTTTTTCGGGATGTTTTAATGAGTCCGTTTTAAATCGCCAGTAATGATTCGATGCAAAAATGTTTTTTTTTATGGCGTTCAAGCAGCATTTCGGATATGCAAAATCGTCCCTCAATGTCTCTCGGCTTCAACTCGTGTGGTACCCAATTTCTTTGCTTTTAAATGAACTCTGCTACTTGCAAAGGTTATGAAATTGCTGCTTGTGTGACTCGAACTTTTCGAACTTTTTTGGCCGACCTAAGTGGTATTTGCCTTCCGTGTCAAAATCATCACATCTGAACCGCAAAAACTATCCCTCGCTCTTAGGAATTGATAGAACAAATTCAGGATAAGCTTCGGTAAGAAATCGATGTACTTTAACTGCACTTTTTTTAAATTAAAAAAAAAAACTTGACAACATTTTTGAAACACAAAAAGACTTTGTTGTTTACACTTCTTCGTTTAATAACTAAGTGAGAAAATATAACAGATATTTACCCTCCAAAATGCCATATAAGTTATTTAAGACACCAACCATGTGTAAAAGATACGACATCTGTTGTTAATCCCGCATTTTCAAGTTATACACCTAATAATTTCTTGTTACTCAAGCTTACACAGATCAGTTTTTTAACCATAAATTCCACAACATTTTTAAATTTCTACAGGAATAACTTCCCTTTTATCAAAAAAATAAAGACACTACACATATACATCTATATTTACGCACATACAGAAAATCATTGAAACAATAGTATATGAAAATAAACGAACAAAAATCTTATGATTCGACTTTTTAGCCTGGCTGCCTGTGTATTTCAAATGTATTAGGCAGAGTGACTTCTTGCCAGCTAACTGTCAGTATTTTTAGTTCATTCTTTAACATTTTTTTTTCTTCCTATCATTCACCATATCCTTTTCCATTTAAATGTAAATGTCTCCGTACAATTAGATGTGTAGGTGTGTATGTATATATAGATTGTGTGTGTGTGTATGAACAAAACTCTTGCACACATACATCACTATAGTAAATTCGGCTAAACAAGAAAAATTATAAGATGATGCTGAAGAAGTAGCGTTTAACGAACAGCAGCACCAGTAGTTACTATAGAATAAAAATTATAATGATGTTGTCTAATATTGCTTTTTCCTTTCACTTACTTTATCTTCTTAAATATTCCCTGCGGTCATAGTAAAAATTTTCAAGATTTTTCATCATTTCATTCTCCTACAACTATATTGTTAATATTTATGTGTCTGTGTGCCTGTATGTGTAAGCTAGTGAAAGTCATCGTACGTTTGTATTTGTGTAGGTAGGCTGAAAACAGTATATTGTAAAGTCATTATAAAGTTATAAAAAATATGTGTTCTTGATTACGAACCAGATGCGTTCGATTGGTTACACAGCATATATTAAAAGAAAAACTAACTCCAAAGTTTTATTTATAACAAATTTTTTAAATAACAAACAAATCCATAGTATACAAAAAAATCAATTAAAGCATTAAAATATAAAAAAAGACTAAAATCAAAAAAAAATCATTTAATAAAATTTCCTAAAATCTATATAAAAAATTTTAAAAAGGGATAAAAATGCCAAAATCTACCAAAATCGACAAAAACCGATAAAAAAAATCGCAAAAATAATAAAAACATTAGAACATGATAAAAAAAACTTTTTATTGAATTTTATTTGTATTGTGATATTTATCGAATTTAATGGATTAAATCGAATTAATTTGATAATTACGACTTATTAATGGCGAAGATATCAATAAAATCCGTATCTGTAAATCGTTGCCATTTACATTAAACTTAACAAGTGGGGTCAAGGTTTATTTTTCATTCTTTAAAAGGATACTATTGCAAATACTATTAACGATGTTTCCAATTTCCCCATACGAATTATTCTTTTTTTTTGCCTACAATTGTTTATGAAACCTTAATGCCCCTATATACCCACTTAAAGACCTATAAATAATAATTTTATATTTAGTCAAGGTTAAGTTGGCTGATCAAAGACCTAGGCTTGAATAATAGGTTCCCTAACGTTACCAGATAACAGACGATAACCCAAATACTATTTATTTTATTTTTCTACACGCAGAGAAAAAACATGGTTGCAACATGATCACTGCTACTATATTAAGCTTGCTGCAATCAGGTATGGCTGTCACAACCATGTTATTGGCTTTTTAACCATCAACATGGTCGCTACCATCATTATTATAGTAAATATTTTACTATTTTATGATTGACACCTTCTATTTTGTAACATGATTGGCTGTAACCATACTATGGTAACAAAAATTCTGATTATAAAAAAAATATGATAATTATTCAACCATAAAATGCTGGCAACAATCAATAAATTATTATGCATAAAATATAAAATGATTCTGATATTTACGCTCATAATATTGTCTTGTTTTCTTAAAATCAAAATTTGATCAGTTCAGTTAGTTTATTTTTACCACAAAATGTATTAAAAAATAATCATATATTGTTTACTAAAACTGGACGAATGTGGGTAGAAAATACCTTTCATGTGGCATTAAAACATTTCATCAATTGACCCATTAAGATCCAGATAATTTTTTTTTACTTTAGAAGATTTTTTTAAGGGTTTTCTTATACATATAATATTATTTACACTAATCAATTCATAGTCAAAAAGATTCCATATAAAGATTTTATATTTTTTAATTCGTTTTAATAAAAACGATAAGAAATATTTTTTAAAAAAATATATTTATTAATTCATTTTTTGTAAAAAGTTCTAATTATATTAATAAATTATTTAAATTATAAGAAAAAGTCTGTAGAACCCGAAATTGTTTTTGTACGAAAAGGTTTCTTACACAAAATACTAGATATTTAGAAACATCATAATAAGTTTATTTAGAATCATAATATGGTAACTTTTGAATCAAAATATAACCGTAGGGACCATATTATGGTAAAATTATGGTTATTATATTATCATAATATGATAACCATATTATAGTACGACTATGGTTGGCACAATCATAAACCCAAAAATAT
This sequence comes from Eustalomyia histrio, assembly GCA_949748255.1. Classification (NCBI taxonomy): domain Eukaryota; kingdom Metazoa; phylum Arthropoda; class Insecta; order Diptera; family Anthomyiidae; genus Eustalomyia; species Eustalomyia histrio. The sequence continues at coordinate 217,343,324 of OX456523.1, forward strand.
ATGATGCTCTTCGAATATGATTGTGCCAACCATGTATTTTCTCTGCGTGTATGGAATTTTATTCTATAAAATTTTATTCTCTATAACAATAACTTTACTATGAGTTGAGAAATATAATAATTACATTTTTTATTACATTAGGATTAAGTACAAAATTTATGAATCTGTATAACTGGTTAAATGTTCTTCTGAAAATCGGTGAACATCAGTATAATTATCTTTAAAATAATTTTATGAAATTATAGTATGCTCGTTGGGGAATGTAAAATGAAATTTAATTATTAAAAAATCCAGAACAGATATCAACATTAATAATATTTAAAATAAATAACATATTCAACATAGTTTTCCGGCTTTTTAAAGCAAAAATTTAGAAATTAAAAACAATGAGTCAACAGTTACACTATTTATTTTTTTGCGTTAAACCTTTCATGCTAAAATTAATAGATTTTGGTCTGTCTTTATAAAGGGTGGTCCAAGAATAATGCACGATGTTAATTGTAAATAAAACAAAAAGTTATCAGAGAATTATCTTAATATTTTTTTATTATGATAGAAGGATCTATGACAATTATATGTGAAATAAAATATCGGCCAAATGCTGGCCACGATATTTTATATTTTCCGTTATCATCTCGCGCTAGCGTACACCGACGACGAGTCGATGTTAACGACTCTTCTGCCACCCTATCGCGAATAACAGTAATGTTTTCCGCAGTAAAAAAATTATTATTTAGCAAACCTTTTTGCTATTTACATTTTACAAATTACAGAATTTTACAGAATATTTAAAAATTTTTGTTGAAAATTTCAGAAATTATTTTACAAATTTTTGAAAATCGAATTGATTAAATTAGCAAAAAAAATACTAATTTTAAAAAGTGGATATTGACGGAAATGTTATTTCTAATTCAAACTTACACCTACAAACTTAAATTGCTTTAAAATGCTACACAAATTAAAAAAAGGAATTGGAAGTAAATATGTCTAAAAATAGGACATCCACTAAAAAAAATACTAAAATTTCTTTTTATTTCTTAAAATCAGCCCTAAAAATAATAAAAATTTGACCTTAAAAGCAAAAAAAAAAATTAATAAAATATTTTTCAAAACAGAAATTACCAAATTAAAACAAAATGATAAATTCGTTTTTGTTTTTAAAATGTTTAAGCCTTTGATTTTTTTTTTTATTAATTTTGTCTAAAATATTTTTTTAAAAAAATTTTTAAAAATTTTAGTGGTCGATAAAAAAAATAGATTTGAAATTTTGTACTAATATCAATAATATTTAGTAAATTTTTTTGCTGACTTTAGCAAACAGATTTAAATTACACTTTACAAATTTTAGTTTACTAAAAATTAGTAGCGACAGCTAATTTTTTCTACAAACTTCATTGTACTACACTTACATGCAAAGAAAAAACATGGTTGGGAGAATCATATTCGAAGAGCATCATATATTTTTGGGTTTATGATTGTGCCAACCATAGTCGTACTATATTATGGTTATCATATTATGATAATAAAATATCCATAACTTTACCATAATATGGTCCCGAAAGTTATATTATGATTCAAATATTACAATATTATAATTCTGTATAAACATATTATGATGTCGAATTTATCATAGTATGATTGCATGTAATCATAGTATGCTCAAAATATTATTACATTATGGTCCCCATAACTATATTATGATTTCTGGATTATCATTATATGATCTATATAAAATCTTTATATAGAATCTTTTTGACAATGAATTGATTATTGTAAATAATATTACAGGTATAAGGAATTTTCGAAAAAAACCCTCAAAAAAAATCTTCTAAGGTTAAAAAAAAAATATAAACTGGATCTTAATAGTTCAATTGATGAAATGTTTTATTGCCACATGAAAGGTATTTTCTGTTCAGTTTTAGTAAACAATATATGATTGTTTTATTAAGGCATTTTGGTTTTTATGAAAACAAGACAATACTCGTAAATGTCAAAGTCATGTTTTATTTGATGTATAATTATTTATTGATTGTTGCCAGCATTTTATCGTTGCATAATTATCATATTTTCTGCATAGGCAGAATTTGTGTTACCACAGTATGGTTACAGCCAATCATGTTATAAAATATAAGGTGCCAATCATAAAATAGTAAAATATTTACTATAATAATGATGGTAGCGACCATGTTGATGGTTAGACAACCAATAATATGGTTGTGACAACAATACCCGATTGCAGCAAGCACAATATAGTAGCAGTGATCTTGTTGCAACCATGTTTTTTCTCTGCTTGTAGAAGACATGTATTGCTAAGATTAGAAAAATACCGCTGGGCTCAAATTAGCAAAATTTCCCGTAACAGCAAAATTTTCAGTTGCCACTACAGACTTTTTTAGTGAGTGCATGTCGGTGGCTTCAACCAAACCATTCGGTTGACAAAAAATTCGGTAGTCACAATGAATCTGTTTTCTATGTGATGTAACAGCATAATGAATTTGATTACTTGTAGACAATGTCGGTGATAAAATTGCGTTTGAGAAGCTGATACAGATGTGATGGGCACAAACTCTTTTAGAAGAAACCAGAGATTTCCTTCAGATTACAAAATAAATACCCTCCAAAGCAGGATGTCCTGGAGCGCATTTCTATGCCTTTCAGTACCCCACAACACCTACAATTATGTCAATTTTACATTCGCCAAGCAACTGGGCCCCGCGTTTTGCCCCAGTATCCACGAACCCAATAAATGTGTACACTCCTATTGGTATAACGTCTCCTTAAGAAGTCCATGTGCTCTTAGGCAATCGATGAGTAGGTCAGATTGATAGAGATCGCCCTGATAGCCGCTTGATTATCATTATAGAAATTAACGTACACTCACCAAAAAAAGTCTGTAATGACAACTGAAAATTTTGCTTGTATTACGGGAAATTCTGCTAATTTGAGCCCAGCGGTATTTTTTGCTAATCTTAGCAACACATGTCTGCTGACGTGTAGTACAATGAAATTAGTAGAAAAATTAGTAGTCGCTACTAAATTTTAGTGGACTTTTTGTAAAGTGAAATTTAAAATCCGTTTGCTAAAATCAGCAAAAAAAAATTACTAAATACTATTAATATTAGTACAAAGTTTTAGATTTATTTTTTTTATCGAGCATCAAAAATTTTAATTATATTTTTTAAAAGATGTTTTATACAAAATAAAAAAAAATCAAAGGCTTAAAAATCTTAAAAATTCTTAAAACATTTATCCTTTTGTTTTAATTTGGTAATTTCTGTTTTGAAAAATATTTTAGTCAATTTTTTTTTTACTTTTAAGGTGAAATTTAAATTGTTGTTAGGGCTGATTTTTAGAAATAAAAAAACTTTAGTGCTATTTTAAGTGGATGAGTCGGTATCTTCACTTCCGATCCCTTTTTTAATCCTATGAAACATTTTAGGTAAATTTAGGTTTGTATGCATAAGTTTAAATTATTAGAAATAACATTTCCATAATATCCACTTTTTTAAAATTAGTAATTTTTTTTGCTAATTTTAGCAAATCGGTTTTCAAAATTTGTAAAATGATTTCTGAAATTAGCAACGAAAATTTGTAGATATTCTGTAAAAACTCTGTAATTTGTAAAATGTAAATAGCAAAAAGATTTGCTAAATAATAATTTTTTTACTAAAAATCAGTACAAAAATAGTAAAGTGGGATTGAAACCCGTTTACAAATCTTTCTACTAATTTTTTTTTCTGAGTGTAAGAACCAATCGTATCAGGAGCAAAAGCAAGCCGGCGGCCATTTTGCCCGCAAAAACTTCAGCCTGAAAAATGCTTCAGGAATTAATAAGTTTATACGTTAATAAGTTTATACTCCTTTCCCCATCTACGAACCATTCGTAAAAGTTAATGAAGTTTTGTGGTAAGAGCGAAGATATGACAACAATGCATACTCCTCCATAGTATTGGGTTGTGGTGTAATGTTGAGCGCGTTGGACTGTTACACTCCAGCGACTGTTACTCCCAGCGACAGCAACTTCAATTAAGAAAAAAAATATATATGAGTTGTCTTACCTCATACATATCGCAACGTTCTCCTTTGGTAATTTTGCCAACTTTCCATCAGTTGGCGGGCAAAACCTGTTCTAAAATTTATCATCTCGCACAATTTTGCCATATTTGAAGCCCTTTATCTTTCACCACCTTTTATAGCTCCTCTATACCCTTTCCCAAGAAAGCAACACAATAATTAGTATGACGAATTTTCTGAGTGTAGCCCCTCAGTGACTTCAGCGACCTTTAAAAAGCAACTATACTATTATATTTGAGTTACCCTGTTAAGGCACAGGGTGCACTACAGAATAAAATATTTGACCAACCTGAGCATAAAAACTTTTTCGGAGGGTGTAACTTGTGCATGTTTGCTAAAATTTTAAAGATTTTTATTGGTGCTACCATGTGAACTAAATATTCACAAATTTAGCATCTTCAATGGAAAAAATCTTAAAACCGATTTCAACAATATTAACAGAGATACATGCCTAGCCAAAAATTGTTTAATATGCCTCTCTATAAACTAAACACTAAAAAGGAAAAATTAAGATTTTTTCAGCAGTTAACCAAATCCCCTCCTTTTCGCAAAAAAAATAAAAAAGTTTTTACTCTATATTTTTCGTAAGTTTTGACAAGAGACGACACAATTTTTTTGGTAGATCAAAAAAATTTCTGTTGTATGACTTACCTTATATGTATATTTTACATAGTGTTTATTAAAATGTTTTTTTTTTATTAATTTTATTATGACTTGACCACTATACTGTAAAAAATGCTAATAGTTGTAGTGGTAGTGGTAATAAGTAGTTGACTAAAAATCATTGTTGGTTGTTGGTATTAGCACTCATTATGATTAGCATCAAATGAAAAACCATAGAATTAATTAAAATTAATGATTTGAAAACCAAATTAGTGGCACATTAATTAAAACACAAAAACAACAAAAAAAAACCTTTTTAGTACAATAACATCTTCTACATCAAGTATACTAAAACGACAAAAATATTTACATTAAAACAAAATTTTTACTATAAAACATTATTGTTCTAATAAGATTTTAAGTTTCTTTTCTTTCTTTAGATTTTTATTAACAAGAAAGCTAACAACTACAAAATATCCTTAGAAATTATAGTAAGGATAATTTTCAACTTCTTTTCTTCTTCTTATTCTTCTTCTTCCTCCTATGTTTTATATAAAATATCAAGTATCCTCTTGGTCCTTTAATACTATAATGGCTGATTTTGTTGGTAGTTTTTGTTTTTTGTGCCCTCTTACTTCTTTTTTTTAATTTTTTAACTTATTTATTTCATTTGTCAAAAGGTATAATTTAAATATTTTAAGGTGTTAGTGGTTAAATACCACATTCTTTCTAAACCCACATATATTTATATACACTGAGTTGTTGTAGAAGTTGTTGGAGCAAAAACTTTAAAAAAAACAAAAAATCAGTGTATAGAATCTTTCACACTTAAAATTCTTTAACATTCTTTTGGTGGTAAATAATATTCGTGTGTGTGTGTGTAGTATAGGTTACAGGGAGATTTGTTTTCGTGTCAATACACTTGTTCGGTATTCACACACACACACAATTAAACATATTTAAAAGTGAATTAACCCTTTAAGGGTGTTGAATAAATTTGTTTTTTATTGGGAATAATTCTCCGATTATATTCAAGAAACATTTCACCAACCACACCTTTTCTACAACTAGTTTTTCTAAAATCAATTTCATGGAACCAGTTCCGAAACCGCTACTACAGAGTTTGAGATCCTTAGTATGGTATAACTGGAAATCCCGCCTTCGTGGATGTCTACGAGAGAGAAGCAGCTTTTTTTCACGTTTCCTAGCTCCAGCCTGGTTGACGGAGGTGACATTGTTTGCCTTATACCTCCTCACTGCTTTTGACCATACTCAAGGGAACGCACACTTTAAATTTCAATTTTTTACACGAAGGAGTTTCGGCAAGATGTAAATCCTTTTTCCCCCTCCCTACACGCAAAGAAAAAATATGGTTGGGGCAATTATATTCGAAGAGCATCATATATTTTTGGGTTTATGGTTGTACCAACCATAGTCGTACTATAATATGGTTATCGTATAATGATAATAAAATAACCATATTTTTACTATAATGTGGTTCCAACAGTTGTATTATGATTCAAAAATGACCATATTATGGTCCTAAATAACCATATTATATTGAATTTATCATAAAATGATCCCACCTAATTATAGTGTTCTCAAAATGTTATCATCTTATAGTCCCTCATAACTATATTATGATTCCTGGATTATCATTATATGATCCATAATCTAAGAAAATTTCTTAAAGGAAAAGTTCTTAGAAACTATGAAAAAGCTCTTTAAATTTAAGAAATTGATATTAAGGACTTTTTAAAGAAAAATTGTTTAGGAAAAAGTCTTAGATTCTAAGAACTTTTCTTTTAAGAAAACTTTGATTTTATGGACTTTTTTTTAAGACAAATACTTAAACCTTTTTTTAAATCCTAATGATTTTTGTAATAAAAAAAAATCTTAAGACACTTAAAATTTTTTTAGAAATTTTTCTTTAAGAAAAAGTCTTTATAATCTAAGAATATTTCTGCCAGAAAAAGTAGTAGTCCAGTTTTAGTAAACAATATATGATTGTTTTTTTTTTAAGACATTTTGTAGTAAAAACAAACTGACTGAACTGATAAAATTTTGGTTTTTATGAAAATAAGACAAGATTATGACTGTAAATGTTAGAGTCATGTATTATTTGATGTATAATTTTTTATTGATTATTGCCAGCATTTTATCGTTGCATAATTATCATAGTCAGAATTTTTGTTACAACAGTATGGTTACAACCAATCATGATATAAAATAAGAGGTGCCAATCATAAAATAGTGAAACATTTACTAAATAATGATGGTAGCGACCATGTTGATGGTTAGAAAACCAATATCTTGGTTGTGACAAACATACCCGATTGCAGCAAGCACAATATATTAGCAGTGATATATTGCAACCATGTTTTTTCTCTGCGTGTAAATACCGTCACATTAGATGTAAACGCTGCCAAATTTCAAGTTTGTAGCTTCAGTGGGTTGGAGTTGAAAAATTAAGGAAGCCAATTTTTATTTTTACTTTATTTTTCACACGTTCTTATTGAAAATTCTCGAAAGTATATCTGCAGTAAATTAGCCCATTTTTAATCCTGATTTTAACACCATTCAATAAGTTCCTTATGATAACATAAGGTCATACTTTAAGGAACACAAATTTTAAATTTCAAGTTTCTAACTAAAGTTTAACCCCAACTTCATCAACTTTCACCCCAACTTCATCAGAAAATACAATACATATTAGTGAGAATAATTACGCTTCTCACGGTTCTCTGCATATATTGGTTTAGCATCTTGATTTCTTATGGGAAAACCTATCCATATAAAACACTACCAGAGTCGAAGAGTACATCTTGAATATCTAGAGAAGCATAAAAGGAATCTGATTTTATTACGTTTATTACTGAAAATTCTAAAAACTATGGCGCATAATCGACTGTTCTTAAAAGTATACTTTAGGCATACTATCGACGAGTAAATGTATACTTAAATCGTTAAAGTCTGCTTTAAAATGAAATCTACCTGAAGTTGGCTTTATCCAATTTAACAACACACAACAGCTGTTTTCCGCCAAGAAAATTGCAAATTGCAAATTATTAAAAGGAAAATTATATCAATAAATAAGATATTTTGCATAACATTTATTAAGTTAATAAATTTTTATTAATAAAAATACACTTTTCAATCCTTTTTTATAAAGTTTTTTCCTTTTCACATTTTTCAATTGCAAATCTTTTATTTACACACTTTAAATTTTTTTCGGCAAATATAAGATCCGCTGATCAATGTTGCCACCTGCTTCTTTTTTAGTACAAAATGTATGCGGGCATTTGGTACATTTGATGTGATACCCATTTAGAGTCGGTTCAACTTAAAACTGGCTTTAATTCTGACTATAATAGCAAAATAGATAATAACAAGTTTTTAATTAAAAGTTGTTTAAAAAAAAAAACGACTTTAGTGCGGGACTATGATTACGGGCCTATCTTTTTAGCATAGTAGCAAGAAAAGGGAAAAAACTGGAATTCAAAAGTATACCCAGCAAAAGAAGAGAGAAAGAAGCAGTGATTTTGATTACGGTATTTGTGAAATTTTGGATCGGAACCAATGATGTCGTAGGGTGGAAGTTTTACTTAAGATCCTTTTTCATTGCATCTAAATCAGTTCTTATGGTTCCGTGAAAAATTAGATCTTTTGATGTTCCCAAATAAATATTTAATCGGGCGTTAGCCTCATTTTCACAATGTCCCGGTACCTTCTACCTGAGAATTTAACTGACACATTTGTAGTTGCTGTTGTTTGAGTTTGACTGTTGCATAAATTATAACGGCACATTCAATAATCGGGTCTTATTATTTAAATGACTTTCTTCGAAATTCTTGCAATTTTTATTATAATAAACTTTTTACTTTCTGTATTGATAATCACGATCTTAAGAATTTTAAGAAAATCTGGTAAATTGTAAGTTAAAAAATGAAACAAATAACTTAAACCTGATAACTTGTTTCAAAATAACTAAAGTTTAGTACTTTAACCATAGTAAGAAATGGCAAACGTTAATAATTTACCTGTCATAGATTTAGTATTAATTTTATTCAAAATCACAGTTTTGAAGTTGTGAAAAAGATCTGCTTTCGAAGAAGAAACTCAGTACTAAATGATACTTTGGAATCAATGAAAAATTATTTTCTTAAGAATCACTTCATGGCGAAAATTCTAAAAATAATATAGAAAATGCGTTGGATCATAATCCAGTTAAGATATATATTGGAAATTGCAGGTTTTTTAACCACACCAGTTTAAACTTTTAGAACATCCAAGGCTAAAATTCCAAAACGTACCTTATCACTGAATACGTTTATACGCCATAAAATACATATTTTAAATTTCAGGTTTTCAAGTATTTTAAAACAATTTAAATACAATATGAAATTAGTTTTTAATATATTATTTTTAAAATTTTATTTGTATTAATATTTAGTATTATGAACTAGATTAATAAAAAATCAATCAATCAATTCAAAATCAATTTCATTTTAAACAAAACATGAAGCGAAACTTTATGGGATTTAGTAACTTTTGTATTGAACTTTGTGTATGCTTTAGGCTATATTTTAAAACTTTAAAACATATTTCTAAAAAGCATACATTATTAAAATTGTCCTTTAAAATTTCCTTACACATATTGTTTTTAACGTGTTAAAACCCTTTTTATTTTTTCTAAAAAGAAAACACCTCTTAGGTTGATCCATTTATGTATCACATAAAGGGTGTCCCAAGAAGAACGCAATTTTTAAATTTTAAATAAAACACAGATATTTAAAAAAAAAATCGTGAAACTTTATTATATCGTAAAGTAGACAGAATGAGGTTATGTATGGAACAATATATCGTACAGATGGCCGCCGCGGCTTTGCTGGCATGCACGCGATCTTTTAATGAAATTTTTAATGACCGTTTTGCATGAATGCTGCGGTATTTCATTGATGCAGCGTCCAATTTCCTCTTTTAAGGCTTGAGTCGTCGTCGGCTTATTCGCGTAAACCATCGACTTCAAAAAACCCCAAAGAAAAAAATCTAATGGTGTTAAATCGCACGATCTAGGCGGCCAATTCTGATCTCCAAAACGCGAAATAACACGACCGGGAAATGACTGATGCCGCAATTGAATTGTTTCTCTGGCTGTATGACATGTGGCGCCGTCTTGTTGGAACCACATGCCCTCCACATTCATTTCTTCAATTCTAGGCAAGAAAAAACTGGTTATCATTTCACAATACCGAACACCATTGACTGTTTGCGCTTGACCTGCCTCATTTTCATAAAAAAAAAAGGTCCAATGATTCCTCCAGCCCAAAAACCACACCACACAGTGACACGTTGAGGATGCATTTGCTTCTCGTGAATCACTCGAGGATTTTCCTCACCCCAAATGCGACAATTCCGCCTATTGACGAAGCCATCAAGATGAAAATGGGCCTCGTCACTGAAGATGATTTTATCGGCAAAATCAGCATTTTCATGTTGTCTCTCCAATACCCAATTAACGAACTCCCTTCGCTGTCCATGGTCGGCTGGCTTCAGTTCCTGAGTCAATTGAACTTTGTATGCATGAAGATGCAACTCTTTCGTCAAAATTCGCTGCAAAGTGGATTTGGAGACACCAATTTGCTGAGCTCGGTGTCGAATTGAGGTGGATGGAGTTTGAGCGACATCATCACGTACAGCTGCGACATTTTCGGTCGATCGACCTGGTCGATGGCGCGTTGTTGTCTTTACATCACTAACAGACCCAGTTTCGGCAAATTTATCCATTAATCTCTTTACAGTTGACTCTTTTGGAGCATTATTGTGACCCCAAATTGATCGCAATTTGCGAACTGTAGCCGCAAAACTTTCACCATTTTGGTAAAACAATTTCACAATGAGAATGCGTTGTTCATTCGTGTAGTGCTCCATTTTTACTAACCTCGTACCTTCTACTAGCAAACAATAACAATTGTTCAAATGTCAAACAATGACACTTCGAATGTTGCCAGATTTAAAAATTGCGTTCTTTTTGGGACACCCTTTACAATGACACACACACACACTAACAAATGGGGTATAAAAATTGTTGAGAAAATCCTTAAAAATAACATTTTCATTTTAGATATAATATTAAACAATACCAAAGCATACTAAGAAATTATCCGCTAACACAAAAAACGTATTAAAATGAAAATCCTTACTATAATGGTGTAAAATACTTACTATGTAGTTGTTGTTGTTTTTTTTTTGTTTTTGGACTCAATTTTTTTCTTCATTGTCTTTTCTCTTATATTCTCTTAGATTTTTGTTTAACTTATTGATAAAGACTCTTTGGAAAAATGACACTTAAAATGAATGCACTCTTTATATGTAAGCATGAGGAAAAACTAAGTTTTGTTTTCTTTTAAAGGAAATAGTTTTAACGGGGAAAACTAATAGGACAAAGTTGTAAGTGGTGAAATGTTTATGGAGTTTATAGAGTTTTAAAAATATTTTATTATTCAAAATATATATTATATATAATGGAAATTGGACTAGTTTTAATATTAGTTATAGTTATAAAAGCTTAATAAAAGTACATTTGAGGTCCTGTAGCTTCTTGAATTTTTTAAATGGTAGTTGCGGTATCTATTAGTGCTACTCCTCCACTACTTGCACTTTTAAATAAAAATATCTTAAAAACTTAATAGTGCTATGCTGAGGTCATCTGAAACCTTCGGGAAAATATAGTCTGATTTTTGGTTAGAAAACATTGTCGGCCTGTGTAATTAGTATTGTAATTAGTTACAATTACGATTTTTCTAAAGTTTTTTTTTATAGAAAAAATTTCAGTACATACACGGAAGTTACCAGACTTCCACAGCTTCGTCCCAATAAAGGACAATTTATGTGCCAATCGATCAAAGTATTTTAATTGTTATTAACGGCGCCATAAAACCAAATTTAAGATTAAATTTGGTAAAAATTTCTAAATTATAGAAAAATTTAACTATTTAGAAATAAATTTTTATTTGAAAACAGTAAAATTTCCTCTTAATTAGTTCATATGGCATCTTAAATTTTGCTGTTCGTTAGAAAATCTTTCCTTGGTTTTAATAAAAATTTTATTTTATTTAAGTTCCTTAGATAATTTTTTTTTTACTAATAGCAGGACTTAACTCCGTAAAAATAGGAAAATATTTTCTAACATCAAGTTAAATAGCACTTCTTTTAAGTAAAAATCATCCTTAAATTTGATAAACATTTCTAATAAATATGTTACAATTTTCTTTAAAAATAGCAAAAATACTACTAAACTGCTTAAAGACAAAAACAACCCTGTTTAACAGTGATCAGCTGAATATGACAAATGAAATAAAAAAAATAACAATAAACAAATCAATTTTTATTTGGAAAATGTGTTTATTTGTAAAAATTTTTGTTATCGATTGGTTGTGGGTGAAATTGTTGTTTGGAGAGCTTTTCTGTTGCATGTTGTCTGTTCGGTGCGGGCACTGCTAAAGTCCTTGTAAAATAAAAAATGTAAATATGAGCTTCTTGGGCAAACGTAAGCCGCAAACAACACACACATACCTTTTACCACTCAGCAACAGCTGAGTGGTTTCACCCCCTGAGCAGGGGGTGAAACGGAGTTTAGTTTTCTGGTCAAATTTTCCTCCTCGGCGGAAAATTTGTTTGCTCCGAACACCAGAGTCCTTCTGGCAAAATCAGGCCTTTCTTCCATATAAAATACAAGCGTCTTCAAGTGATCCATTGTTGATTTTTTTTAACTAAAATTTAAAATTCTTAATAAACTATAAATATTTGTATTATTTTGTACTTACTTTTTGTTATCCATTGCTTTTTTTACTTAATTTTGCTTTTAAAAATATCAAATATAAATTTACTCGACAAAAAAATAGCAAGTGACTGATTTTGACATTTGCGTTCGAGCTGTTCGAAATAGAGAAACCAAATTTTGTATGAAAACAGTTACGTTTTCGCTCGACTTGTCGTTCGAGTCATCGTTCGCATAGAAATAGAGTAAGTGGAACCCAAATCAGTTTTCTTTCGACTAGAAAGCGAACGAACGTGTTCTTTCGAAATAGAGGAACAGGCTATAAGTATTTTCCCACTTTCGGAGGACTGCCGCTTTGTGAGGGCACTGCTTTTAACATACTATTTGCTATATATTTTTGTCTTTAAATTAAATTGAATTATACTTAACTCATGTATTTAAAATATAAATTTAATTTCATTAGCAAAATGGTATTAAAAAAATGTACTGCAGGATATCCTGAAACGATAAGTTGTGACAAATTCAGATCCTTTTCGTAATTAATTAATGGTTCTCCTTGAGAGAACTACAAAAATGCACGCCCTATTTTTTTCTCAAAAATTAGAAAACTTTTTCTTGAAAAAAAAATATTTTATTAAAATTTATCTGAACCAAGTTGGATGAAAAATTTTCCCAGAAACAGTTCATCAGTTTCTAAATTCAAATAAATTTTTATTATTACATCCCATCTAAAAATCGAAATATATATGAGCATACATGATCATACATGGGCCTGTATATGATCATACATGGGCATACATGGTCATATACGTCCATACATTGTTCAATATATGACCATACATGATCTCATATATGATCATATATCTTCGGATCCGAAATTTGAGGGTATATGGACGTATATGATCATATACGAGCATACATGAATAATATATGAGCATGTATGATAATATATGCACATATATCACCATATACCCTCAAATTTCGGATCCGAAGATATATGGTCATATATGAGATCATGCATGGACGTATATGACCATGTATGCCCATGTATGATCATATACAAGCCCATGTATGATCATGTATGTTCATATATATTTCGATTTTTAGATGGGATAGGAAAAAAATATACCTTTTGTTTTTCATTGCCTGAACTAATTTAAAAAAAAAATAATAAAAATTAGAAAATGGTAGACTTAAAAACTGAATTCAGAAATGGCTTCTAAAATTTTGTTAATTTTAATACCCGCGAAAAAAATATTAACAAACATTAAGTTCAAGTACGTTCTCATTTTAAGTAAGACACATTTTTTGAACTAAATGGGATGTTCTTAATTTATTTTTTTTTAACTAAACTTAGTTTTTTTAAATTTTAGTATGCAATTTTCTTAAAACTAACGTGTTTTTTTAAAAAATTAATAAATTTTTATGTAATATACTTTTTACTTAGGAAAGTTGTGAAAGATTTCTGAGTGTATAACTATTTCATTTTTACCCAAACTTAGGAATTTTTATTCATTTTATGAAAATTTTTCTAAATTTTAATAAAATTTTACTTAAATTGAGTAAAATGTTTAAACTATTTTAACGAAAATTTTAATTAATTTTTACTTCATGTCTTTTTTCTGAGTGTAGGTATAAAAATTTAACAAAATCTGTTAAGCGGTTTAAAAATCTTAGGTGAAAATTCTAAGAGGCTATACTTCATTTAAAGCTTTTCGCGTCCAAATTGTATTTGTTCGGAATTTTAAGACTTAAATACAATTTGTAAAAACACTGACAAATCATTCACTTCCTGGAGTATTGAATTGTTCACTGATAACGTATATTTGGGAATTTTCTATAGAGCTGTAGGAAATAGCGTTAAAAAGGAGAAAAAGTACACCCCAATGGCCCACCACTTCTTCTAGAGAGCTGAAATTAAAGATCAGTGTTATTTGAGGCGTGCGCTATGGCTTTTTATAAAATTTTCAAACTTGGTACAAATAAGGATTAAAAAAGGGAAAAGTCTCTCCATAATAGCTTTTTCAAACCGCTTTAGTTACACACCTGATATTTAAGATATTCACTTCCTGAAGCATGGCCTTAGTAACTTTGTAAATTTTCGTCCGAAACATGCAAAAAATTTAAGGCTTTGATTATAAACGTGAAGCTTAAAATATTTGTTCATTTACACAACGAAAAATTTTGCAAATTTCTAATTGAAAATAAAAACGGTTGGTACAACTGATAATTCAAATTGATTGGTACAACTGAAAATTAAAATTGATTGCAACACCCAAAGTATTGAACCATTACATTGGTTGTGGCAACCAAAATACAATTTTCAATTCGGTTGACACTGTTCTTTAATAAAGAACCACTTTTTAGAATAAAAAGAAAGAAAGGAAAGATGGGGTAAAATAGGGAAAGATGGGGCAAGTGCCAGGAACTTCAAACGTACACATTGGCTTCTACTGCAGCAAAACCATCCGATAAGACGGGATCTTTGGAAAAATTTACTGGAAGGAACAAAAATGTGTAAAGTGGCCGTCTTGATGGTGGTCAGGCCCTTTGGCTAGAAATCTAAAATTTAAAACATGTGCTCTCTAAAGTGTGAGCTAATTTACTGCTAAGGAACTTTGTGGTATTTTAGCCATGAACAAAGTAGAAATGGGTATTCAAAAGAGGAAAGTGCTCCCATTTACAAACCGCTTTGGCTGAAAACCTGAAATAAAAATAAGTGTTCCCTGTAGGATGCGTAATGGGAGTTAAAAGTTGAAATTGACCTCTTTACGGCTTACTCAAACCGCTTTGACTAAAACCCTAGTGAATAAAATATATTTTCCCTGCAATATGGACTTTTTGGCACTTCAAATAAGAAATGAACTTAAAAAAATTGTAAGTTAAAATAAAAGAAAATGTCATTTAAAAGAAATGATATTTCATTAAAAAACTGGTCTACTTACTTTTCATTTAAATCAAATGGATTTTATTATTTATTTTTAAATATTATTAAAACAACTGACGCATCCGTAAGAAACAAATGATTAATCAGTTAAAATAAATGTTAACATTTTACCTACCAATTCCTTCAGTTAAAATAAATGTTAACATTTTACCTACCGATTCCTTCAAAAATAAATGATTTAATCATTCATTTGAAATTGTTTCCGTTTTTTGTATTTTTGTTTATTTTTTAATCTACAACATGTATGTATGTCTATAGATAATTTTTTCTGTGAATTTGTTTGAGTATGTAAGTTAACACCAAATATGTTTAAAAACATAAAAATAAAATAAATTTGTCACACGCTCACAAAGCTGACGTTGCGTCTACGATTTCAACATTCCAACAGCAACGTAGCTTTGTTCCCATCAGAAATGCTGACACAGTGTCTGGCTATTGCACATGCCAACACAACAAAGTGGCGTGATCAGCTAATAAATAAAAACCTGTGGTTGTTTGGTAGGGTCGATCTTAAGAATAGCTATAGTTAAGACTTTACTTGTAATTTTGCTTTCATTGAATAAAGATATGTTGTGTGTTTAAAAAACACACAACAAAAAAAATATTTTTTTATAAACAAATTCGAAAGTGAATTTAATTGGCGCCCGAGCAGGGACCTCCTTCCGAACGACAAGGAGGCTTATTGTGAAAGTAAAATTACGGTCAAGCCTTGGCAGGTCCCTTAGTACTCCTTAAAAGGACAAAAAGGATTAACGTTATGTCAAAGCCTGCTAAGCCCGGTAAATCGGAATACTATAATTAATATTAAATTAAGAAAAAGTGAATTTAAAAACTGGAAATAAAAATACAAATTATATTAATAAACGAACAATTAAAATAAACCAAAGTAAACGGAAATTAAAATCAAAATTCAAATAAAAAATTCAATTAATAAACATTAAAAATACAAACGAAAAATAAAATAAAGAAACAAATAAGTGAAAAATTAAATAAATAAATAAATTAATAAATAAGAGGATCAAAATGACTCGTGAAAAAAATAAATAAAATAACAGAGAATTTAAAAAATAAGTTAAAATTAAGAAGAAAATTAAAATAAAAGAGGAATAATAAAGTGAAAATAAAAATAAATAAAAACAATTAATAGTGGAACAATAAGTGAACGGGAAAAGAAAAACAAACAGTAAAAACGAAAAAAGGAGAACATTAAGGACATAAAATTTTTTTTAGAAAAAAAACCAAAAATAGGGAGTAAAAAGTGAGAATCCAGCCAGCTAGCATCAATACGACTAGTGACAAGTCAAGACTTAGCATTGGCCCCGTAGTAGTCCGTAAAAGGACAAAAAGGATCGAGCGCTAAGCCGAAGCCAGCTAAGCCAGGGTTGGACTAGCCTCCCCTGAGAAACAATATAATAAAAAAAACACAATAATTAAGGAATAGAATTAATTAGTGAATAAGTAAACTTTAAACAAGAAAATCAATAATAATTATAAAAATAGATTGTAGAATCCTATTGCAAAACACACCTAAGAACTGTGCTAAAACTTTTCAAAAATTAAATCAACATTAATTAGTGAATAAGTGAACTTTAAACAAGAAAATCAATAATAATTAAAAAAATAGATTGTAGAATCCTATTGCAAAACACACCTAAGAACTGTGCTAAAACTTTTCAAAGATTAAATCAACATTAATCAGTGAATAAGTGAACTTTAAACAAAAAAAAAATCAGTAATCATTATAAAAATAGATTGTAAAATCTTACTATAAAACACACCTAAGAACTGTGCTAAAACATTGCAAAAATTAAATCAATTAAAAAAAAATAATTAAAGAATAGTAAAAATTCAAGAATAATAAAGAGAATTAATTAAAAAATACAAAAAAACATATTCGAACACTTAATGGAACAAACAACCATTTAAGGAGAAAAATATAACAACAAGTGACAAAGATAAATTTCCGAGCAGCATAATACGTACATCAAGAGGACCAGGCAGGAACCAGCTATGATCCCAGCAGTTCTAATGTAAGCTATTTAAGTTAATTAATAATTATATTGTTTTATTTAATTTAAAATTATTAACTCATGATAATTCTATTGAATTTATTGAATTTCCACTCGATTCGAATTTACCAAAACTGAAAAGCGAAAATTGTAATTTAAAAAGAAACTGGAGCCCATTGATAGGTTCACCACTCCACACTTCGCGGAAATTTTTAATATCCTTTTGAATTTTAGCTAAAATTTCTGAAACTTAAACTTTTTCCCTTTTTTGAACTAGTTTTTTTTTCTTTTGTTCCAATCCTCCTATTTCTAACTTCTAATGCCTGACGAGACAGTCGAACAATAGACAGAAAAAACAATTGATACGTGATATTGTTAAACATACAACACGTTTAGAAGCTGACGAAACAAGTCAATTTACAAATAGCACTGAAGCAATAATACATTCTAACGATAGTAGCAGTAAACGGCAAAATATATATGATTCTGTACATTCAAATAGTAGCAATAGACCTAATAGAAATGCATTAAGCCTTGCAGCATTGCCAGAAAACAAACCTTTGGGAGTATTATGCGATATGTTAGCTAATACTGAATTGGGCATTGCACCTATATCGAAAGCTATAAATACACAAGTGCCGGTAGGAAAGCCATCTACTTCAACAAGCAATACAAGTGAGGAAAATACAAGTGGAAGGAAGGTTATTAAATCACAAAAAGAAGACATAAAACTAAAACATTCACAAGACCAACACCTGCCAAAATTTCAAGTCCAACAAGCAACTGGTAATGACAAAAATTTTCCATGTAAAACATTTAAATTTGAAAAGGTTTTAAAAGAAAATAATAGAAAAGTGTCGAATGTAACACCTAACACATCAAGCAAATGTCAAACAAATGATGTAATTAACAAACGGCAAATAAACGCGGGGAATGCAACAGTTGAAAAACCTACAGAGACCCCAACTAAAGAAGCTACAAGTAGATCAACACAAACTACAAAAAACTCAACCACAACAAGGTCAGATAGTTCTAAACCAAGAACCTCAACAAAATCCTCAACAGTATCATGTTCCTCAGCATCAACACAAAGTTTAACAACACAAAAGTGTATTATTGCTAATAAAGACTTAAATAATTCCAATACGGATGCCGAACAACCCACCATGAGTGAATGGTTAAACCCCTTAACCCAATCAGAAATTGGATATGAAGAGAGAAAAAGAGAAAAAAAGAAAAATGACGCCCAACAAGCAGAACTAAAGCGAGACAAACATTTGAAAAAATCCTCCAAACATGACTGTGGTCGTGTAGAACAATTAAATTGGATCGAAAATGAAATACAAAGACTAGAATGTCTAAAGCATCTACTAAATAAAGATGAACACAACACTAACACAATCTCCTCTAATACGGTTTCAAGCACAGGTTGGGCAGCACATAAAGTAAACATAACTAAGGAATCTACCCAAACTGCTGATAAACTATATGCCACTGTTTACTCGGATAAATCGTCAGTTTTAAGTGAAAGTGCCGAACGTTTGGTCAAAGAAATTGAAATAATCTTAGAAGAATCCAATGAAGATGTTGTAAATCTTAACAATAATTTAAAAAGAACTAAAGAACGTAAAAAAGAAATACAAATAGTATATGAAAAACCCAAAGAAAATGCCCAACAACATTTTAACAAAATTAAGCCCAAATTTCGTACCATTAAAGAGAACATAATCTCGGAGGAACACACTAGGGCACACCGTAATGACAGGGAGAACAAGGCACAAATTATGGAAAAATATTATTTTCCGGCAATGGCAAGAAAGATAAAAAGAATTATAAAATTATGTTCAACATGCAAACGGAACAAATACGAAAGGCATCCCAATACGCCTGAAATGGGGGAAACACCGATACCTACGTACCCTGGTCACACAATTCACATCGACATATTCTCGACCGATAGGAAACTGATATTGACTTCAATTGACAAATTTTCAAAATACGTACAGGTTAGACAACTTAATCGTAGATCGATCGAGGATGTCAGAAAACCACTTAGGGAACTTCTATTTTCCTATGGGGTACCGGGGAATGTTTTCATGGACAACGAACCCTCATTGAATTCGGCCTCTATTCTGTTTATGATGAGAGAGGACCTGAGAATAAATATTTTTACCACACCCTCCTATAAAAGTGAACCAAACGGACAAATAGAGCGCTTCCACTCCACTTTGGCAGAAATAATGAGATGCCTTAAAGATGATGGGACATCTAGGAATTTCGAAGAACTACTGGAGAGGTCTGTCAACGAGTATAATCACTCAATACACTCTACTACCAATAGGAAACCCGTGGATCTATTCTTCGGAAGAACCGTCGACTTTTCTCCCCAAGATTATGAGACCACAAGGCTATCAAACGTTGAAAGACTAAGGCGCAAACAGGAAAAGGACATCGCGTACCACAATCTGAAGAGGACGCCGGTTAAGGAATTAAGTTTCTGTATATCTAATTTTTTTCCCCTATTTTCCTTCTCTTCCACTTCCTTTTCCAGATTATTTTTGGCGACTGTAGTGGCAGACTTCAATGTACTTGACTATTCTAACTCCCGACTAATAACCATTCAGACTGGCATGGCCAGGAGACAAAATGGGACATTTAAGGTTATACATTCAATCGACCTCGACCAATACCGAAGCCTCGTAAACGACCTCGAATCTATTTTGGACGCAAACGTTGCATACAGTCATCCCCTCCGTCCGTTTTTAACACAACAGACACTTGATATAAGAGGACTCCTCAAGCGTCTGGGTCCGAATAAAATCAAAAGATCAATTGATGTAATCGGTACTGCATGGAAGTGGATTGCCGGTACAACGGACAGTCACGATTTTGAGATCCTGACTCAGAAGATGGGAAACCTCCTGAAGAACAATAATAGACAGATGATCGTAAACGAACTGACTATCAATAAGATTCAAGAAATTTCCAATATCACTAAAGAGATATTGAAGGTTAGAAAAGAAGATTGGAATAATGATTTAATGGTTAGACTGGAACATAAACTAAATTTAATTGAAAAAGAACTACAGAATATCGAATATGCCATACAATGGGCAAAAGTTAATATTGTAAACTCTTTCATTTTATCGAAAACTGAAATCGAAATCTTAAATAATGTATTAGCAAATTATAATATACCAATATTCAGTTTGGACGAATTATTAACCTTTGGAAACGTCAAAATTGTAACGAATAATAAAGAAATTCTTTATATCTTAAGCATTCTAATTACACAAAAAGATATTTGTAAAACATATTTAGCAAAACCTGTAAAACTTGGTAATTTAATAGATAAAATCGAATTCGACAAAATTTTGAATTGTAATAATGTTTTATTCGCCATAAAAAATAACTGTAAAAATTATAATGACTTAACTATATGTAACAAAAATGACTTATTAGAATTAAGAGAAGATTATTGTATAACCAACCTATTTAAGAACAGAATAGGAAGCTGTACCCAGGTCAACAACGATCACGTCCCCACAATCGAAGAAATCGGAAGCGATATTATACTGCTGAACCAATATGATGGGAAGATTACGGTGAAGGATGAGGAAATTAAATTGAATGGAACTTACTTAGTGAAATATTTCAACACAACAATAACAATTGATGGGCAGGAATACTTTTCGAGAGCAATAAGTAACAGCAAACCTCTCCCGGCCGCACTACAACCAAAGGCTGTTGGCGAAAAAACAGAGGAAGTTCTATCGTTAGAAAGACTGAGGAAAATAAATATACAAAATATAAAACGTTTAGAGATGTTAGAAAATAAAAACAACGTGCTGACATTAATTGGTACATTCGTCATAATCTCTACTCTGAGTATTATAATATGCGTTAAAGTATGGAAAAAATGCAATCACCAAAGAAGAGAGGTAAAAGAAACCGAAGAAAATTTTCCGGAAAATACCCAAGAATTACCAGTCACTGAAAAAAAACAAACCAGCATCTACAACCTACACAGTTTCTGAGCAATCGAGACGATTGTATTTAAAGGGGGAGGAGTTAACACCAAATATGTTTAAAAACATAAAAATAAAATAAATTTGTCACACGCTCACAAAGCTGACGTTGCGTCTACGATTTCAACATTCCAACAGCAACGTAGCTTTGTTCCCATCAGAAATGCTGACACAGTGTCTGGCTATTGCACATGCCAACACAACAAAGTGGCGTGATCAGCTAATAAATAAAAACCTGTGGTTGTTTGGTAGGGTAGATCTTAAGAATAGCTATAGTTAAGACTTTACTTGTAATTTTGCTTTCATTGAATAAAGATATGTTGTGTGTTTAAAAAACACACAACAAAAAAAATATTTTTTTATAAACAAATTCGAAAGTGAATTTAATTTGTATATGTGTGTGTATATGAAGTTCTTGTATTTTGAAATAAAATAATTTAAATTTAAAACAAATTGGAATTTTTTGAATATATTTTTTTTTTTTTGAAACATACAGCAAACAAAATTTAAATTTGTAATAACTGTTACGGACACAAATAAACCACCAATATCCCTTTTGTGGGTAAATTTTTATTAAGTTTCAAACACAAAAAAAATAAATAAAAACTGAAAAAAATCGGTAAATGATAGTAAATCATTTCGAACAAATGTAAAAAAAGTTAAAACAGATATTTCTTTGAAAAATAAATGTATGTTCCTTTATTTTTAAACAGTAAACTACGTAATATTCTGATGGTGTTTAAATTGAGTTAAAAAGAAAAAAGGTGTCTCCTTAGTAACACAGCTTAAAGCACTAGAGCTTTGACATATACGTTTCGCCAGACGGAATTCACCAAGATGGGATTTTTGAAAATTTTTAGGGAAAAGGAAAAAGGAAAAGGTCTTTCCCTTAACGCCCTGTCTTAAGCTTTCGAATAAAAATTTAAAGTTTAACAAATATATTCTCTGGAGTATAGGATAATTTAGTGAAGATAAATATTTTGGAATTTCCAATAAGAACGTGGCGTATAAGAACGGAGTTCAAAAGGGAAAAACGCCCCTATTCATAGCACCGCTTAAACTGCTTGAGCAAGAAACTGGATATTTAGGATGAAGGGTCCTCCCCTAGCCTAGACATCCATTAGGGCGTAACTTTTCAAATTTTTATTCCCTGAGTTCACAGATAAAAAGGTTTTTGGAACGAAAATGAAGATCAAAAGGGGAGATTTTTCACTACTAATAACCCAAATAGATAATAAGTCTCCTCCTTAACATCCTGCTCAAAAACTATCGACTAAAATCCTGACTTTTAAATATGTGTTATATATATTAATTTATGAAAATATTGCATAAATCAATATATTTATTCAAAATAAAATTCGGTTTCTAATTTTTCTACCTCTGAAATAATAAAATATTTATGCTTGAAGTTCAAAATGTTAATAAGTTATTAAAAATTCTAAGAAATCTTTATTTTCCAAAATATTTTCGATAAGCATGGGAATATTTGTTTAAATCTTTTTATGCTACAAACACAATATTGTAATATTTCTATCGAAAAAATATAATTACAAACTTTAATTACAGCTTCAGGATATTTCAAAATATTATTTTTAAATTAATTTGTACAAAATAATGTGCCCTACTTTAAGGATTGATTATATGATTAAAAGTAGCGTATAGTTTAAGGCATTCAATTAAGAGGACTGACAGTCAACACAGAAAAGCCTCTGCAATTAACTTAATTTCACATTTCAAAGGAAAACTTGATATTAATCTGTATACAAATCATAGTAGATCCATTTAAATATAAACCACTAAAACAACAACAGACACAAAAGTCATATAAGAATTATTTTATTATTATGGACAAGTTGAAATAAATGAAATAAATTACTTTACAACAGTAAAGATACCAACTTATCAGTAGCACCATCTCACCAACATCTTCAACATCATTATCATCATCTCGATAATGTCTTCCCACTTTTTATTATTTCTATAATCGCATGCCAAAATGCCAATAACCAAACATTCTTTCATTGTTAACATTTTCTTATAATTTCTTATTAACCATTAAGAACATTATTAAGAACTTAATGAATATATCCGATTTTTATTGGGACAACATAACAACTACAACAATAATTTTATAAAATGAACACTACTCTTCACTTTATGCACAATGGGCTAAATGCCAAATCTATTGTAAAATAAAAATTTAACATTTTGTACAAAAAAAAAATAAACATGATTTTAATAGAATTTTTATAGAAAAAGAAGCGCATTTTTCGGATATAATTTACTGTTTTTTTAAGGTAAGGTATGGTTTATATTTTTGTAAATGTGGTAAAAATGGGGTTAAAAAGAAAAATCCCTTTATCAACCCGCCTTATACGTCTACAGCAGTCTGGTTTACAGATTTCTCCTGTTGAGTGGAACATCACTTTTTTTTTTTGAAAATGCTATAAAAAAACTACTGAATATTTTCTCAAATTTCCTTCCGGCTAATAATGGTAAAATAATTTCATTTAAATGGCTGCCTCGGCTGGCCATGCAGTATCCTACACGATCGGTTCAATTTTCAAGCACATTATCGATTGTGTGCAGCTGTATTTCACCAATGGCTTCACGAATATCGTCCTTTAAAGCGTCAATTGTCTCTGGCTTGTCGGCGTAACACTTATCTTTGACGGCACCCCACAATAGTCCAACGGTGTCAAATCGCAGTTCCGAGGTGGCCAAGTGACATCAGCTCTGCGGCTGATAATGCGATCTTCAAAAACAGGGCGCAAAACATCGAGTGTAGCTTCGGCTGTGTGGCACGTAGCGCCGTCCTGTTGAAACCAAATGTTGCCAATATCCTCCTCTTCAATTTTTGTGAACAAAAATTCGTTCAACATGGCCCGATAACGATCGCCATTGACTGTAACGGCCACTCCTTGCTCATTTCGAAGAAAAATGGTCCAATTATGCCTCTGGACCAAAATCCGCACCAAACAGTGACTCGTTTTGGGTGCATCGGCTTTTCAATGTATGCGTGCGGGTTTTCTGTGCCACAAATGCGACAATTTTGCTTGTTTACAAACCCGCCAAGTTCAAAATGAGCTTCATCTGAAAAGATGACATTGAAAAGATGACATTCTGCAACATTACCATGATTTTCAAAGTAATGTCGCAATATTTCCCAGCATTGCTCAAGCGTATACACAACCATATTCGTTCAGCGGAAGGATAAAACTAATTATCTGTCAAATCAGACATGAGCTAAGTGTTACCATTCACGAAATAAGCACTAGTTGAAAAAAAACGTTAGATGGCGGACCCTTTATTATACAATATCAATTTTTTTCAACAACGCCTGTAATTAATTTATTAGAATTAAATACAAAGAAGTTGATTTTTTCATTTTAAAATTCTTTTTAGTAATCATGATCCATAGTGTTCTTTGTAAAACTTTCTACAATCGACAACAAACAGCTTAATAAATGATTTCAATATCAAACAACATCAACAACAATGAAAAACATACAATTAGTTTCTTTCATTCGTTCTTCGTTGTTGTATGTAGTTGTGGTGGTGGCGGTGGCGGTGTTGGATATTGTTGGTGTGCGACGGCAAGAAATTTAAAGCATCCAGCTATAATTACCCTTAAAACAAATAGTACAAATGTAAAATAAAGACATTTGAACTTTAACAAGTAATACTACTAGATGTTTGTAAAGATCATACATGGGAATAATTATAAGGCCTAATTTATTTATGATTTCATTCCCCAATATACCATATAGCAATCAAACTGCAATACAACTTGAGAATAAGCTTATATTAATAGTGTGTTCTAAGCTTTTCTTAATTTCGCTTATTATAATATTTATTAAATGTGAATTCACAAGCAGTATTTAACAATGCTAGAGAAAAGATTATTATACATAACTTTTTCTCAAGTATGCTTATGAACAACATACAAGAACAACGCAATATGACGATTGAAATAGAAATATTTTTCAATACATTATAGTCTTGTTGTCTTTGTTCTACGCTTATAATGCATACAACAAGTGCCATTACTTTTTCTTTAAATTTGTCAAACGTATTTTGCGTGTACATTTAGTTGTAAATTTTATATAGTGAACGTGCGATTGCATATTAAATTTAATTATTTTTATTTACGGTTAAAATTAATTATTATTATTTATATATAAAATGAATTATTATTTTTTATATTTGAAATGAGTTATTATTTTTTATTTTTAAAATTAAAAATAAAAAAAATTAAATTAAAGAAAATAATTATGATTTGTGCAGCTGATATTTTTGTAAGCTTATTCTACAATTACAAGAATAAGCTTATAGTAATCATACACACATAATATTTTCACGAGGGTTTCGTTTTGATTTTTCTACAATTGTTACGATAGCCTTTTTCAATATATTCTCAAGTCTTTTTTAAGCTTAAGGCTTGTGTTTGTAAGCTGATAATAACATTTTTCTCAAGACATTTGGTATGTTGGGTCAATTCATTTAATTGTTTAGAATTTTAACAAAATATTTTTTACAGTGTACCGCTTAGCTTGAAACTTAAAATTGGAAATGTGTCTTTCTAATTTGAAAATTTGGCTATAAATATAGAAAACCTGCGTAGTAATAGGAAAAAGACTACTCCTTAGCGACATGTTCCAGCCGTATAAGATACACTCAAGAAACTAATTAGAATTTAAAAAGATTGGCTTATTTGAAAAAATTTAAATGAAAACGGCGGCAAAAACACTTTTTACCAATATTTAATAAAATTTTTCTTGAAAGTAATGTACAAATTTTACTTAAAATTTGCTCAACATTTCGAGATTATATAAAATTTTACTACTAAGAACTAAATTTGTATTAGAAAACAGTTAAATTTACTCCTAATTAGTTCATTATTTAAAATTTTCCTGTTAGTTAGGAAATGTTTCCTTGGTTTTAATAAAACACTTATTTTATTTAAGTTTATTACACGCAGAGAAAAAACATGGTTAGCACAATCATTTTCAAAGAGCATCATATATTTTTGGGTTAATGATTGTGCCAACCATAGTCGTACTATAATATGATTATCATATTATGGTAATAAAATAACCATAATTTTACCATAATATGGTACCTACAGTTATATTATGATTTAAAAATTACCATATTATGATTCTAAATAAACATATTATGATGTTTCTAAATATCAAGGATTTTGTGTAAGAAACCTTTTCGTACAAAAACAATTTTGGGTTCTACAGACTTTTTCTTAAAAAAAATATTTTATTAATATTATTAGAACTTTTTACAAGAAATGAATTAATAAATATATTTTTTTAAGAAATATCTCTTATCGTTTTTATTGAAACGAATTAAAAAATATAAAATCTTTATATGGAATCTTTTTGACAATGAATTGATTAGTGTAAATAATATTATACATATGTATAAGAAAGCCCTAAAAAAATATTCTAAAGCTAAAAAAAAATTATTTGGATCCTAATGGGTCAATTGATGAAATGTTTTAATGCCATATGAAAGGTATTCTCTACCCACATTCGTCCACAAACAAACTGACTGAACTGATAAAATTTTGGTTTTTATGAAAACAAGACAATATTATGACCGTCAGAATCATGTTATATTTTATACATAATTATTTATTGATTGTTGCCAGCATTGAATAATTATAATGTTTTTTTCATAATCAGAATTTTTGTTACCACAGTATGGTTACAGCCAATCATGTTATAAAAAAGAAGGTGTAAATCATAAAATAGTAAAATATTTACTATAATAATGATTGTAGCGACCATGTTGATGGTTAAAAGCCAATAACATGGTTGTGACAACCATACCCGATTGCAGCAAGCTTAATATAGTAGCAGTGATCATGTTGCAACCATGTTTTTTCTCTCCGTGTACATAGATAATTTGTTTACTAAAAACTAGGACTTAACTCCCAAAAATAATAAAATATATTCTTATATCAAGTTAAATAGCACTTCTTTTAATTGACAATTATCCTTAAATTTGATAAAAACTTTCTATTTCTAAAACTAAACTATTTCTATGGTAAAGGTAATATATTTAACGATGTATTTTAAAGTACTCCCATTTTGTGAGGGCACAGCTTTTAACATGCTTTTTGCTATACATTTTTGTCTATAAATTTAATTGAATTATACTAAACTCATGTACTTAAAATGTAAATTAAATTTTATTAGCAAAAAGTTAATCAAATTAAAAAAATGTACTGCAGGATATCCTGAAACGTAATAAATTGTGACAAAGTCAGATCCTTTTCGCAGTTAATTAATTGTTCTGCTTGAGAGAACCACAAAAACAAACGCCTAAGTGACATACGGCATCTATGGCTAAGGAACACTGGGGGTTCTTTGTCTTCTTAAGTTAACTTATTTAAGGAAATTGTTGCAAAAATACAAAATATCACAGTTAAGGTACAAAAACTAATTTTAACCTTGGTTTAAGAAAAATTTACTCAAGTTTTTTTTAATTTATCTAAAGGAATTTTTAGGAAAAAATCCTATATCTAAAGTTATTATTTCTCTTTTACTTGAAAAAAAAAAATATTTTATTAAAATGTTTAAAATGTATCCCCAGAAACAGTTCATAAGTTTCTAAAATTATATAATTCTTTATTATTACATAGGAAAAAGCTTATGACTTTTTGTTTAAAATTGTCTGAACTAATTTTTAGAAAACAATTCTTAAAAATTAGAAAGTGGTAGACTTAAAAACTAAATTTAGAAAAAAATTAACACACGTTAAGAAAGTACTTTCTCATTTTAAGTTAGACACATTTTTTTTATTTTTATTTTCTAATTTTTATTTTTTTTTTTTTTTTTGAACTAAACGAAGTTTGATAACATATAATTATGCAAATTTCCTACTGAGATGTTTTTGTTAAAAATTGATAAATTTTTATTTATTATACTTGTTTTTTCCTAAAATCAAGAACTATTACTTAAGAAAGGTATGACCTGTTTCTGAGTATATAAACTATTTCGTTTTAACATAGGAATTTTTATTAATTTTAAGTAAATTTTTATAAGTTTTAATAAAATTTTACTTAAATTGAGGAAAATTTGTTAACTATTTTTTAAGGTATATTTGTCTTTTTTTTTTTTTTTTTTTGAGTGTACAAATTTAAAACATGTCGTCCCTGGTGAGTAGGCTAATTCACAGATAAGGCAAGGATACAACAAACATTCAGTATGCCTAGAGTTGAAGGCAAAATTATTACAATCATCGAGCCGCTGGAGCCACAGA
This sequence comes from Eustalomyia histrio, assembly GCA_949748255.1. Lineage (NCBI taxonomy): Eukaryota > Metazoa > Arthropoda > Insecta > Diptera > Anthomyiidae > Eustalomyia > Eustalomyia histrio. Next base: position 217,372,046 of record OX456523.1, read on the forward strand.
GCCAATCATAAAAGCACTTCATACTACAAGTTTTCAAGGCAGTTGAAAATGTATTTTTTAAAAACAAAACAAAGTATTAAAAAAACATAAATGGATTTTGAACCCACTATAAAAACTAAAATAACAATATTGAAAACATTTCGTATGAAGAACATTTATGATTGGCTCGGTGGCTCCAGCGGCTCGATGATTGTAATAATTTTGGAGGAACAAAAATGGAAAAAGTATCCTGACCCAACCCCTCTGGCTTCAAAAAATGTGGAGTATGGACTAATTCACTAGTACGTCTCTTTTAGGAATATTGGACAGGACACAAGCTTTCCCTTAAACAGCCTTCCCAATCCTCTTTGAAGAGAAATTTGAACTGTGTCTTCCTTGGAGTATAGACTTATTAAATATTAAGATACTTTTTGAATTATTTACCAAGAACATAGCACAATCGGTGGTACCAAAGATATATAAGTTTCTCTTTCATGATCTGAACAAAGCTGTGAACCTAAAACTCTGAAAATTTGAAGCTACAATTCTGAATTATAATATTAAAAAATAAGTCAAAAATGTCTTGTACATTTTGGAAAATTCACTAAGGGGCTTAATGGGGAAAGATTCGGGCCCTCTCCTGCTAAAAAAGTAAAAAATCCCCCTTATCCGTCTAACCAAAATCGCTGGTATTTTCCTTTTGGGGAAGGGTAAAAAGGGAGAAGTCTCTTACGTAATATTTCAAATACACATGTGTTGTCTAAAGTAAGGGTAGAGTAAGAACGAAAAAGAATAAGGATTAAAAGAGAAAAAGTGGACCCTTTATGACGCAGCCCAAAACGCGGGAGCCAGAAACTTGAAATTTGGTCTTTAGGTACCACCTTCGGTGTGAACATTTAATACGACGGGAATTTCTTCGGGAAAAAGGAAAAAGTATCCTTTTAAGAGAATGCGTAGATCGCTATAGCGAGAAATCTGAAATAAAAAATATTTATTCCCTGGACTGCGGGCCAATTTTATGTAGAGATACATTTTTGAGTTTTCAATAAGAAAAGAACAAAAAGGGAAAAATCTCCCCTTTAACGTTTTGCTCAGAAACCTTCGGCTTGAAATTTGACATTTAAAATATGTATTTCCTGACATATGGTATAATTCACCCAAGAGAAACTTTTTGGAATTTAAAGTTTAAGCTCAAAATGGGATTTTAAAGTCAAAAGGTGTCTCCTAAAAAGCCCCCTTCAAAATCGCTGCAACTGGGAACTTGTAATTTGGCATATATGTAGGTTCCTTCTTTAGCAGAGACATCCAAAAATTTGGAATTTTTTTAACTTTTATACGAGGAGTGACAAAGAGGGAAAAGCCTCCTGTTAGCGTTCTTTCCAATCTCCTTGGTATAAATATCTAAAATTGAAATCTGTTTCCCTGATGGCAATGAAAAATTCCCAAGTATGGTTGTGATGTGGCTGTATATTTAGTAAGTACGGGAACTTCATGGTGTTCGGTTAAATTACATCCACACATTCCTATACAAACGAAGGTATTTGGTAGTGTGGGTGTTTGTCTTTTTGAATTTCTGTCTGTATTTCTGTTTTTGTTGGTTAAGTACAATTAAAAGCATCTTATTTGCGTTAAAATTAGAAAATAATAAATAACTTAATTTCGGCAAACGAAAAAGAGTCAAAAAGTAATAACAATGAAATAAGTATAAAATTATAAAGCTTAATATAATTAAACGGATTTTATAATGACCAACTACAAATCAAAAGTTAGTATTATAAATTGTGAGAATGTTTTATAAATTCTTTGAATTTGTCTTTAGTAAAGAAAACAAATGGGAAATTTGAAGAAAATGTGTAAATAATAAATGATTTTATTTACAAGCAAATCCCGCTATCTTTTCCTTTATACTTTGGTAGCTGGGGAAAATATTAATATCCAAAACCAAAGTTAAAATTTAATATTTAAATTTTGTAAAAACTTTATTTTAGCCTTTACCATAAATAACTTCTTTTAAACGTCGATAAGTATTTAAATTTCAAATATTTCGATCTCTTATCTTCTTTAATGTATAATTTAAATTTATTTAAAATTTTTTCTTTTACTCCTTTCTATCCTTTGAAAGGAGTGAAACTAAAGGAATCAAATTTTTATTCAACGGTTGATTGTTATAAAGAAAATAATAACAGCAACTTTTCTTTTCTTCATCTTCCTATGCTTCTATTATATAAATTGTAACGGGAGTGGAAGCAATAACATTATTCTTAAAATAGCAACAACAAAGAACCTAAAACAACAAATAAAACATAAAGTGTTGGCAAGGAATAGCAATAACAACAACAACAACGAGAACAACAGAACACGAAATAATAATTTTTCTTTTTTTCCAGTTTTTTCTTGGAAAAATATAGCTTTTCAATATTAAGGGTGAAAACTTTAAACTGAACAAGAGCCAGCCACAACATCTCACAATGAAGGATAATAATAAAAAAGATAGAAAAAAAGCTACCAAAAATATAAAATAATGTTAGTTTTTAACATAAAACTATTTTTTTATACAGTGGGGACAAATTAAAGAGCACTTTTAGCATTTTTTTATTAATCAAATTTATGCTTAACCCTCTAATGAAATATGGTCAGCCTAAATTTCTTTGACTATTGACAGTAATTTCATGCAATAGATACCTACCAGTGCTTAGATATCTACCGTGTAAACCAAGGGTACCCAAGCCCTATGCGCTTGATGCTCATTTGTTTTTGTAAAAGCGCTTAGCTATAGTCCCTCAGCAATAGCAATACGAAATACACAAACAGCTTTGCCTTATTAGTTTATTTGTCGTTCTTCACTGTTTACACGCAAGTGCAAAGCAACAACACTTTCTTATGCTTTGCTGGTAAACATTGAAGACAGCGATCATCAATGTAAATTTTGTTTTTATTCAACGTATGATATGAAATATTTTTTTCTTTTTTCTTTGTATGTATTGGTTTTTACAATAAAAAATATTGAATAAAAATTAGTTATTATTTAAATGTACGAGGGGTACTATTTATATTTCGGGAATAACAAACATTTTTAAATGAAAATGGCTTTATTGTTTTTCGAAATATTTCCCTTAATGATCAATACACGTTTGCATCCGGTTAAACCATTTGTCATAGCAGTTTTTCCATTCCAATTAAGACATCTCCAAAACATGGTTTTTGAACGCTTTAACTGCTTTTTCGGCGCTCGTAAATCGTTTGATATCAGTATTCGATATCATTTGATATTCGGGAACAAGAAGAAGTCATTGGGTGCCAAATCAGGATTGTACGGAGGATGAGTCATCCATTAGATGTTTTGACTGTTCAAAAATTCACCTGTTCGACGAGATATGTGAGAGCTCGCATTGTCATGATGGAGAATGCTTCGTCTTCGGCGGTTGGTTTTACGAATTTCTCCGAAGACTTCCGGCAAGAAAATGGTCGTGTAGCACTCAGAATAGACAGTCCATCGTTGCTTAAGCGGAACACTGACCACATGATCCATTCGGCCGAAGAAACAGGCGACCATTTGCTTTGCTGTGCTTCTTCCACGAACAACTTTTGTTGGATATACATAGTTCGTCTTAAAATAACCAAACGGTCGTTTGCTGTTTTGTTTCCGGCTCATAGGTATATATCTACGATTCGTCACCTGTCACGATTTTATACAAGTCTTTTGAAGTACCACGGTCGAACTTTTAATCATTTCCTTACACCAATAAAAGCGAGCCTTCTTTTGAGCGATTGATAAATTATGGTGTATCCAACGAGAACAATTTTTTTACAATCAAGTCTTAATGCAAAATCGAATGTATTGAAATGGAACTAATGTGCAAGGATGCCTCTATCCCACAATATGTCGCATGACGATCTTGCATTGTCAGTTCACGTACTGCTGTTTTGTGACACAACAACCGATTTTGGACGACCTTTACGGAATTCGTTGGTGGCCGAACTACGATCACGATTTAATTCACTATACCAGATATATACTATAGTTGTTGATGGTGCTTTATCACCATACAAAGACCTGGATTCATCGACACATTCTTGTTGAGATAATCCACGTCGAAAGTTGTGAAAAATAATCCAACGAAAACCTTCTGTTAAAATTTCCAATTTTTGGCCAAATTGATTTTCTTATCTAACTGTAAACAAAACAAGTATCACCTGTATATCAAAACGTTGTGAGTTCATTTATGCTAAAAAATATCAAACTTTATTATGGTGTTGCAAGTTCCTGAAATATAAATAGTACCCCTCGTAGTGAGTTAAGCACTTAGCAGTGTGTGGCTAACTTTATAGACTACAGTTTTTGTATACTTGTGTTATATATTCGGAAATTTAGTAAAAATGGGAAAAATTTCTACATATCATGCCTGAATTAATGAGACTTAATTGATTCTGTACTTACCTAATTTTACATAATTATATATAACTATATATAATATAACACTGTAAAATAATTTCAAACTTTTTCCAAAATTACGGGGTTCCGACGATTGAAAATAAAAAAATATCAAAAATATATCTACACTTTTTACTCGAGATGGGATATTTCACTTATATGTTACATTTTGGAATATTTTGCGGTAAAAAGAAGCTTCCAAAAAGTAAAAGTGTTACCATTTCCGGTTCGCTAAGCTGCGTTGTCTACAAACCTAAAATTTAAAAAACGATAGATATTGGAACACGGAATGGAACTCCCCATTCCAGTGGCATTAAATGGAATGAAATGGAACGTATACAAACAAAACTCTATACAAGGGGAACAAAGTAGAATTGAACGTAGAGCAAGTGGCATTGAAAAATTAGATAAGGAGGACGAATTGAAATGGAACAGGGAACGAGTGGTATTAAACATTATATAATAAGAATGGAATGGATTGGAGCATAGGTTAACTCACTAATAAGGCATATTTTGGAACTTTCGTCAGGGCCGTGCTTAAAATGGAAGTTTAAGAAGCGAAAAGTTCTCTCTCCCCCCTTAATGGCCTGCCTAACCTCCGGTATAGACATCAGATAAGATGAGATTTCTTAAGAATCCTACGGGAAGAATAAAGTGTGAAACGGTTAAAAAGGCCGCTGCAAAACGCGAAAACGACACATTAGGCGACACGAAAACGCTGTGTATAGATACCCTGTAGGAAATGTCGATAGTGAAACTGTACCGATTCACTATAGACTTTGTCACCAGTACTACCGATTAATTATGCCACTGCCAATGCTTTCTCTACAGCGTGTCATTGCGAATCTACACAACTATTGACTAGGTGTTGACTTTGGAACCAGAGATTCATTTAGTAATTTCATTTTAGTAATTCTATTTTACATTTTTGAAACTTTTAGTTGATTTGTTAAATTAGATATTTTATTAATAAATTTTTTTTATAATTTTCATTTAAGTAAATAAATGTTCGTGCAAATTTAATTTTGGAGTAGACAAATCTTCAAAATACTGCACAAAATCATCCAGGGGCTCCGTAAATTCTTCATCAGGCTCCACAAGATATCTAGAGTTGTAATTTTCAATAAAAATTGTTGCCTCTTTCTTGTTATTTTTATTTTTATACAAAATTGATTGTTTTTTCACAAGGTTTTTGAAATTTCTTTTGCTCATTACATATTTTGTTCAAATTTTCTAAAGGGTAATTATAAGAATAAAAAGTTATGCTATTTCAATTGCCATCACTGTTAAAATATAAACATACGCACAAAAACTTGCATGTGTATAATTTGGAAAAAAAGGATTGAATTTCCTTTTCTGGTTGGCAAGAATATAAAAGGAAAACTTGAAATAAGTAGTAGGAAAAAAAATTTAACTACACATGCATCTTAAACTACTCTGGTTGTTGTTGTTATTAATAATAAGCAAAAGGAAACCCTTGAGACAAAAAAGTAATATTTTTATTATTTTTCAAAAATAAAAATGTTTCTTTCTCTGAATTTTGTGTAATAAATTTGAAAAAGTAATTTAAACATATCTAAAAATGTACCGTAATAAATATGCTGCTTCTTTTATTTGAAAGAAGAAGAGAAAATTTTATAATTTATAAAGTTAAAAAGAAATCTAGTAACTTAACATATTTTAAGAGTATAAGTTAACTCTTTATTTGTTGCTGCCAGACTCTTAATTTCGTTTATAAGTTTTCTTAGTTAGTGTAAGTATCATATAAAGAACCAGAAAAGGAAATATTAACTTAAGTATGTGTATGTGTATATAAATGAGTCTGTGTGTTTCCTTTTCCTGTTTTTTCTTTTTTTTTTTTTAATTAAATTACAATGCTTTTTATTTTAGATGTTTTTCTTTTGTCATATACATCTGCCATGGGACAAAGATTAAAGTATTTAGAACTATTTAAGACATTGTTAGGGCTTAAGTGGCCATAACGGACTACAAGGGTTTTTTAAAGTTTTTCTTTTTGTTATAGTTGTAGTTGTAGTTTTAGTTGTTGATTTTTATTATTTAGTCCTTGTTATCCGTTGAAAGATTTTTAATATACCTAACTAAGTTAGTACCGAAAAAAGCAAATAACTTGTCACTAGTTGATGTTGAAAAGGAACTTTTTGATATACATACGAGTACGTTAAGAAATTTATCAAGATGCATTGCAGTTCTTGAAATATAAAATTTTAATTTGAGAAAACAATCAAAAAAAGACTTTGAAAACTCAGTCACCTTTGTAATGAAATAATTAAGATATAATTTTTTTTATTTTATTTATCCATATGTGTATGACTTTTATTAAGACTTGAACTATTTTTAATAAGAAAAAAAGATTCAAAAATTTTAAATTAACTTTCAACCTTGTAATGAATAAAATAAAATATATTTTATGAATTTTATTAAGATAATAACTTTTTTTTAATAGATAAAAAAGTTGGACTATAAAATGATGTAAACTTTTTTAATGGAGGCATTTAATTAAAACACCAAGTCTTCATTGCAAACTTTGAAAAATGTACCAATAAATTGCCGACATTTTAACTAAAATTTCACATTATGAATCTCTGAGATGCACAGTGGGGTAGAATGAGAATACTTTGTAAAAAAAATTGAGACATTTTTTAGCCGCGGGCTGGATTAATATGGAATTTGACACAGTCATTGAAAAAGTGATTACGAGTTTTGACGGCCAATCTCACAGACTCAGTAAGAGCTGTGCTATTAGACTCTAAATTTAGGCATCACAAGCACGTGAACAGTTTGAAAATTTACTACTTTTTATTTAAAAAAAAAAATTATAAAAAATGTAATAATGTTTGTAAAGGGTGGTCCAACCATAATGAAAAAAGTTTTTCAACTGTGTCAAATCACATGATCGTGGTGGCCAACTAACATCGCCACCACGTGAAACAACATGGCCATTGAATTTTTTCACGCAAAAGAGCCATTGTTTTATTGGCTGTGTGGCAAGTGGCACCATCCTGTTGGAACCACATATCGTCCAGGTCCATATCATCAATTTCCACAACAAGTCCGTTATCATCTGGCGATAGCGAACACCACGACGAGTCCAGGTTGATGGCTCTTCTGCCACACTATCGCGAACAACAGCAATGTTTGCCGTAGAACATACAGGCCCGGTTTGCTGAAATTTTTCGCACCATTCTCCAATCATGAAGTGCACGAAATGTATTGTGATTTAAACGCCAATTTTCATAAAAGGCTTTTACAATCTTAACGCGCTCATCTACAAAGATAAATCAAGGCCAATTTTTCCGAAAACTATTGGTTATGTTTGCAATAAATTATTCTATTAAATAAATAACCTTTCAATGCAATATCTGGTCCAAGTTTAAAATGGCGTGCTTTTAAATTTTTATTTTAAGAAAAATATATTTGAGGTATTTATTATTTAAAAGTTATCGAGACTGTTTTGGGTCCACATTAAAATTTTCTTTCAGAACAAATATATAGCGATATTGATGAAAATTAAAAGTTAGTAGCTCCTTATGCAAATCATTAAAGAAGCTTTTAACTAGAATTTATTTTAGGTCTAGCAGCTCGTTTACAGAAGTTTAGTCAAAATGATTTCATAGCATTCCGATTATGGCCAATCCTGTGCTTGAAAATTAAGCAACAACAATAGAACGCGGCTAAAACCAAAACTCAAGCCAACGATATGTAAAATTTTCACTATGAATTTAGATGAGGTTTTGAAAAATATGTAATGAGTTTTATTTTCCAAGGTTGTCTCGGGTCAATAAGTCTTCGGGTAAAAGTAATATTCTTGTAGATGGTTCAAAGTAACCCGAAAGAGACGCACGAGAACGATAAGTAAGTCGGTTTAAATCGTGAAATTTAAAATAGAGTTTCAGATTACTACTGGTAAATAAATGAGAATGATCGGCTGGTGAGTGGAGATTAATCGAGTAATCCGGAAAAATGTGTTATATTCGATTAGATTTCGAAGTGCGATTTGTAAGTGTTTGTAGCACAATATATCAAATTGGTCGCGGTGCAGGAGGACATACGACTCAATTCTGTTCATCGAAGTAACCAAGCAAAAAAAAGTAGCAAAAGAAGAAAAAAAGAAGCAGTGATATTGTATAATATATATCAAATTGGTCGCGGTGCAGGAGGACATACGACTCAATTCTGTTCATCGAAGTAACCAAGCAAAAAAAAGTAGTAAAACAAGAAAAAAAGAAGCAGTGATATTGTTTCGGATGTTATGAAAATTTGGATCGGAACCAATGATTTTTACGTAGGGGTGTCATAGGGTGGAAGTGTTCTTTTATGATACTTTTTCATTGCATCTAAAGCCCTTCTTATGGTTTAGTGAAAAATGAGATCTTTTGATTTTGAATTTGTAATTTAGATTTTATCAGAACATCAGTAATCGAACCTTAGCCTTATTTTCACAATCTCCCGTTAGATTCTACCTTAAAATTTAACTGACACATTTGTTGTTGTTCCCATATAAAGTTTGAGTTTGATTAAATTATAACGGGACATTCAGTAATCGCGCCCTGTTAAATTACTTTATTCGAAATTCTTGCAATTTTTATTACAATAATTTTTTTATTTTTTGTAGCAATAATAACCATGATCTTAAAAATTTAAAATCTGGTAAATTGTAAATTAAAGATTGCAACAAACTTTGGTTGTTTTAAAATAGATTTAAAAAGTGTTAAATTTTATTAAAAATCACAATTTTGCATTCATGACAATTGTAATGAAATTATTTTTATTCCCATTAACATTCCAATTTAAGGTTTCTATTTCATTAATTGTAATCTTTTTAAAAATGTTTACCATTAATGATGCACATAGTAAAAAATAATAATTATAATTAACTGATAAGATTTTCGAAAAAAAAATTGAAATGAAGAAAATCGCTATAAAAAAAAACGAAAAAAGATGGGTTCACATCAATAAATATTATTATAATCTAAGCTTGTTCCATTCCATTCGATTTGGAGTGTCTATCATTTTAATTCCCCTCGGTCCCGTTCTATTCCATTTCGTTCCCCTTGTATACTGTTAAATTCCACTCCTCGATTCCTTTTCCATCCCATATAGTTCTCCTTAACTAATGTTTCAATTTCACTCGGTCTCCGTTCCATTCCATTTAATTTTTCTTGTCCATTTTTACAATTTCACACGTTTCTTGTTTCAATATTTTTCGTTCTCCTTGTCGATTCCTCTAATTTCCCATTCCATTATCTTTCGATACCGATAACATTATATTTCGTTTGGATTGTCTGGTGTTTCAATTCTATTAGTTCCTCTTTCTATTCCGTTGCCAAAATTTGTATTTCAATTATACTCTTTCTTTTGGGATTCTAGCCGAAAGGGAAACTTTTGTTAACTTCCATAAACCTCGACTTTGTGGATGTTTACACAGGAAGAGGAACCTACACATTCAATTTTAATTTCTTTATTTCCTAGCTTTAGCCGTTTGGACTGGCGATTGTGAGTCAGTGGGCCTATCAGTCAGTCAATTAGTGAGTTATTCAGTGAGGCAGTAAGTCGGTCAGTTAGTCGGTCACTCAGTCTGTCATTAAGTCGGTCAGACAATCAAGCAGTTTATGTACTTATGAAGATTACAAACGAATTATTTAAGTTTAAGAGCTAAAGTAGAATTACCCGTTATACAATTTGTTCATAAACTCATCTTGAAAGTATTAAAATTTAAACTTCCAATAAATGTCTTGTAAATCCCAAAAACAACATAATTTTTTAGTTCTCAAAAAATTTCATTTACCTTTTTTTTTTAATATTCTCATTTGATTTGCTTTACTTTTAATTCCATAGAGATTTAAACGTTTGCTTATTAGTTTTTTAAAATCAAAAAAAAAAAAAAACAAAGAAATAATTACAGTTGGATTAGCCCGACCATGAGATAAGCTACATAGGGCGGTTTGAGGCAAATTCTGGGAGGCTGTCCAAATTCCGAGAATAAATATTTTGCTTATTATATAGACGGAAAAATTAACGAGACGGAATACATAGAGAAAAATCTAAATAAAATGACCGAGAGTGTAAAGTGCGGACTAGTTTTAAGAGCGGTTTAATTTTCTTAAAATTTGGAGTGATTTGTGAGGGTCTATTTTAAAAACGAAATAACAACAGTCAGTTGCGACCGGCACTTTAATGCAAGACTACATTTAGAGACGGACGTTCCTTGCAAAATCGACTCAAAAAGTTATTCTGAGGCAATCGGTGTACTAAGATGTATTCTATATTCTTTCTACTGGTACTAGTGTAGGGTATAAAAGTAACAAAATTTTAAGAGTTTGTAATTTGCTATACTACAACAATAGCAAGAAACAAAACACTCATTTTATGATGTACTTTGTTTGATACTGTTGTTGTTAAACAATTACCCAAAAAGAACAAAAAAAACAAAACAAATTTCAAGGGATTTTTAATTTTTCAGTAACAACAAATTTTTATGCTATAATGTGATTGTTTTACTAACCTTGTAATAGCATGTTATTTACACATTTTACCTTTTAATACCGACTCATAAGAAGCAAAATAAAATACATACACCCAAACACTCACACTTAAAGATATAATCAACACACATGTATTCATACACATTTAAGAAATTGTACACGGTTTGTGGGAACAAGCTCTAATTCAAAAGTTTGAACACCACAAATGTGTTTCTGAATTACGTTTTTTGGAATGTGGCAAAAAAAAATTAACATCTTCTTTTGAGCACTTTTGTATTCTGTTTTAAATTTTTCAAAAATCTAAATTTTCAGGAAAACTATGCGGGATACGAACATTACAATTGTTAAAAATTTACACTGCAGTAATATAGCTGTCAAAAAAAAAGAGAGTTGTCAATATTGATAATGCAGCGACTTTTTGAATAAAATATATTTTTTTCGTTAAAAATGAGTTTAATTTCTCAATATAGTCCCCTTATAGCTGCACACATTAGGTCTATCGTTTTTTCTCAACTTATTTCTTCCATCCAATTAATATTTTTACTTGACGTCCTCAAAAAAAAGTTTGTTTGAGAGATAAGCTCTTCATTCGACCTAAGTCTATCTCAAAAAAGGAAAAAGTCTCAGTGGGATAAATCTTTAAAATGTGCTAGAAGGGATATATTTATGGATTTTTTTCACTCTTTTGTAGCAGTTACATGGTTGTCCTTATGCCCATATGTGTGTTAAACCGCAGCACCCATCGGGTGGATTTTCTTTTCATGTCAAATTTTTAGTACCCACTTAGTTGAGATGCGATGGCAAGTCAATAAGTCTTTACAAAAATATAGATAAACACATTTTTTGTGTTGAGTCTTTTCATTTTTCTTGATAGACTTCTGTCAACAGAAATGGCCTCTTCATTCGTCTGGAATCTGGAGTCATACGAGAGCGGATCAATAAATCCGTGTCTTTTCGAACTTCTCTTGTAGTAATATATAAAACAACACTGCTCCCATCAAGTTCCACCTGTTACTGTCAAATTTTGAGCAAGGATTTTTCGAGGTCCTTAAAATAGGCATTTGTTTGATCAATAATTTCATCGTTGGAGCTAAATATCTTTCCACCGAGCCATTTCTTTAGGTTTGGAAATAGGAAATAGTCACTGGGGGCTGAATCCGGAAAATAATGCGAATGAGGGTGCAATTCGTAGTCTACTTCATGGGTTTTTGCCATGGAAACTAAGCTGCAACACGATTCCGTTGGTGGTCGATTATGAGCAAACGCGGCAGCCATCTTGCGAAAAGCTTTCTCATACCCAAGCGATCGTTCAAAACTGAAACCACTGAGCCATATGAGATGCCTTTGTCTTCCACAATCTATTGCACATCCAATTTCCTATCGGACAACACCATAACGTGAATTTTTTCAATTGTTTTGAGTGTAGAGACCTCATCTGGTCGTACAGAACGTTCGGCATCTTCCGTCCTTGTCAGGCCACAACGAAAGTCAATAAACCACTTGTTTACCATTGAAGTCGATGGTGCATAGTATTTATCAAGCTTTTTCTTGGTTTTATTGACGTTTTTTTCGCAAAAAATAATGTTTAATGAGCACTTTTTTCCATTTAAAAAAAAGCCACGAGGTTTTATGCTTTGAACAGCTGTTAAACGCAAAGTGAATTACGGAACTTGGTACTTGATAGGGGCAGTGTTGCATTTCATATAACTACGAGGGAAGTTCGAAAAGTCATGGACTTATTGATCTGCCCTCGTATCTTAAAATTTGAAAACAGATAAAATTCGCTGTAAGCCAAATCTGGAGAATAATGTACTCGCTGCATTAATTCGAACGACAACTCGTGTGTTTTTACCATTGAAAATTAACAGGTGTGCATCCGAGCATTATTTAGATTGAAGATCACTGTATTTTTTACTAAAGCCGGGCATTTTTTCTAGATTTCTTCACTTTACAGGCCCAATAACGATAAATAATATCTATATGTATGAAAATTTAGTTTTAGTCTGGTTTGAGATCATAGAAAATATTTTTTCAAATGAAAAAATGTTCTTGGTTTTTAGTAATCATTGAGAATACACAAAAAAATTATTGCGACACTAGCTGAATGGAATACATTTTCTACGACCTATATCAACATTCTTCGCACTCTTGAAAGTGTCATTTATAAATATCTCTATTTAACTCACAAATCAAAGGAAAAAGCTATTTATGCTAACATACAGTCGATTTTTTATTATTGAGTTTAGGTAAAATTTACTTGCTATTTTTGTGTTTTTTACATACTTCGTAGCGGACCAGAAAATGCTTCTATTCAGCTGGTGTCTAATAACTTTTTCTGTTTATTCTCCTTGATTATTAAAAAAACAATAAGAACATTTTTTTCATTTGAAAAAAAATTTTCTACGATCTCGAACTAGACTAAGAATACATTTTCATACATATAAGTATTAAAAAAGATTAAATATAAAATAAAACCTTCACTTATTTATTGTTTTTCTCTTTTTCAAGTAGTCAATGTATAGGTAGATACTTTAATGCTCTAAACTAAAAAACCGTTGCCTCAACAGTACGAGCAGATTTAACTGTCTTTGCTGTCTTCGGGACGTATTCACATGGACAAATTATTTCTAGTGTATAGTGGTGACGCGAGTGACGTCACTATGTCATAGGCGTTAGTTCTTATTAACATTATTTTATTTTAAATAAAACTTTTGTAATTCATTAATAATTTTTTTTTAATAAATTTATTTATTTCTACTTTGAGTTTATAAAAATTTAAAAAACAAGAAATAATAAAGAACAATTAACTAAAATATTAAATAACCAGCAGAAACAGACATTACCTAGTAATTAAGGGAGTAAGTAGCACACAAAGAGTTTCACTAGTTATCAGGCTATTCATGGGTGGTCATCACCCTCTCGCTTACAATAAAGTGAGAATAATGAATTACAATAATGGTTTCTTATATTAAATAAATAAGTGGTAACCTGAAATAATAAAGTAAGTGGTTATTCTTAATAAAACAATAGTGTATCTAAATTAAGTAAAATCTTCTTAAAGAAATAGACAAGAATAAATTGTATATAAATTATAAAAAATCTTTTAAATATCTACTTTTTAAACTTAAAAATTTAAGTTTATAATTGAATGCTATTTCCCATAGAAAGACTTTCAAATATTCAAATTTTTAAAAAGTCAATTTTACCGCAGATAATTTTCAATTTTGTTGTATGTTTTTTAAACCATTTAATACATATAATAGTAAAAAACAACTAACAATAAATCATTTTTTTGCGTGTGCATATAAGTACTTCTTTCACCCATTATCAGTAGGTCAGTATTTGGTTGTTTAAAGTAATGAAAAAAGTAACGACCTTTAATTACATGATAATCTACTCAGTACCGACCTGTCTTTACCCAGTTTTTGCTAAGTAGTGGTGAATGCATGATTCAGCAACAGTTATGTATCGGCGAAGAAATTCATCAAGATCGCTACCGGCGAAAAAATTCATCAAGATCGCTACAGAAAAGCTCTAAACCACACGAGTATGTAAATGCGAAACACATCTTGCTTTTTCATATCAAATTTTTCGTGCAAAATTGAAATCAATGAACCATGTAATATGACCGTGGCTTCATCTATGCAGTTCACGCACTTTAACTTGTCGGTCATTCATAAGTGTATCGTGGGTTTTATCGATGACTTCCAAAGGAACTTCCTCAACTGGACGTGCTTAAACACTGATGCAACTTCGTCAAGGCATTTTGCCTTTCAAGTAGAAGTTTTTGATGACCGCAGAGAAACACTTTTTAAAAACAGCAACTGTATCAAGTATTTTCCTAAAAATTTGCCAGTTGTCTTTTGCAACTTGACATTTTTTTCAAAACCTACTTTATTTTACATTCTTATTGCTCCTTATATGATTTTGTAAAGACTTATTGACTTGTACTCGTACCTACAGTCTCAGCCACCTCACGCACTTGAATTCTCCGATTGCCTACGATTTCTGACGTGAATTCTGCTTTTGGACAACCTAAACTTTCGGAGTCGCTTGTACTTGTACGATCATAACGGAATTCATTAAAACCATTTTTGAGCTATTGAAATGGATAGGGCTGTGTCTCCCTAGAATTTATCACGCCTTTTCTTAGTTTCGGTGATGATTTTCTTACCCAAAAAATTATGCCTCATGAGCAGACAAAATTTTTCTATTTCTGCCGGTATTCACGTTCAATAGTTTATTAACAGACGGTAACAGACAGGAACAGTGTTGATTTTTAATTAACTATGAAGGAATTTCAAAAAGTCACGCACTTGTCAAACTGCTTGGTAAAGTTTACCGAAAAGACTCAAAAGTTGTGCATCCACGCTGAGCTGAAAGGTGGATTTTTGGCAGGTCTTCAAAGAACCTTGAAAACTTAAAACAATAATGTTATATCATATCCAGAGATGGGAGTACATTGAAAAATATTTATTTTCAAAACTAGAACCATTTTTGTCGTATCTCAAATCTCGCATAATTTACGAAAAAATTAGAAAATTTTAATTTTTGCATAACTCTAAACAGATTTTTTAAAAAAAATCCTCCATTTAAGGTTATGATTTTTACCATAAAATACATAATTAAATTAAACACATCTGGTGTTTACACTTTTGGGTTAGAGCTATTTCCCACGAACCGTGTAAAGTGTATAAGTGTTTTGTATGTGTATAAATTAAGAAAACTCTTAAACAATAGAACAGAAAAACAATTGTTTTCTACCCAAACACACACATACACACATCTATCACCAACACATAGTATATGGATATATTTTGGGTAAGTGTTCGTGTGTTGGCGTTTATTGTTATTCAGTTTTTCGGGTTTAAATATGTTCTCCACACACATGTACATACCCACACATTTCTAAAATCACTCAACCATATACACAAATTCAAAGGCGCAAATAATTGTTATTGTAATCAATTTTATAGATGTAGAGAAATCAAAATTCTTAAATGGCACTAATACACACAAAAAACTACATACCCAGCAATAATTTAAATATATATATGCATTTACATGATAATACATGGTATTGCTTATCATACATGATCTCATATATTACCTTATAACCTTGGATACAAAATTTGAGAGAATATGGCGGTTTGTGGTCATATACAATGATGTATGAGCATGCATGAATCATATTTGAGCTTATTATAATACATGATCATATACAGCAAGGGTGCCCAAAAGTTCCTTATGGAAGAGTAAACACCAATACATTTAAAGAATAACTAATTTGTATTCAATATTTTTTATTGTAAAAACCAATACATACCAAGGAAAAAGAAAAAAAAATATTTCATATCATATGTTAAACAAAAAAAAATCTACATTGATGATCGCTATCGTCAATGTTTACCAGCAAAGCATACAAAAGTGTTGTTGCTTTGCACTTGCGTGTATACAGTGAAGAACGCCAAAAAAACTAATAAGGCAAAGTTGTTTGTGCGTTTCGTATTGCTATTGCTGAGTGCTCTATGTGTATTAAAACACACAGTCTATAGCTAAGCGCTTTTACAAAAACAAATGAGCATCAAGTGCATAGGGCTTGGGCACCCTTGATATACAGGCATATACCCTCAAATTTCGAATTCAAAGTTATATAGCAACTGTGGCCCTCGATGAAATTTTAGTTTCTCCTTTTCATTATATTTTTTTAAAAGTTTTTTCATAAAATTTTTAGATTCAGAAATTATTCTGCACAATATTATTTTTTATTTATATTAGTAATATAATTACAAATTATATCCTAATACCTTAACAGAGCACTAGCAACAAAGGCTATCGGCTCGTTGTAGCGAAAACAGACCAAAGCCTCTGGTGGGAATTGAACCCACGACCCCCGCATTGATAAGGTAGCACGCTACCAACTAGCCTACCGGGGCGCTCCTATTTGTTTATTCCTATCCTAGTAGTTTTTTTTTTCTTAAATTCGTTTCGACGCGAAATTTCGAACTTATTATTGCAGTTGTTTTAATATTTGACAATTATTTTGTTTTTTCTAAATTTACTTTTTCTTACTGGAAATGTAAATAAGCACCCCCCCATTAAATCAACTGAATGTTACAATAGCAATTAAGTTTTTTTCTGTCTTGAATTATGAGAAAATGTTGACGTTTTAATTAATCAAATTTCACTTAACTATTGCAAAAAAAAAACAAAAACTTTCTCATGACATAAAATGAGATAATTTATTTTTTTTTTTACTTCTTATAATTTATTTGACCATGCCAAATCTTATCCAAAAATATGTTTAAATCTAAAATTGCTCGAAAATAATTTGCCGAATAATTCGAAAGTTTTAGGAAAATAATTTAATAATATTGCCAAAGAAATAAATGTTTTAACAAGAAGACCGTCTTACAAAATATAACAAGATTTTCTGCTAAAGCATAGTAACTTGTTTAGGTTTTACATAAGAAAAAAGTTGTTTTTAGTGAAAAATTAGTATAGTTTGATTTTAGACAAATTTAAAATACAACAATATTATTTTTTTTTAGTGAAAAAGTTATATTTTGGCTTAATTATAACTGTATTTTTCTTATTAAAGAAAACAGATACATTGTGACAAGCGAATTTTTTGCCAACTGCATATTTTGGTTACAGCAAACCAAATTATTTAGTTGTCCCAACAAAATTTTTTCCTGATACATTTGAAATATTTGATTTTAACCAAAATTATGATGCATTAACCGAATTTCGGTTGTGATTAACAAATATTTTGGTAGCTCCAACCAAACCATTCGGTTGGCAAGAAATTCGGTTGTTGTAATGAGCCTGGTTTCTTTGTGTATAAGTTTTTAGAATTTAAATTACACTTTGAGGCATGGTTGGAAAGTACTACCTTTTCATTATAACGGTAGTTGTCTTCCACTCTCTGACCAGTACCGATACGAAAATTTTACTACTGACAAGTGTCTTCTAATACCACGAGGTTTATATCATAATATTACCTGTTACATTGAGTTATATCTGCAAAATACCTTTATAAATCGGTGTTTCGGTGGTTTAGCGTTATTTTAAAGGAAGTTTAAAATATTTCAAAACTAAGCGCGTAAAATAGTGCAATAACCCCGCCATTTTAAAATTTTCATATCGGTCTTAAAGAGACTGTGGTAGCCAACTACCGTTATTATGCTTTGAGGTCATTTAAGTTCTAGTGAAATTTTATCAAGGGAAGAACAACTTACTATTATTAACTCGTAGGCCCCATTATCTCAATGACCCATTAGCGACTAATTGGAACTTTAATTGACACATTTGCCGTTGTTTCTCACGGGACATTTAGTAATCAGGCCTAAATCATATTTTGTAATGCTGAATGTGTCGAACCATACAGTTCGACCAAAAAACGATATTTTTCTTAAATTTAATTTTCTTAAAATAATTTTACACTTAAAATCAAAACAAATCGGCTCAACAAATATTTTTGTTGGCAAAATTTAACCATAATGCTTCTAAATATTTATTCTACACGCATAAATATTTAGTGCCATCCGAATTGTGAAGCACATTGTGTGTCGGAACTAAAAGTCAGTTGAACTATAACCTATTTTTTTTTTGTGAAAATTAATATTGAATTTAAGTAACCAAATAAAAAAAATTTTCACTAAACTCATAAAAAATTAGTAGAAAAATTTGTAAACGGTTTTCAATCCCACTTTATTATTTTTGAACTGACTTTTAGTAAAAAAATATTATTTAGTAAATTTTTTCGTTATTTACATTTTACAAATTACAGAACTTTAACAGAATATTTACAAATACAAAAAATGCTGTAAGTTAATGTCTGAAAGAATTCTTATGGTCAGAGATGTATTGTGGAATTGTATGAGGATTATTTTTGTGAAAGATCTTAACCCTCTAACTGGTCTCTTTATGGGTCAATTTGACCCTTTTTTCGAGAAAATCAAAAAATATCCTTTAAAAAAGTACATTTAAGCATTAAAATATTCTACGAAAATGTTTGCCGGAAAATTTCAGTGGGGGTCACCAAACACACCAATGTTGTAAATAAAGCTCTTTACGCTTAATTAGTAAAATTATACACCAACATATACAAAACAGGTAAAAACGGCGTCAAGTTCGGCCGGGCCAAACACTGAGTTCTCGCGTCTAGTCAGCTGTGACTTACAAATCGGGTGTGATATTTATTAAAATTAATAATAAAAAATAAAAGAAAAATTCAAGCATAATTGAGCTACTAAGCAGTACATATCGGGTGTAATTTTTACTAAAATTAATATAAAAAAAGAAAAATAAAAGCTTAAATAAGCATGGCGATTCTGTTTGCAAATTAAGAGATTGGTTTTGTTTTATTTGTGGACATTTTACGCAACAAATAATGTCATTTTACCAGAAGTGCGCTGTGAAGGTGTTCCGGTGCCTCAACCGCCTACACATACATTTTCGGCCAATATGACAGTCGCCAATACAGAAATAACAGCGGCGGTTGAAAACATATCAGATATAAGTTACTTGCCTCTTGATGGTTTAAACATATGTCCTAATTTGATAGACCAAACTTATTTTGAAGATCTTGTAAGAGATTTAGGACTAACAAAAGATTGAAAAACAGGAATTTGATAAAAGCCGATGTAAAAGTTACATTTCCAAGAAAAAAATTAATATTTACATACTATAATAAACCACTATTAAAACAAAATTATAATTTTTTTATAGAAGTTGGCGTGTAATTTTGCCAATTAATCGTAAAGAGCTTTATTAACAACAATGGTGTCTTTGGTGACCCCCACTGAAATTTTCCAGCAAACATTTTCGTAGAATATTTTAATCCTTAAATGTCCTTCTTTAAAGCATATTTTTTGATTTTCTCGAAAAAAGGTTCAAATTGACCCATAAAGAGACCAGTTAAAGGGTTAAGATCTTCCACAAAAATAATCTTTACACAATTCCACAATACAACTCTGACCATAAGAATTCTCTCAGACATTAACTTACAGCATTTTTTTCATGTAGTATAATGCTCCCTTCGACCAAAAAATGAAAACTTTGACCCACTGTAAAAAAAACTCAGACGTGCTGGACCATAAGTTTGTTCTACAAAAATGATCTACTTAACATACCCTTTCAGAATTATGGGGTCGCTATTCTGATCCAAAAATGCTGTTGGACAGTGTAATAAAACTTGTACATACAAACTGAAATTGCCTTAAAATATTCCATAGGTTGAAAAAAGGTATCGGAAGTGAAACCCACTCATGTCCAACAATAGGACATTTAATTAAAATAGCATTAAAAACTTTTTTCGTTCCAAAAATCAGCCCTTAAAACAATTGAAATTTCACCTTAAAATCCAAAAAATTTACTAAAACTATTTTTTTAAAACAAAAGTTATCAAATAAAAACAAAATGATAAATTCGTTTATGTTTTAACTATTTTTTAAGCCTTTGAATTTTTGTTTAATTTTGTCTAAAATATTTTTTGAAAGAAAAAATAAATAAAAAAAATTTTGTTCGGTAAAAAAAAATATAAATGTATATATTCGAATTCGTAAGGCAATTTCAAAAGAAATTAGCATTTTTAGAGTGTAACAAGTTTATATAAAAATAATTGAGTTAATTTGTGCATTTTAATAATTTTTGCTAAATTTTGCTACATATTTCAATTCAATGAATTTACAGCAATTTACTAAAATTTAGTAGCGCTTACTAATTTTTTATACTTATTTTATTGTACTAATATTAATAATATTTAGTAAATTTTTTTTGCTGATTTTAGCAAAAGTCCACTTTACAAAATGTTTACTAAAATTTAGTAGCGGCTACTAATTTTTTCTAATAATTTCATTGTACTACAAGTCAGCAGACATGTGTTCTAAGATTAGCAAAAAAAAAATACCGCTGGGCTCAAATTAGTAATATTTGCCGTTATAACAGCAAAATTTTCAGTTGATATTACAGACTTTTTTTGGTAAGTGTAAATTTATACAAAAATTAAAAAAGGTAAGTCAGTTTTTATTATAGCTTCGACGTGCTCACCCCTGTTATAAGGTCATATAAGAGATCATGTATGTATATTTATAATATAGGGTCCGCCAAATAACTTTTTTTTTTTTTTGAAAATGCATAAAAAAAAACTACTGAAAATTTTCTCAAATTTCTTTTTTTATTTGAAAGTACAATCCTTCCGGTTAATAATGGAAAAATTTCATTCAAATGGCTGCCTCGGCTGGCCGTTACAGTCAATGGCGATCGTTATCGGGCCATGTTAAACGAATTTGTGTTCACAAAAATTAAAGAGGAGATATTAGCAACAATTTGGTTTCAACAGGACGGCGCTACGTGCCACAGAGCAGCTATTATGTATAACTTCTTACAAAGACTGACTTTGTCCATTAAAAATAATCTATTTTGACACCAAATTAAATGCAGTAGACTCTACTACATACTACTGATTATTATTTTACTTTTAGTAATGAAAAATATCAACTACAAAGATTTTGCTGGGGTCTATTTTTGTTACTCATAAACCTACTTAACTTACATTTGTGTATATAAACAGTTATTTTAAAGTTTTTATGGTTTAAATTGTAAATTGCTAAGAAACTAAATTCACTTTACTTATCTATGTGTGTGTGTGCCAACTACTCTGGTAGATACAAAATTATTTGATTCACATGAAAATGAAGTGTAGGTATACAAAAACAACTTCGCTCACTCATTCATGATATGAAAACGACCTCAATAGACTTTAGAGATTCAAATGCAATCAAATAAAGGAAATATAAGTTAAGATTTTCTTTATACCCAGTAGGAAATTAAAAAGAAAAACAAGTAAAAAATGCCCAAATTCGGCAGTGCCGAATCTTTGAATACCCTACACCAATATTCTAAAAAGATGTTCTCTACTAGTTTTTATACAAATAGTGTTAAAAACTTTTAAAGTAAAATAATGGAGGTGAAAAAATTTTTTGAGATGAAAAACTTTTTTGGATGTGAAAACAGTGCTGTCAGTTTAGGAGATTTATCCCCGAATTGGAGATTTTATTTCTAGGATGGGGACAAAAATTTCCGTTTGAGGATTAATGACTTAAGATGACTTTTGGGGGTAAAATATTAACAACATTTTCTTCTCTTTTAATTTTTTTATTTTTTCAACCCTGATAATATTTATTTTGGTACTCGTAACAGTGCAGAGTTGTATATTATGCATACTTTTGAATATTCGATACTACTAAGTACTTTTAAGCATTAATTCGATACTACTCAGTACTCTTTTTACATTTAATCTAAAACATTTAATCTAAACAGGGTTTCATTTTCATAATGTTTTTCAGACCATATTACTCTTATACACAAAAAATACAACTCTGCAAGAGTGGATTGAATTTTTGAGAACTCTATAACCAAATAATCTATACTTTTCCAACTTTATAGCTATTAATAGTTTCAAGTTAGACAATTTTGTGTTACACAAATCGAGAGTTTACTATCGCAACCTCGTACCTCAAAAACTACTATTTTTCAGTAGAGACAATCATAAAAAATGCCACACCCCAGCAAAACTTTGGTAATGGGTGCGAAATTCTCATGCGTTACCTTGTAATGATAGCTCGTTACCTTTTTCATTATTTGCAAGCATAAAGTAATAAGTTACTCATTATTGATTACGTAATATAAGATTTATAAATGTAAAGTAATAATTGAAATATTTTTGAAAATCTATTTTTAGATACATTACTTTGTGTTTTTTGTAAGCAAAAGGGTAATGTATGTTCGTTTTAATAACAATAGCGAAAAAACGAATCGCAGCGATTCATTTAAGTTTAAAGCAATCAAATACTATATGCGCCGATATCTCAGTGGGTAGAGTTCTAGGCTGGCAACCAGATTTCCCTGTTTCGATTTCCATCTTGACCACATTATTTTTAATTACAAACATTTTAAATAAAATATTTGTAATAATTTTTTTTAATAAAAATTCCTCTTTTTTAAAAATCTATTTTTAGACACATTACTTTTTCCATTTTCGTAACCATAAATGTAACCCCTTACATTATCACCTCTAAAGTAATGGGTATATACATTACCTATAAAATTCATCAATGAAGTAAGGTGTAAAGTAATCCACCGGCCCCTATGGCTATACATTACTTTACCCATTATTTGGTAATGTGTGGTTTTGCTGGGAAGTTTATTATAACTTGTGGCATTTTTTATTTTATTTTTTTTTTTTTAATTTTAAATTCATGATTACTTTTTCAATTTAAAAAATTAATATTATTAAACGTTTTTAAGATACAAGGTTGTGCTAGAAAACTCACGATATTAATCCATTTTCAGTCAGTGATTTTTCACCAAATTTGGATTTTGGACTTTCAATTAACCTCCAAAATCTCCACCAAAATTTAGTATCAGATTCGAATAAAATGTCCTGGCCGGTATTGGATTAAAATAATTCGTTCTCTTTATCTTAAATTTAAATTTACATTACAAACATATGTTTTATTTTAAATTAATTTAAAAAACATGAATTTTGGTTAAAAACATTTTGGCGATTTTTGGGGGACCAGAAAATAGCAATTTGGATATGAAAAATTAAAACTGACAACACTGTGTGAAAAGAAATATTTTGGTGGAAAAAACATTTGAGGTGAAAAAAATTTTTGAGGTGAAACAATTTTTTATGGTGAAAAAAATTTTAGTGATGAAAAAAAATTTTTTGAGGTGAATACAAAATATTATTCACTTCTAAGCGAATGGTGAAAAAAGTGAAAAATATATTATGTGCCAGGCGCTAATATGAAATTGTACTAAAATACAACAATTTGCATAGCAAATTTAGAGGTACCTTACCTTCATATTTTTACTTCTAGACCAATTTGGTTGGGCATCACGTTATTTTCCTCTTTAGAACTCTCATTTTTACCACGTTCCCGGCAAAAATTTCAAAAAGTAACTTATCACTGAATTAATCCATTCTTAAGAGAACACGTACTTTAAGTTTCAGGTTTCTAGCCAAATCATTTCTGCTAGCCGACGTACTATCAAGCTAAAGCTTAGACGTTGGACTTTACAGACCACTCGGTGGTAGCAATATGACGTCCCAAAATAGAGTACCTTTTGCAAAAAAAAATGTTAAGTGCTCGCCATTTTTGTTTTTTTTTTTTTTTTTTTGCTTAACCGATTTTCATAAAATTTTCATACATGTAATTTGCTAGTAAACACAAATTGCTAAAAACATGCTTAGATGTGCGTTATCTCTTATAGTTCCCAAGATATTTCCATTTAAATAAGTGAAATACCGATTCAGGTACAGTCTTTTGTGATTAGAAGGACCAATACCAATTTTGATTGAAAAATATTAATTAGTTATTCTGGATTAAATAAAAAATAATGCAATATCTTGTTCCACTTAAAACTACATTCGTTTAAGGTAAATATTTGTTTCCCAAAAAGCAGCAACAGTCTTTTAACTACAGATAAATATTTTTTGACTAAACATATAAAGTACGCATACTATTTTCAAAGGTATTTTTATGTAGAAGTGACTTATGTTAAAAACCTTCATAAAAAAGGACAAATCGAGCAGAAAAATGTTTTTTTAATAAAAAAAAGCACTTTGAAGGAAAAAATATGTGAAAAAAGAAATTTATTAATTTTAAGAAGAATCTACTTTAAAGCTCAAAATTGGAAAAACTTTCTTGGAAAAAATAAAATATGATTAAAAAAAAATTGCAAAATAAAGCAAACATAGCAAATTTATAACAAAATTGTCTTCTCAGGTCATAACTGAAAAAATAAGTTGTTGCAATAAATAATACGATTGACAATAAGTTCAGTTTTCAGCACAAAGTTGTTTTATGTGTGTGTACAATGGTCGTATTTTATTCTCTATTGGGTATTCAAAACAATACTTATCGTACATATGGAAAACTCATAGTGTATGCAAAGGAAAAACGTGTGAAATTTTTAACCCACACACACGTAGGAAATACACTTTACATGCTCGCAAAGAAAGAAAACAGAAATGTTGTATAGACATACATAGAACAAATAGTTTTAAAAATTATATGCTTCAGACATTGTACATTA
The DNA here is from genome assembly GCA_949748255.1 of Eustalomyia histrio. NCBI lineage: Eukaryota > Metazoa > Arthropoda > Insecta > Diptera > Anthomyiidae > Eustalomyia > Eustalomyia histrio. The sequence goes on from OX456523.1 coordinate 217,397,069, forward strand.
GGGTTAACCAATAAAAAATTAAAGAATCGAAAATGAAAATACTCTTCACAACCCACTCGTGGCCAAAACATATTACATACGAGGGCAGATCAATAAGTGACTTTTCGAACTTCCCTCGTAGTTATATAAAATGCAACACTGCTCCCATCAAGTTCTACCTGTTATAGACACCTGTCAAATTTTAAGCAAATTCTGTCATTTACTTTGCGTTTAACAGCTGTTCAAAACATACTATCTCGTGGATTTTTTTTAAAATGGAAAAAAGTGAATTTCGAGCGCTCATTAAACATTATTATTTTGCGAAAAAAAACCGTCAATCAAACCAAGGAAAAGCTTGATAAATACTATGGGGACTCTGCGCCATTGATTTCAATGGTAAAAAGTGGTTTACTGACTTTCGTTGTAGCCTTACAAGCACGAAAAATGCCAAACGTTTTGGACGCCCAGTTGAGGTCTCTACACCCAAAACAATTTTAAAAAAAATCACTATATGGTTTTAGCCGATCAGAGATAGAATGTGCGATAGAGTGTGGAAGACATAGGCATCTCACGTGGCTCAGTGGTTTCCATTTTGAACGATCACTTGGGTATGAGAAAGCTTTCCGCAAGATGGCTGCCACGTTTGCTCACAATCGACCACCAACGGAATCGTGTGACAGCTTAGTTTCCATGGCAAAAATCCATGAAGTAGACTACGAATTGCCCCCTCTTTGGCTCTATTCTCTGGATTTAGCCCCCAGTGACTATTTCCTATTTCCAAACCTAAAGAAATTGCTCAGTGGAAAGTGATTTAGCTCCAACGATAAAATTATTAATCAAACAAATGCCTATTTTATGGACCTTGAAAAATCCTGCTGTTTAACGCAAAGTAAATGACGAAACTTTCTCAAAATTTGACAGTTGTCTATTAAAAGGTGGTACTTGATGGGAGTAGTGTTGCATTTCATATAACTACGAGGGAAGTTCGAAAAGTCACGGACTTATTGATCCGCCCTCGTACATTTGAAATCAATCGAGAATACAATCAAAGAGAGGACTACTGATTTTTTATTATATTCAGCCCATTTTGTTGTTTATTTTCAATCATAATCGACAGAAGTATTAAAAGCAATCGAAAGGCGTTTAAAATAACCATCAATTTTTAACTGACAGAACGTGGAAAAAACGATTTTTGTGGTTTGTTTTTCAAATTGAAATTTTTTTATTTGTATGTAATTTTACAAAACACAACACACACAGAAGTATATATTTTTATTATCTATGTGTGTATCTATATTTGAATAATTTCTTGTAATTTTTATTGAAATAATTTTGTAAATAAACAAACTATTTTGGTAAAAAAAAAACAAAAAAGAATTATATGAATTTCTATTTTTAAAAACAGAAAACATAAAATTTTACATTTAACAGAAAATATCAACACCTACTAAATGTCTGTAAGTTTTTATAGTTTGTTTTTTTGAATGACTGATTCAAATAGTTAAAAAATATATTTCAGTAATATTCTTCATTTAAAAACAAACTCAACGTATTACTTTTTAAATAAACTACAATCGGTAACGGAAAATATATTGTGAGTGTAGTTAATAGTTTACATGATTCTTCAAATATAGCAACACCCTATTGTACATGCATGTATTAGTATGTACGAAAGTATTCACACAAATTTAATTTAATCTGGTGTTTTTTTACGCATACATTTACACAAACACGTACAAAGATATGCACATTTACAAGAATTTTTCGATTTTGTTTTTTTATTTTATAAATTTCTTTTGAAAAACTACTACACATAGTACTTCCACTTCCTCACTCAATCATAAATTTATACATACAACTACCAAAAATGTTTTCATATTTTTTTTTATAATATTTTTTCTTTCTTTACAAAGCATTTGAAATGTTTTTGGTAAAATATGAAGAATTGAAAAAAAAAAAAATCAAATGAAAAAGTAGTGAAAAAGTGTATAACAAATATTAGCCTTTAATACCTTTGAGACTTTGGCAGGAGAAAGATGAATATCAAAAATACCCATCATCTTTAGAATGGGATATAAAAAGTGTGTACCTTTTTTTTCATACCTTCAATTTGTGTTTCTTTCTTTTTTTTTTAGTTTATTTTTATATTTCCTTTTTTTGGTAACCATTTGTAGTATAATAACAAAACAAACTAAAACTTTCTTTTCTTACATTTCGAGTTTAAGTTTAAGTCGGTTGAATAAGTAACAACAACGGCTATAACCGAAAACTACCATAAAGTACAACTTCAACTGTTGTATAAACAAGAACGAACAAAGTGTCAAAGAACAAGATGAAGTTTAAACAACAACGAAAAAGTAAAAACTGTAATAGAACAAGTGGAAGGGAACAACAAATTATAGCCTTAAAACTTTCTTTACACAAGCGTCAGAATACAATAAAGAATTCAGGTTACATACATAAAGTAATTTTAATGCAAAATACTACTGGACGAAATGAACATGTATGCAGCAAAATTTTCTTTTTCCAAAAAATCGTATGCTCTTCCTTCATATCCCATGTTACTGTCGGTTCTAATATCCATGATTTTTGTTTAAAATTATTCCACAAGCAACCGGAACTATAGATGCAAATTAAATAAATTTTTATTAAGTGTAGGGAATTTTTAATAAATTGAAAGATTTTTACGCAAAAATGCATTCAATTAATAAAAAGTTTCGTGAAAAGGCTTCCGGAACCATTTCCATAGAATTGGATTCAGTTGAACCATTGAAAGTAGTTGGAAAGCGATAGTAAAAAATTTTCCTATCATATGTCATATGTTGACACCACATATTATCTCTATTTTAATATTCTCCGCCCAGCTGTTTAAGAGCACAAAACCCCCATAAATAATTTCTTTCGATATTAGACAAAAACAGTTAAAACGACTTAAGATTTTTTTAAGTTTTTTTTAAGACAATTCGAACCTTTATAATACGCATATTTTTGCCTAAACCTCATATTTTTATACTTCATACCTTAAAAAGATATAAGACGACTTTTAAATTTATTTTATTTCCATATTTTATTAATTTTTTTTTTGTTTGACAAAACAACTTATTTATTCCTTGCAAAACAAAAATAAGTTTTAAAACGAAACAAAATTCATATTAAAACCGAAGAGAAACTTTTTGTTGTTGTCATTAAGAACGTGATAAATATTTGTTAAAAAGGGGAGACATGCCCTTTAAATCAACTTGAAATTTGTCCGCGTTGACATCAATCAAGACGATTTTGTTTTTTTTTTTCTTAATTTTTACAAGGAAAAGAAGGTTCCCCCTTTAAGTCCTGCCCAAAACGCTTCTGCTATACCTGAAATTTGGCATATGTGTTCCGTGGATTAGGGACAAATTTACTGAAGTAAAACTTCTTAAAACTTTTAACAATAACGTAATAAAATGGGGTTTAAAATGGCACAAATGATCTTCCCCCCTCCTTCCACCTAATCCCCCAGTATAAACCGCCGGACTGCAAACCTTCGGCGGAGACAACCATCAAGGCAAGATTTTTTAAAATTCTAACAGGGAAAAGATAAAAAAGTAAAAGTCTCCTATATAATATCACGCCCTAAAACCTTTGCAAATCTAAAATTTAAAATATGTATTTCTTGGGGTGTACTAACTATGGGCTTATTAACATTGGAGACGTGTTTTTTAAATATTTAAATAGATCCACTGAAGCTGGGATCTTGAAATTTGTAACTTGAGCTCCTCTTCAGATGTAGACTTATACATAAAATAGAGTATATTTTCATCATAGGGTCTTACAGACCCTATTAGTACTTAAAGTTTAATTTTCTGAAATAAAATAAAAATATAATTTTATGACCTAGAAAATAATATCAAGCAGTTTCATCAATATACCTTCAGAAATATCTGTTTTATTAATATGTTAAACAAAAAAATTGAAAATCTCCTAAAATTTGACCTCCGACCTTAAACAGTGGCAATTAAGTATGTCTTAATTTTGACACAATTTAAAAGATTGATGTGTTTTTTATTGTTTGAGTGACAAAAATTCGCTGTTTTCTCGAAATCCGCTAAAAATAAAAACGCTGCCCTCGCTAATCTAAAAAAAAAAAGAATATCTACATTTCTTTTATTTTAACCCCTTCTGTGTGCTTAATAAAACCTTGAACACCTACCGTTTGAAATTTCTATAAAAAAAATTTTTAAATTTAAAATTAGAGGTTTGAAACCAGTGTTTAAAAATTATGATCTTAATGGAATTAATTTAAAACAAGTTAGCAAAACACGAAAGGAAAACTACATATCACATAAAAAAATTATTATAAAAAAAAAAATTTAATAATTTCTTTTTTTTTTTTTTTGATTTCTTAATCATTTTCAATTAAAAGTTTTATCATATTAATAAAATCTTTAATTGATAATTAACTTGGTGTATAAAATATTTTAGTTTGCAATAAACACTAGGTGTGTTCGACGTACGTTTCCGCGGGTGCCAGCGGGATCCCAATCTTACCAGAAAGCGTTTCTTGTAAAAAAAATTGGTTAAATGAGAGCGTTCATGAGAGAGTAATTGTGTTTCTCATTTTTCCAGAACTTACCCGTACTTTTTGTTTGGGTTAAATGGTAAATTGTCAAATCATCAGCTGTTGCTAATAAATTAGCTGTTTTGCATTTTTGAAAATAAATTAAAGTTAAATAAAAATTTTCTATAAAGAATTTTTCCTTCTCAATAATGAAAAATACATTTGGAAATGTAAATAGATACTTGCTAGTTCAAATATATTTATTATTTAAGCTGTTTTTTAATATGAATAAATTTGACGTTTATTTTTGGGTATGAAATGTGGTTTTGTGCGTTCGCAGTATTTTGGGCATTTTTATTGTTTTGTGAGAGAATTGTTTGCTTACTCTCATTTTACCAGACTTTACCCAAAATTACCTCGTACAGACCTACTATTGACAACACATAAAAGTCATATTATTTTGATTTATTTATATTTTAACTTTTATTACAGTTATTTAAATTGCAAAATTGCATCTCAAATCCCTAAACAAAAAAAATGTTTATTAAAAATATTTTTAATATTACATGTATTAATAAAGCGTCATAACTTAATTTGTTTAAGAAAAAAAACCGCACTCATAGTTTAAATTTACAAAAAAAAACGCAGAATATGTAGTGTTTGTATATATCAGAGTGTAAACATATCAGTGTTGCCAGATAAGGGGATTTGGCTACAGACTTGAAAATTAATTGATAAAAAAAATTAAATTTGGATAGATTTTTCAGATCGATAATTGAAAGCTATTTCTGCTAAATAAATGACGTATTGGTTTTAGTTCAGAGCTTGTATTTTATTTCATATTATTAATTTTATGAATCGATGAATAAATTATAATCACTTCATATCAATAATTAAAGTTTGACCCGATTGAATAATTTGTTTTGTGATTCTGTTCGAGAACGATTTTTGGTTTTTTATTAGTTTTTAACAAAAATCAAATCGATTCTTTGAATTTGATATTAATTGAATAAAGTAGAAAATTATTCAAACAATGAACAGAATTTGCCAATCGACTAGTTTAAAGTTGAATCAGATTTAGATTTTGAGGTCTATTTAAAAATTAAAAAAAAAACGTTAAAATTTTAATTTCTTAAAATTTAAATACTTTTATAATGCTACCCTTTTTTTCTAGAATATGTATTTTTAATTTTTAGCAAACAAAATCTGCGAAAAATCATTTTAGCAAAAAATTTTATTATTTAACAATTTGTTAAGAGTTTTTGGGTATTTCAACTTCGAAAATGGAGATGAGAATACAATTTGTTTGGCAACACTGCGGATACGCATGCACCAGTTACGATAAAGTTGGTACCATAGTATTTTATGTGATGCTATTGGAACCTCAAAAGTAGGTACTATTTGGTACAAAGTATTTACAAATTTTCATGCGTTGATGAATTACATACAAAAATATGTATATTTGATAAAAAAATTAATTTTTTAAAAATTGATTAAAATTTTAATTGATTTGAATCAGGAATTTCAATCAAAAATTTGATTAAAATATTAATAGATTTGATGATGGAATTTATGATGAAATTAATTGAGTTTTGGTTAGAACTTTAATTGAAGTTTTAATTTATATAATAAAAACTTTAATTGAAAATGTTGAAGATTTTTAATTTAATATTTAATTTATAATAAAATAATTGAAAAATTTTTAATTTTAATAAATTGCGATTTTAGTTTTTATTGCCCTATTAGAAAGATAATTTACTGCAAATTAAAATTCTTTTAATCATTTTTAATTTAAACTCGTTTAAAATATATTTACGACAATGGGTGTTCAAATCAAAATACACTTTGTGATTTTTTTGGTGAGCATAATCGACCAAATCTGTCCACAATCGGGAGAATTGTGCTCAAATTTTAGCAAACCGGGTCTGCAGGAAATTTGAAAGCACCTTTACATGCTCGCCCAGTTTGTTTCGCTGAAAACATTTCTGTTATTCGCGATAGTGTGGCATGAGGTCGGCCCAGCAGTTACCGTGAATAGTGTTCGCTGTCGCGAGATGATAACTGACTTCTTGTGATCAGAAATGGAGGAAATTGACATGGACGATATGTGGTTCCAACAGGATGGTACCACTTGCCACACAGCCAATGTAACAATGGATCTTTTGAGTGAGAAATTCAAAGGCCGTGTTCAATGGCCACGTCGTGACGATGATAATTGGTCGCAACGCCACGATCATGTGATTTGACTCCTTTGAGGATATTTAAAAGAAAAAGTGTACGTCAATAAGCGAAGAACATTTCAAGAGTTAAAGGATAAGATAATTCGGCACATTAACTGCATTAAACCTCAATTATGTCTCTGAGTCTTTGAAAATATAAACCATCAAATAGTTCATATTTTCGCCACCGTAGCCGTGGCGAGCATTTGCCCGAAATTTAGTTTCACACATAATTGTCATAGATCCTTCTACACTCACTAATCAAAGTCTGTAATGGCAACTAAAAATTTTGCTGTTATTACGGGAAATTTTGCTGATTTGTAGTACAATAAAATTTGTAGAAAACTTAGCTGCTGCTACTAAATTTTAGTAAACTTTTTCTTAAGTGGAATTTAAAATCTGTTTGCTAAAATCAGCAAAATAAATTAGTACAAAATTTAAATTTTTTTCTTTTTGTATCAAAAAATCTTTTTTTTATTTTTTTCAAAAATTATTTTAGACAAAATAAATAAAAAAAAAATCAAAGGCTTAAAAATTGTGAAAATATTAACGATTTCATCATTTTGTTAAAATTTCATTTTGAAATATATGTTAATCAATCTTTTTTTATTGTCTTTTAAGGTTAATTTTAATTGTTTTTAGGGCTGAATTTTAAAACCAAAAAAAACTTTTTAGTGCTATTTTAAGTGTATGTCCTATTTTTAGACATGGGTCGGTAAATTCACTTCAGATCCCTTTTTTAATATATGTAATAGTTTAAGGCAATTTAAGTTTGTAGGTGTAAGTTTTAATTACAAATAATATGTCCTGCAATATCCACTTTTTTTAAATAAATAAATTTTTTTTTTTTTTGCTAATTTTAGTAAATCGGCTTTCAAAAATTTGTAAAATGATTTCTGAAATTAGCAACAAAAATTTATAAATATTTTGTGAAAATTCTGTAATTTGTAAAATGTAAATGGCAAAAAAATTTGTTAAATTAAATTTTTTTTACTAAAAATCAGTACAAAATTAGTAAAGTGGGATTGAAAACCGTTTAGAAGTTTTTATACTAACTTTTTTTCTGAGTGTGTCATTATAAAAAATATTAAGAAAATTCTCTGAAAAGTTTTTGTTTTATTTACAATTCGAGCGCCCCGGTAGGCTAGTTAGTAGCGTGCTAGCTTATCAGTGCGGTGGTCGTGGGTTCAATTCCCACCAGAGGCTCTGATCTGTTTTCGTTACAACGAGCCGAGGGCCTTTGTTGCTAGTGCTCGGTTAAGGTATTAGGATATAATTTGTAATTATATGATTAATAAATAAAATAAATAAATATTATTTACAATTAACATCGTGCATTATGGTTGGATCACCCTTTAAAAGATATATTTACAATTAGCACCATAAGACGCGAAGAATATTCACGAAGCTCATAGCTGGCCAGAAAATGCATACCAATTGGCTGATTTCTAATAACCTTTTCTCTGCATTCTGTTTCATTACAAAAATTCTAATTTTTCCAATCATATAGAAACGAACGAAGAACATCTCACAAAAACATATTTTTGTTCTTTATTCCTCTACCATATGGTGTAATAGATTAAGGAACTAAATCGCGGTACCATTATAGTTTGCAATTTTTTTTTTTTTTTGTCAATGAAATAAAAAATATTTTGTTATACCTTAAGACATATCACCGAACTCTTCTCAAATAAATAGCTTAGTGATATGTTCCCAAGATTATATTGTAACAGATCACAAACGTAACAATATTTATCCTGAATCATGTAGAATTTCTGTTTCATAGATTTTAATTGAAAATACCAATTATTGTATTCTTTACAACAATTTGAAAAATATACTTTATTTCATTTTCTCAGCTGAAAACACTTTATTTAACTACTTTAACTTGCTTACAAAAAAAAAACTTTTCCTACTCCATTTTCTTCCTTCTCCATTTTAGCTTAATCCTACTTCTAATATTTGATATTTTGTTTTTTTTTTTTTTCTTTGTAAGAATTCAATATAATGCTGATTTGTTATATATTTTTTTTCCTTTTTTTCTATATTTTTTTCTATTGTGAGAACTTATTTAATTTTTCTTCGACTGGCATTGTGTTTTATTGTACTATATATTGTTGTATATGGAGATGTTATTTGGCATCTTTATTTGTTGTTACTATTGTTGTTGCTGTGATGTTGATTTGGTTTTTGATTTAATGACTTTAATTTGTTCTTCTTTTTCAGGTGGTGCGTAAAATTGATTTATTACTTGAAAAACAAAAACAAAAAGTTCTACCATACTCTATACTATACAGTATGTAAGTCTAACTTTAACTCAAATGAAAAATATAAGTAATGTTTTCTGAAAAAAATATGTATAAAAGTATAAAAAAAAAACCTAAGAAATTTATTGTCGAAAAATTGTTACTACGTGATTCATACGACACACTCGTACACACATTTAGTAGATTTAACTTTTCTTTTATTTTATTTTATTTCTTCAAAAAAAAAACACAAAAAACACTAAAAGTTACAAATTTCAATGTGTGTTTTTTTATTCTTTCATTTCTTAAAACACTTGTAAATCGTTTTCTTGTTCCCTTTCCTTTTTAACGTTTTTCTATAAGTACTTCTTCATTTCCTTTTTTTTTTCATACCATATATAGAAAAAAAATTATATAAAAAATGTTTTATAACTCTGACTCATTTATGTCATACCTTAAAATAAGAAATAAAAAAATAAAACAGTGGTTTTATTGTAAAAATTTTAAGAAAAATTTTTAATTTTATTGCAACGCAGAGAGAAAAAATTATATTAGTTAAATCAATGGTTCACAATGGGTCTGCTGAGTGCTGTATATATTGTCTATTACTGTTGAAAACAGAGCTGTGTAAAATATTATATTAGAAAAATACAGCAATAAATAATATTACGAAAAGAAAATCCAACCAAAAATCGTCTTTATAGAGAAATAAAAATTTTAACAACTCTGTGTTTTTTATATGGCGAAACAAAAATACAATAGTTAGATCTCCTTAAATTACACTTGATTCTTGTTAAGGAGACCAAAAAAAAAAATACACGTGTGTCGGCGTTTTTATAGTTTACATCGGAATTTCATTTTAGAGGCGGTTTGAGTTTTCCAGCTCTGGCCTGTTTTTGCAGCATATCGGTATATAATACTATGCTTTCTTTACATTTGATGTGCAGGGTATGTTCAGCAACTTTGTAGATAATGATATGACAAATATTTTTGTAGACAAATATTTTTGTAGGACATATTAACAACCCTCAACTAACCCACATAATCGCCATTTTTAGCTAAATTCTAACAAATTGTAAACACCACCCCGAAAACGGGGAAGGGCGGGGATAAAATTTTCTACAAAAATGTTGGCCACAAGATTATACTATATATGTCAGAACACACTAAAGCCCAAAACTTATCACAAACACCAAAAACCAAACAAATTCAAGATTGCTCATCAAATTTCTAGTCAGATTTTGGGATGACCTAAATATTATGGAGGTGATCCCAAAATCTGACTTATAATATGTTGGTCATCCCAAAATTTTACTAGAAATCTGATGAACAATCGTGAATTTGATTGGTTTTTGGTGTTTGTGTTAATTTTTCGGTTTTGGTGTGTTCTGACGTATATAATAGAATTTTATGGCTAACATTTTTGTAGAACATTTCATCTCCGCCCTTCCCCTCTTTCGGGATGTTTTTTACAATTTGTTAGAATAAAGCCGAAAAATTCCTTTATGAGGGGGAGTTAGAGGGTTAATATGTCCTACAAAAATATTTGTCATACCGTTATCAACAAAGTTGTTGAACATACCCTACACCTCAGATGTAAATAAAACATAGTTTTATATACCGATATGCTGCAAGAACAGGCCAGAGCTGGGAAACCTAAACCGTCTCTAAAATGAAATTCCGATGTAAACTATCAAAACGCCGACACACATATATATTTTTTTTTTTTGTCTCCTTAACAAGATTCAATCGTCGGAACCCCGTAATTTTTTTTGTGTTAAACTGTATTATTATATCATATTTGAATTAGCAACTCATTTGTTACAACAATTTTGAAATTAATCTGTTTAAAGTAAACATTATTCTGCACTCAAAAAATAAAAGAGATGAACTAAAATTAATCCGAAATTCCCTTTAAAAAATACTTTAAAAATTTTCTTCAATTTAAGTAAAATTTTATTAAAACTGAAAAATTTTCTTAAAATGTATAAAAATTCCTAAGTTTGAGGAAAAACGAAATAGTTTATATACTCAGAAATAAATAGTTCATACCTTTCTTAAGTAATATTTCTTGATTTTAGGAAAAAAAAAAACTAGTATATTAATAAAAATTTTTAAATTTTTATTAAAAACATCTCAGTTTTAAGAAATTTGCATACACTCAAAAAAAAAAGACAAGAACTAAAATGTAAGCAAAAATTTCCTTCAAAATAGTTTATAAATTGTCCTCAATTTAAGTAAAATTTTATTAAAACTTTGAAAAATTTTCTTAAAATGAATAAAAGTTCCTAAGTTTGAGGAAAAACGAAATAGTTTATATACTCAGAAATAAATAGTTCATACCTTTCTTAAGTAATATTTCTTGATTTTAGGAAAAAAAACTAGTATATTAAATAAAAATGTATCAATTTTTAATAAAAACATCTCAGTTTTAAGAAATTTGCGTAGGTTCAAAAAAAAAAGACATGAACTAAAATGTAATCAAAAATTTCCTTCAAAATAGTTTAAAAATTTTCCTCAATTTAAATAAAATTTTATTTAAACTAAGAAAAAGAATAAAAATTCCTAAGTTTGAGGAAAAACGAAATAGTTTATATATTCAGAAATAGTTCATAATTTTCCTAAGTAATAAGTTTTGAATATTAGGGAAAAAAAAATTATTAATTTTAAGAAAAAATATCTTAATTTTAAGAAATTTGGATACTCAAATGTAGTAAAATTAAGTTTAGTTAAAAAAAAATTAGGACATAATTTACTCCCATTTAGTTCAAAAAATGTGACTAACTTAAATCGAGAAAGTACTTAAACTTAATCTGTGTTCATTTTTTGTTCGCGAGTAGTAAAATTAACTAAATTTTAGAAAGCCATTTCCAAATTCAGTTTTTAAGTATACCACTTTCTAATTTTGAAGAATTGTTTTCTAAAAATTAGTTCAGATAATTAAAAACAAAAAGTAATAAATTTTTTCCAATGTAAAAATAAAAATTTACTTGATTTTAGAAACTGATGAACTTTTTCTAAGGAAAATTTTCATGCAACTTAGTTCAGATAAATTTTAAAAATTTTAATAAAATATTCTATTTTTCAAGTAACAGTTTCCTAATTTTTTAAAAATAATAAACTAGGTATACGATTTTTTTTTTTGATGGAAAACGTTTTAATTATTTTCCATATTTTTTCCAAAAAAAAACACTAAATTAAAAACAAACTTGTTAGTTTTCCTAATTTTCAAGGAAAAATATTATTAAAGGAAATAAATTATAGTAACCATTTGAAAAAATGATCGTGCATGATTGTAATTTAGGTTCGTGATCGTGCTTGAGCGTGAGTCAGAAATGACTCACGTGCCTCTAATCTTAACAATCTTAAATATTGAATTTAAAATAGCTTAAAATATATTTTAAAATGTTGTTAGCAAAAGGTACAAAATTTAGAATTTGCGTTTTTATGTAATAATTTTGTTTGCTGACTACAATACAAAATATCGCATTCACATTTTATACATTACGTCATAATGGCTTTCCTATAATTGACGTTGCACCTATTAAACTTTATATTTATTGAAGGCACTAAAACAATTTTTTTTTTCAGTTTATATTAAAAAAGTAAAAATTAGTATATGTCAATTAAAGTTTAAGCAAAATATGCCATAAAATAATCTTATGACATTTTTCCATTTTCCAATAATAACAAGAAATGTGATATTTTGTATTTTGCAACAATTTCCTTAAATTTGTTAATTTAAGAAGACAAAGGACCCCCAGTGTTCCTAAGCTATAGATGCCGTGTGTCACTTAGGGCGTTTGTTTTTGTAGTTTTCTTAAACAGAACCGTTAATTAACAACGAAAGGGATATGACTTAATCACAATTTATTACGTTTCAGAATATCCTGCAGTAAATTTTTTGTTTACCATTTTGCTAATGACATTTAATTTATATTTTAAAAACATAAGTTTGCTATAATTCAATTTAATTTGAAGACAAAAATGTATAGCAAAAACCTTATTAAAAGCAGGGTCCTCACAAAGTGAAAGTCCTCCGAAAGTGTGCAAATACTTACACCATGAGTGTAAAGTACTTTAAACAGTTTCATATTTATCAGAAAATTTATAAGGATAATTTTCACTCAAAAGAAGTGCTATTTAACTTGTTTTGGAAAATAGTTTCTTATTGTTTAGTTCAAAAAAATTATCTAATGAACTTAAATGAAATAAAAGTTTTCTTAAAACAAAGGAAATATTTCCTAACTAACAGTTTAATTTTAGATGATGTATTAACTAATTAGAAGGAAATTTAACTAATAAAAATTTAGCTCTCAGTAGTAAAATTTTTCTATAATTAGAAATTTTGACCAAGTTTTAAGTAAAATTTATTTCTTAAATTAAAGGAAAATTTTATTAAATATTGGTAAAAAAAAGTGTCTTTGGGGCCGTTTTCATTTAAATTTTTGCTATAATTTAATAATTTTCTAAATTATAGTTCATATTTTTTGAGTGTAGTAAAAATAAACCCTTCACGCAGAGAAAAAACATTGTTGGGACAATCATATTCGAAGAGCATCATATATTTTTGGGTTTATGATTGGGCCAACCATAGTCGTATATGGTTATCATGTTATGATAATAAAATAACCATAATTTTACCATAATATGGTCCCTACAGGTATATTATGATTAAAAAATTACCATATTATGATTCTAAAAAAATATATTATGATGTTAAATTTTAATTTACGTTTAATTCCATAGAATCTAAAAATGTTTAAAGAAAAATCTTTTCGTAAAAAAAAGCTTGAGTTCTACAGACTTTTACTTATAAAAAAATGTTTTATTAATATTGTAAGAACTTTTACAAGAAATGAATTGATTTGTTTAAATAATATTATATGTATAAGAAATTTTCGAAAAAAAACCCTATAATAAAATCTAAAGTTAAAAAAAAATAACTAGATCTTAATGGGTCAATTGATAATTTTTAATACCACATGAAAGGTAGAAACCCATCTGACATTTATCCAGTTTTAGTAAACAATATATGATTATTTTTTATTTAAACTGATAAAATTTTGGTTTTTATGAAAACAGTAAAATATTATGACCGTAAATGTCAAAGTCATGCTTTATTTGATGTATAATTATTTATTGATTCTTGCTAGCATTTTATGGTTGCATAATTATCATATTTTTTTCATAGTCAAAATTTTTGTTACCACAATATGGTTACAGCCAATCATGTTATAAAATAGAAGGTGCCAATCATAAAATAGTAAAATATTTACTAAATAATGATGGTAGCGACCATGTCGATGGTTATAAAACCAATAACATGGTTGTGACAATCATACCCGATTGCAGCAAGCTTAATATAGTAGCAGTGATTATGTTGCAACCATGTTTTTTCTCTGGGTGTTCGCGTTTTAAAAATAAGCGAAAATATTTAAATTATAAAAAAAATAAACTTTGATTGTTTCTATTTAATTTTCTTAAATATTACATGCACGTGCCTCTTTTTAAATGCTATTTTACCATGATCCAGGTGAAAATCGAAAAATTAAGCTACCCCTATGGGAAATGGACCAGTCACAGAGTTAGTCATGTGACCCAAACTTTGTGGCAGAAACCGGTCCTCAAGTTAATTCTATTATATGAAAGTAACCGGTACCTTTAACATGGGCGTGTCATAGGAGGTGGCAATTTCTACCTTTTAAGCTACTTGCGACATATCTCTGACCTTGTGTAGGGTACCGTATCACTGCATTGGCGTAAGTGCATGCGCAACAGAACAGGTTAGAATTATCTTATGCATAACTAGTCTCATGTTAGACACTACATAATGTGTATCAGAACTAGTGCAACATGAAACGTTACGTGTTTGGCTCAAATGAACATACCACAGGACTGAGGACTAGTAGTTAAGAAACAACTAGTTTCGCATCAATCACAATATGGACTTGTAGGGAATGATTAGTTTCGTGACATATTACATGACTGTTGCAAGTGAACATGACACAGAGCAAACGAAATTAGTTATCATGTAACTTGTCAATATTTTTTCCGCGTGTCTCATATTAAGAAAGTGTTTCTGAAAGATTCCATAATGTCCAGCCACTGAATTCATCTGCAATGTTTATTAAAAAACTTTTATAATTTTTTATATTTCGCGATTTTAAACTATTTCCTCAAAAAGTAAATATTTATAAAATTTTAACAAAATTGACGAACAAAAAATTGTTTGCTGTTTAATTAAACAAAAAAAATCAAAATTTTCAAATTATGGGGTATGTGGAAGCAAGTCTGCCCAGACAGTCCTATTCACGCTACAACGAAGTTTAGGCCTTTTTTGGCTGCCACTGTTTTTCGGAATATTCCTTTAGTTTTACTCTTAAAATCACATCCGATCGCCAAAAAATATTTTTCAAAAAAGAGAATTTTTGGAAAATTTTCAGGAAAGAATAATAAATCAAAATCAAGTAATTCAATTTCTAACAATAATAAAATTAAATTATTTAATACATTAATTTAAGGAAAATTGCTGAATTCAAATTACTTTTACAATGAGCTGAGCTAGGGTGGAGTGTTTCAGCGACTTTCAGTTTCAGTACTATAGTATCATATTTATTAGGATTTTTGACTTAAATTTTACTTAAGAAATTTTCAAACATATAGCCATTTTCAATTATTCGTTTAAATGAAACAGTGTCCATAATAGAGTTAAGTGAAAAATAATTTTTATATATATATAAATTTGATGAATTTTTAAATAAAATTTTAACAATGTTAAGAGAAAAGAGTCGTCGATCAACATTTTCAATAGGAAATTTTAGATTTTCAGGAATAACATCTAAGTGTTTGTTATAAAACTCTTAAGTGTTATGATACCTCTTAGTCAGTCGCGGACAGCTTGATTTGCCTGTCATTGACACTTCATCATGCACATTGGATTCGTTTTGAATTAATACAGTTATATGTCACTATCTTAATAGTTGCATAATCACTTCTTTACCAGATAAGTGTTATGTCATCATTTCTGCAGTCACAAAGTCGATTCTGTTCAAATCAGTTTGCAGCTTTGCAACAGTCGCGGGATTGGGATTTTCTTCACCGATTGACATTCTTTTATACACAGCAAAATTTGTTGAACCAGTTCCGTGTTCTGTCATTATTTCAACTATAACAGTCCTAATTTCCTTAGTCCACCTTGGTGTTATGTTTATTTCTCTTTAGTTACACAATATATCCAGAGAGAACCAGTTAATGTTCTGCCACTATTTCAATTTTTGGTACACTGGTAATTTTACAGCAATTACCACTTTTCAGACACTGAATTATATTTTATACCAGTTTTGTGACATGTCCCTCATTTATCTATCACAGATTTATCACCTTGGATCAATCGACCCTTCATTTCCCGTAGGGACATTTTTCGTTTTTCCCATACACCAGGAAACACATAATTTGAGGTTTTTAGCGAATGCGGTTTAGGCAGGCTATTTAAGGACAATCAATTTCTTTTCGAACACGTTTTCTACCACGTTCCTGGCGAAAATTCGAAAAAGTTTTCATTAAAAATATCGTACTAAAATTTCAGAACGAAATTTCAAGTAGTTCCAAAACTAAAGTATATTGAACTCAAAAACGTTTGTCATGCATGCGTTTTTTTAAACTTTAATTGATTTTTCCCAATGTTTCTGCATTCCGTTCATAGTCTCGGTAATGGGTGCTAATTACTAATATATAGTAAATTTGACAACTAAATACTGATCGCTAGAATTCGATTGGCAACCGTTAAAGAAAATAAATAAAAACACTCAGAATATTATGTAGTTAAGTGTTTGTAGTTTAATAAAAAAGTTTTCCGTTCCATTTAAAAATAAAGGAAGAAACATTTATTTTTCAAAGAAACATCTATATTAACTTTTTTATACATTTATTCGAAATAATTTACTATCATTTACCGATTTTTTTCAGTTTCATTTATTTTTTTCATTTGTTTGAAATTTAATAAAAATTTACCCACAAAACGGAAACTTGTGGTTTATTTGTGTCCGTAACAGTTATTACAAATTTAAATTTTGTTTGCTGTCTGTTTCAAAAAAAAATATTCAAAAAATTTCAATTTGTTTTTTTGTTTAAATTGGTTGTCTATATACAAAATTATTTCAGTTCAAATTACAAGAACTTCATAAACACACATACATATACAAATACATTCACACAAAAAGTGTTTATAGCTTCATATGCATACATACATTTTGTATTGTACGAGTATATTAAAAAAAAACATAAAATACAAAAACGGAAATAATTTCAAATAAATGAAAAAAAACATTTATTTTTTAAGGATTGGTAGGTAAAATTTTGACATTTATTTTAACTGATTATATCAGTTGTTTCTTACGGATGTGTCAGTTGATTAATCAACATTTAAAAATAAATAACAAAAGGCATTTAATTTAAATGAAAATTAAGTAGACCGGTTTTTAAATGAAATATCATTTCTTTTAAATGATATTTTCAGTTATTTTAACTTAGAAACTTTTTTAAGTGAAAAACTTTTTTTTGCTGGATTAAAAAATTTAATTCGAAATTTTGTAACATTAGGAACTTGGACATTGCGGATATAACTTTTAACATTTTTTGCAAATATCAATTTACCTGGCGAAGCTGAAATATATGAAATATATGAATAGTTGCGTTTTTACATTTTCACGATCGTTAAAAAGGTTTCGCACCAAATGCGATGAATTAGGATTCTTCTGATGCCACTATTGAAAATAATTTTTCCGATTTTTGAACAACAAACTTAAAATTTATTTCTTGTAATACCTACCCTGCGGGAAAAAAGGGGTCAGTTGGGAATTGGGACCTGTCCCGGGATATGTGAAAACTGAACCAGTTCCGAAAATACATATCACGAGATAGGTGTAAAGAGGACCGGTTTCTAAAGTACCTAACACGTGGCCGGTTTAAAAGTCACGACATGTCCTTTTAGACCAGTCCTGTGACATGTCACAGAGGGCAATTGACCCCCTCCTAGGACAAGCCCATGTTAAAGTGACCGGTACCGTGACGTGTCCTGGGATAGGTTCTTTTCCCGCAGGGTAGTTTGTACTTTTATTGTATTAATATTGTTTTGTTTTTTTGAAATTGTTAAAAAAAAATAAAAAATAAATTTTGAAAGGTTTTTTTTCCAACTGATCTAAGATATCGGTTTTTATTATCAGTACAATATTCGCCATAGCGTAGTGCTTGGAAATTTCATTAAAAAGGTTATTTAAAAATAATTGTCCTTTTATTAAAACAAAAAAATCTTTAGATTCTGATATTTTTCCATGAAACAATTGGCTTTCCTTCAAATATTTTACCCATACACAATTTTTAAGATTCTTGATAACTTTCCTTTGGAATATTTATTATGAGACGGTTTTCAGGTTCAATGAATCATAAGATTATATTGGTCAATGTTTTTGTTTGACAATTCTGCATAAAATTAATGAGAGCCACAAATGATCATTTTAATCGGCCTTTTGTGTTTTTCACACATTTTTTTTTGCAAAATTCCATGAATAATAGAAAAAAGTTGTTGAACAAAACTAATTAACAAAAAAGCGAAATAGTTTCGTAATTGGAGAGAAACAAAATGAACTATGATCAATAAAGACCTTGTCTTTATTAGGAAATAAAATTTAAACTGTATACTTTGTTTTTATTTAACTTTAAAACCACTGTTTCATGTATCTTTGCCCTCCTACCAAAATCTGTGTTTTTGTCATTTATGCAGTAAGGAAAAATAAAGCCATAACATATAACCATATGTAATATGCCTTTTTTTTGATAAATCAATCAATTTATTTATTTTTTTATATATAAATTTAATGCATTGCTATTTCAATTCGGTTATTTTTGTTTTTTTTTTTTTTGTGTGTGATTTAAGAACACAAAAAACAACAGGCGTTATAAAAACCAGCTATTATTGTATAAATGTACTATGTACAATAATAGTACATACTACATATATCACGCCAACACCAACATCAACACTATGATCACATAGTATACACAATTTCACATTGATAATAACTTTTGTAGGTATTTAAGGTGTATACTTTTGGAGCATGGTGTACAATATATTTGTTTAATGTATATACACAGTGTGTATGTAGGTTGCGCATATTGGCTTAGTTTTATGGTTTAATATAAATTGTATACACAGAACATTGTTTTGGTATAACCGAATGAATGTGTGTGTGTGTGTGTGTGTGTGTGCGTATGTGTTTCTGTCAGTGTTCATATGGTTACTAAATAAAAATCTGAGGTTTATGTGTGTGGGAGAAATTTTAACATTTTACACAGTAGATGACTGGGGTTATTATAAAGTTAACAAAAAGTGATAAATTTAAACATTTTGTTGAATATAATAAACTCATAACTTTGGAATTTATTCAGGAAATTTTTCGAAATACAACTTATTTTCTTATAAAAAAAACTACAGTTCGTAATGAAAAATTTGCACATCACATCATATGTTAGTCTGATTCCTAACAAAACCACACATTACCAAATAATGTGTAAAGTAATGTGTAGCCAACGGGGCTCATGGATTACTTTACACCTTGTTTCATTGATGAATTTTACAGGCAATGAGCCTCAAAGTAATGTATATACCCATTACTTTAGAGGTTATAATGTAAGGGGTTACTTATATGGTTACGAGAATGGAAAAAGTAATGTGTCTAAAAATAGATTTTTAAAAAAGAGGAATTTTTATTAAAAAAAAATTTTACAAATATTTTAATTGATATTAAAAATAATGTGGTTATGATGGGAATCGAACCAGGGAACTCTGGTTGCCAGCCAAGAACTCTACCCACTGAGCTATCGACGCATATAGTATTTGATTGCTTTAAACTTAAATGAATTGTTGCGCTTCGTTTTTTTCACTAGTGTTGTCAAAACAAACATACATTACCCTTTTGCTTACAAAAAAACACAAAGTAATGTATCTAAAAATAGATTTTAAAAATTATTTCAATTATAACTTTACATTTATAAATCATATATTACGTAATCAATAATCAGTAACTTATTACTTTATGCTTGCAAATAATGAAAAAGGTAACGA
Organism: Eustalomyia histrio; assembly: GCA_949748255.1. Classification (NCBI taxonomy): domain Eukaryota; kingdom Metazoa; phylum Arthropoda; class Insecta; order Diptera; family Anthomyiidae; genus Eustalomyia; species Eustalomyia histrio. The sequence continues at coordinate 217,417,169 of OX456523.1, forward strand.
GCTATCATTACAAGGTAACGCATGAGAATATCGCACCCATTACCAAAGTTTTACTGGGATTCTCACATACTGAAGTTGACACGTGCGAAATTTATAGAGACTAACAATCGCTGTATGCCTAAGTTGCAAGATCTTAAAACTCATCGACGAAGCGGATGATTTTTCCATTGAAATTTATTATGAGCGAAAACTTTCATTTTTATATCAGCGGCCACGTCAATACCCAAATTCTTGATTCTGGGCGTTGAAAAATCCACGGATAATTCATAAAGCACCATTACATCCTTCCAAATTCAACCGTGTGGTGTGCAATTACGTCGATAAAGGTGAATGGATCTTATTTTTTTCGAACGAACCGACGGTATTACGGCAAGAGCCATGTTGACGGAGTTTTTTTATCGGAACGATATGGATTCGGAGGATGGCAAACATCCCGATTTGAAATCAAAATAGCCCAAATTTGCCTCAACGCCGATGTTGACCATGTGTCGGACATAATTTTACACAATTAATTGAAAAAAAAAAAAATAAAAACAAAAAAAAACATAATCAGTTAAAAACTAAAGAATTTTCTCTTTAAACAAAAGTCGTAGCGAAAGAAATTCATATGTTGGTTTTTTCACCACCCAATATCTGCAAAGTTTTGGCTAAAAAAAGTTTAGCTGAACGATGAAGTATTTCCTTAATAAAATAATTTAAAATTTTCATAAAAATAAGATATTAATTCAAATATCTTCCATATAAAGAGGAATTACGTGCCAAAATTTGGCACGTAGGTTCTTTCTTCGGCGTAGACATTCGCTAAGATTCCTTCTGGAAGGGGAGGGGGTGAAAAAAGTGGGTGCAAAAATTGGGACGGCCTGAACAAGCCCCTTTGGCTAGAAGCCTGAAATTAAAAATATGGGAGTATGGACTAATTCACTGATAAGGTATATTTTGGAAGACGTGGTAGAAATGGGGCTTCAAATGGCGAAGTCTTTCCCCTAACGGCTTACTCAAACCTCTTGTACTACGAAAGGTGTATGAAGGTTTCGCCTCCAGTGTAGACCGAGAACTGCAAAATCAACTTTTTCTTGATTTAATCATACACAAAAATTCTTGTTCACATTTAATAATTCAACAAAATTCACTGTAGAATAAAATCAGCATCATGTTACTGAACGCGTAATTGGGATCAGTGTGAATCATCTGTCGACTAAGTTTTATGCAAATGTAATCACTCAACAAAAAGTCAGCGTTGAATAAATCAGAAAAAACAACAAACAACGCGTATGAGTGTAATCATAATCAAAACAAAATAGATACATTTCATAAATGTGTATTTCATAATTAAAACAAAGTAGTTTCTTATCTATAAAATGGGGGTGGTTTTGTCGAAACACATTTCATAAATTAGGGTGGGTCTAAAATCCGCTTTTTTAGGATTTTTATTAGTAATACAATACTAAAAATATTATTCTTTGTGGAAAAAAATATTTTTTTGGAAAAAAATTTAGGTCGATATCTCAGGCTTGCCTAATACGGAAAAATTTAAATATTGTCTAATTTTTTTTTATCTATTTTGATTGGAAAATTAGGCAATATTTAACTTTAACCGGATTGGGAGAGTATGAGATATCGACCTAAATTTAAAAAAAAAATTCACCTAGAACAATATATTTGGTATTACTAATAAAAATTCTAAAAAAACGGATTTTAGACCCACCCTAATTTATGAAATGTGTTTCGACAAAACCACCCCCATTTTATAGATAAGAAACTATTTTGTTTTAATTATGAATACACACATACGCTTTATTTATTGCTTTTTCTGATTTATTCTACATCAAAATAATTATTATTGACTGAAACGAACAGAATAAAATTAATGGTATGAAAACGACCGATGATTATAAATCAGTGACAACAATTTGCACTTCGTTTGATTGATTTAAAATCATCAAAAAATATGTGTATTGGAGTATATTCAACGTTTGAACGCAAACACATATATATTCTTGTGTTGATTGCGTATGAACGATTTGCAATCACCATTTGCAGTTCTCTGGTGTAGACATCAGATAAGACGAGATATTCTGAAGACCCTACACTAAGGGAAAAAAACGGTTAAAATGCTCCTCCTTGACGGCCTAGCAATACCGCTGGAGATAAGAAGTTGAAATTTTATATACTTGTTCCTCGATATCGACCCATATAGTATTTTTTAAAATTTTCACGGGAAGGGAAAAAACGGCGAAAAGTCCCCTTAAGCGGCCTAATTAAATAAAAAAATCCTGCTAAAGTCCTTGCTTGCTCCTTAACGGCCTGTCCTAACCGCTGGAGCTTGGAAGCTTAAATTTTGTATGAAAGTTCCTCCTCAGATGGAATTTTTGGAGACTCCTTGGAGAAGTCTTCCCCTTGGCTGAGTGAACAAACTTCTTTGACTTCTACGTGGAGGGCCAAATAGAGTAGAAGTATCCCCTTGGCGGACTGAACAAACTTCATTGGCTTAAAACCTGAAATTTAAAGCACGTGTTCTCTTAGATTGAGAATTAGCCCATACTCTAACTGGTACGATGGAATTTTTGGATATTCATATGGGGAGGGACAAAACTGGGGTATCTCACCCTTGACGATCTGCACAACAAACACATTTGGCTAGAACCCTGAAATTTGGTATAACTTTTTTTTTTGAAGTACTTTTGGAAATTTCTGCGAGGAAGCCAAAAGTCTCCACCTTGATGCCGTTTTGGCTAAAAACCTAAAATTGAATATATGTACACTGTAAAATATAAAATTTTTGATACCTTGCATGTGTACTTATTCCCTAATAAAGTACTTTTTCAACCATTTTCATCTGGTGAGTTCGACAATACCGGGCTTTAGTGCGGACAACTTTGTTTCTACGTTAACAACATATCAGGCTTTACCTGCTAGTAATATAAAAATTTAACTGTGATAATTTTCTGCGCAGTCAAATTCTCAGTGTAAAAGTTTTTTTCTCAGAAAAATTTAATTTGTACTTATTTTTAAAGGTATTTGAATAAAATTGAATGATAAAAATGTTTTTTCCCAAAATCTTTTTTATATCCCCATTAAAATCCCCAGTCCTCAAATAAAAATTTTTTGTCCCCAAGACCATTAAAAAAATCTCCAAATTTGGGGACAAAAGTTAGGTGAGGAACCGTGAAACCGTACCGATTAGTTATCAAAACTGTTGTTCTCAAAAACAGGAAAGAAATTCTGTTTTGAAGTTGAGGCTTAAAAATTGTTCTCTGTTGTAAAAATTTGTGATAAGGTTTGAATAAACAAGTTTTGTTTGAATTTAATTTTATATTTATTCGTTTTTTCTTTTAATAATAAATTTAAAATTATCAGTTTTAGTTTAAACTTTAAACCAATTAAAGACTTTACTGTATAAAATATTTTAATAAATTTTATTTTTAACAACTACATATAACATTTTTTAACTGTTTTATATTTTTATGCGTATATACGAGTATTACATATTTATTATTTTTTTTTTTCGTCATGTATGATGGTTTTTTATTTTAAACATCATTTTTTTTTTTTCATTTTGATGGAAATATACATATGTTGGCATTTTATACTACAAAATGAATTGTACAACAACCAATTTAAAAAACGGAAAAACAACAACAACATATTGTGTATATTTTTAGTACCAATTTTTATTAAATAAGTGTTTGCAATTCTTGTTTTTCAAAACAACCAAAAATAAAGTACAACAAAAAATAAACTAAACATTTTTTTGGTTAAATTTGTGAGTTTGTATTTAATTTATTTAATTTATTTTATTTACTGTTCCCTTCATGTCATCATTTAAACAAAACAAAAAAAAATAAATAAACGATTGTTTGGTATTTTATTTTTGCTATTGTAGTTGTGTGGTCTACTTACACACAGCGTGTGGGTGTGTGTCTGTCTGTTTGTTTGTGTGTGCGGTATTTCTCATATACGTAGTATTAGTAAATTTAATTGTTTGCTTTGTGATTTGATTGGTATTTCATTTTAAATCAATATTGTTTTTATTTTGTGGCTTCAATTGTTTTATTTTTATTTTTTTATTTCGAAATTGCTCTCTCTTTTATTTATCTTTTTATATAAATAATTCTTTTTCATTTAGTTCTAAAATAAGTTTAGAAATAATAAATGTTTTTGTGAACAATATACTGCAATTTTTTTGGTTAAATAAATTAGAAAATTTGTTCAAATTTCAACAGAAAAATATACTAAATTAAAACTGCACAATTGTTTAAAACTTCCTTTTATATTTGTGCTTTAACATTTCATATAAAAAACAGGAAATTAAAACTGTTCAATGAACATTTGTTTTAAATACTTTTTTTTAATTTTTGGCATTTAAATATGCGAAAATTGTATTTGTATATTTATATTATATACGCAAAAGCATTATCTGATTTTATTTCGCTGTATCTTTTGTTAGAAGTAAAAACTCATTTGCTTTTTAACTGATTTTAACGTTGATGCAAATTTTGGCTAATTTTATTACATTTTAGGCAGCATTTGTGATGTCATGTTGTCAATTTTGGCTCGAATGTTTTTCTTTAACTTTTGAAAGGCACGAGACTTTTTCGCGTACACTAACGTCTACATATATTCTCAGAGGAAGACGTATGGGGTACGGGCTGGGAAGGCATCCTTCAGACAACGCAGATTATCAACTTCCGGTAAAGAAAATCAGTCAACAAGGCTCTGTAGCGGTCGCCAACTGTAACGCTATTACAGATGGCTCCTTCAATAAAATAAGGTCCATTCACGTTTTCTGACCGTGTGGTGTGACTTTGAGATGGAGTAATGGGGGTTAAAGTGTAATGCGTAGATTTTCCGTCCCCCGGATCCAAAAATTTTGCTTATTGCTGCTGAAATAAAAATAAGCCTCGTCGCTCATAATGAATTTTGATGGAAAATCATCCAATTCATCCTTTTCGTCATTCGCGGGTTCATTGTTATTCACTAAAAATTTCGCAAATGTCTACTCGACAAATATCAATCCCATCTGACAGAAGATAACATGTGTAAAATAGTTAGCACACTCCATATGAATAATTAGACAAAATGGAATGGAACGGTAAACGAGAGGAATTTAAGCACTAAGCAAGGTGAACGAATTAAAATGGAATGGGGAAGGAGTGAAACTTAAACACTAGACACATTAATCCGAGCAAGGCAATGCTTGTGTTGTTTATGAGTAGGATCAAACATAGGAGTCTTAGTCTGGTGTTAAAAGGATTATTCCAAAACTTTCTAGAGAGGTTAAATATTTAGGATTAACTTTAGATTGAAAAGCTAAAGCGCACACTGCATGTTGAATTAAAGGTATCTTCTGAGCTGCAGATTTTCTGTCAATGCCGGATAGCTTTTGGAAAGACTTGGTATATGAAAGCTGCAGATGCACACAGAGAAAAATGCAATCATTTTCCAACTGAAATTCGGTTACTACAACAAAACTTAGTTGATACAATTGAATATTGTTTTCCTCAACATAATTCATCTTATTTTTAGTTGCAAAACCCAAAATATTCAGCAATCACATTTGAATTTGTTTGTGATAACTGAATTTTTAAGCTGTCACAACTAAAATACACTTTTTTATTTGCTTCGCACTTTCTTTTTCTGTGTGTCTACACTTTTTTTACCTAAAAGGTATCATAGTCCACGTTATATACGCATCTGAAGTCTGCTGGCCGTAAACTATTCGAACTAAAACAAGTAAGAGCGGCTAAATTCGGCTATGCCGAATCTTATATACCCTTCACCATGGTTGGGAAAAAGCTGAAGTTTATATATGGACATATATGGAATGGACAGATTTATATACGGACGCCTTTAAGAGGAAATTAACCATTTAGTTTGGTGATAAAACTTGGACTCGGGAAAATTTATGGTTCCAGAAAATACGTATTTAAAAAAAATTTATGTTTTGGGCATAACTTTTTTGTATCTGAACCGATATTTCCGAGTTTTTCAGCAAATATGTTATACTAAAGATTTTCGATCTTTTGCTATATTAGACGTATCCATAGCTCTAGAATAGTGTTTGTTGTTTGTGTATAAAAGGTAAAGAGGTGAAAGAAAAGAATTTCAACAAATCGTTAAAAGAAATCACTAGAACTGCATGTGTTTTATTTCTACAAAAACGTTTGATTTAGCTGGCAAATTTGCATTTGGGATTTTATTTCGCTTTTTTATTAAAAATATTTTTAATTTCTTTAGCTTAATTTTAAAAATTTGAAGGAAAATAGTTAATAATTTTTTTATAAATTATTATAAGTTATGACCTAAAAAAGTTGCACTCAAAGGGAAATTATGTATAAAATTTTCTTAATATATGAGAAATAAAATGGTTTAAAAATCTTTTTATAAATTTTTTTAAATCGGAGCAAAAAATAGAAATAAAACCGTTTGCATTTTTTTGTATCAGAGGATTTTTATAAAAATTTTGATGTTTTTAGCCTATTTATGGATTATTTAATTATTAATATAAAATTTTATTTTAATAATTTATTAAATGTTAAAAAAAAAAACAAAAAATAAACAAAAAAAAAAATCTTAAGAAAATAAAAAAAAAATGTACAAAAAAAAGTGAATTGACCGGGATTCGAACCCGCGACCCTTCCACCTGTGGTGAAGGGTATAAAAACGTTTGTATTTTGTTTGTATCATAGGGTTTTTATAAAAATTTTGATGTTTTTAGCCTTTTTATGGATTATTTAATTATTAATATAAAATTTTATATAAATTAATTATTAAATGTTAAAAAAAACCAAAAATAAACAAAGAAAAAAGTCTTAAGAAAATAATAAAAAAAATGTACAAAAAAAAAAGTGAATTGACCGGGATTCGAACCCGCGGCTTTAGAGAAAAAATTATTTGTGGCATAGCGTCTAGACAACTGAGCTATTGAAGCTCACACAAAATCATCGTCAATAGAGGTACATATATAAAAGTCATCGTTCATTAGAGATTTGTTTAGTTTTTATTTAAATTAAAAATCTTTGTATGTGTGTTGTTTGTGTATAAAAGGTGGAGATGAAAGAAAAGAATTTTAACACATGGATGTGTTTGTTAAGCGTAAAATTCTACATACATATTAAACAAAGGGATTTTACGGAAAAAATTAGAGGTAGTCCTGTTTTTTTGGTAATATCTCAACCATTTATTAACCGATCTGTCTGATTTTTAATAGCAAACAGAAATGCATCACATGTAACAAAAATAAAAAAAATCAAGTCCTCATTATGTCTGGGTTCTTCGGAAAACCCATTTCAACACACAGACGGACAGACGGACATCGTTAAATCAACTTCGCTCTTCATAAGGACCCATAATATATATACTTTATAGGGTCTAAGATCAATATTGTAGAAATTACAAACGAAATGACAAACTTATATACACCCTTCCACCTGTGGTGAAGGGTATAATGAAGAGATTACAAAGGGATGCTGCTCTGGGTAATACCGGTGCCACATCTGAATCTTTAAATACAGGTCGAGGCTATGAAATTATTATGCATACTCCAGTCATATGGACTGCAACACTGGGCATGTACATGGTGACCTTGTATCGAATTCGTTTGAAAGTATGTAGTAATCATTCCAAATAGTGAGAAATGGGGCCACCTAAATTCACTACTTGAGAATTATTCTGATGCACTGATGGGTCTAGAACCTCTAAAAGCACTGGATCCGTTTGGTACCTGGACAATATGATGAAGAACTCTTTTGCCATGTGCAGAATGGCAACAGTCTTTCAGAGTGAGATTTGTGCTATTTAAGATGTTACGAATTATATAATGATGGATGGGCAGGATGTATAGTGACAGTCAGGCTGCGATTAATGCACTTCAATTTCTGATCACCTCATCCTGATTTGTTAGGAGTGCAGACCCAAACTGAATGAGGTTGCTATGGCAAATAGGTTCTGTCTTTTGTTTATGTGAATATTGGATCATGTGTGTAGTCCTGCTAATAAAATAGCCAATTCTTTAGCAAAGGTTCTATCAGTTAGCATGTTGGATCGGCTCATATTTTTGTACATAAAAAAGATTTAGTTTAAAAAAAAATAGTACTGACGCAGAATTAGAAGTACCCGTGTAGAAGAGATTAGATCTGAACGGATATGTTTAGATATAATAGGATATGATTAAATCTTATTAAATCTGGCGCCAGATCTGATCATGTATATTAAGATATGGTATATGTGATAAATTTTTTGACCAAATCTGATCAGACAATCTGCTCATATGGGGTGATATCTAATGCAAAATCTGTTCATATGTACATAATACCAGATCTTAGCCATTTGGTCCGTTTTCCAACTCACCAAAATAAAAATCTATACAAAAACAAAGTTGTTTTTTAATAACTTTTTTTCTTATTGAATCTGATTAGATACAATATTAAATGTCCAAATCAATATGGATTTTATTACACTGTGCAACATTTTTGAGTCAAACTCCCTCTCGTGTAAAATTTCTCGAAGTACTTATCGAAACTAGCAAAACCCAAATGGGGTTTTTATAGCCGTTCGTATTTATATTATATTTATATTTTGGCTAAAACTTGATTTATCCGAAGAACATGCAATTATTCTCACTGCTATATATCGGAACCCAATTGTAATTTTTTTTCCAGTCTTTGGCACAATTGTTGATATAGACTAAGAGAAAAAAGTGTTAAACAAACTTATCCGAAAAAATTGCCTCCAAATATGTTAAAATGTCCAAAACAAAATAATTTCTATCTTTTATCATAATTTATGTCCCATAGCTGTCAAACTATAAGAAATCCAGTAAAGTAATCTTCAGAAAATATATTCCCTTTAATACAATTCATAATTCTTCAGAACATTATAATACTGGAAAATGCATTTGGGCCGCCTTTGTACGAAAGCTGTTTTCGTAATGGACTTCGTGGGAAAGCGATATAGAGCAAGAGTAGAGCCCTGATCTACCTTTACTTACAAAGACATAATTCATTTGTTAGCTTTTGTTGATTTTAATATTTTATCAAATTAAAACACAAAAATTTCAAATATTTTTATGACAAATATTTTTGTTTATATTTAAAAGAGAAAAGCCAATCATTTCTAAGACTTGGCAGCATTTTTATACATTCTTAGTTTTTAAATAACTATATCTATAACTACTTAGCAAGTCTATATCTACTTATATTTTTATGGAATATAAAATATGAAATTTGAAAAAAAACAAACCTAATATATTATTTCTTTATACACCATTAAACCATTTCCAATTTAATGTTAAAAACCATGAATTATTTGCAGAAATTATCAATTTAGTTTTAGAAAATAACAATTAAGAAATTTTCAATTTTATTTTTGATTCTTAAGTTAATTTCAAAAGTTATTAGTTTCATATCATGTTCCATCAATTTAATATCACATATATTAATTTAATTTCAGTTATTATTATATTAATTTCTGCAATAAAATTCTTAATATCTGAAATAAAAAAAATAGTTTCTGGAAATAGTTGGAACTTTCTGAAATTAAATTGAAAATGGTGTAGTTATTGATTTCCTTTCTTGTCATCAGTTCTGTAACGACTTATAAACTCATTATGTGTAGCCACTCGTTTTGTACCTATTGATAATGCGTTATTTGCACCATTTACGTAACTTATTATTATGCCCTTTATAAGCAACCTGTTATTAAATACCTTCAAGCCACCAGTTTTTATTATATGAATTGCAACCAGTTATTTTTCCGTTACCTATAACTAGTTATATTAACCTTAACATTAACAAGTTGTTTTACTCCCTACTCATACCTCCAATGACATCCCTATGTTAAAATAATGAGCTTAGCAGGCAAACTTCAGCCAGTTACTGCTCGTTCTAATACTCATTATTTGGCAAGGTCAATTTTTGCAGGGATGTTCATTCAATTAATAAAAATATGTGTATTACTAGTCGTATGAGTGATATTAATTTAATACTTATACGACTAGTAGTACACATATTTGTGTTAATTTAGTGAAAAATTAAAACATTTTGTTTAACACAATTAGCCATAATTTAATAAAAATACACCTAAAATAAAATAAATTATTAGTCTACAGAAAACCCTCAATTTTTTCATTATAAAATCATCGGATGCAGTTCTGGTATATTGTATCAACCACGTCTAAAGATGAATTTACCGTTTTAAGGGTAAAAACTCTGCTTACAGTTTTTCCTTAAAAAATAAATATTTCCACTGAAGCAAAAATTGTAAAAAAAAAAATTCAGAGCATTTTGTCATTTTAAATATTCTTTTACCTAGAAAAATCACTGCTGCCATTAAATAAATTAATTTCTCTGTTAAATGTTAGTGAAAGAAAATTAAATAAAAGTAAAATTAGTATTTCAAGGAAGGCTCAACATTGTTTGTATAAGTATTTTTATGTGTTTCTGCTGTTATTTTGCCAATCTCACGCAAGATGTAATCAAATCTAAAGGTTTTTCTGTGTTGTGTTGTTTTGTTATTTTCTACTGTTTTCTTCTCAACAAAACAACAAAAAAATTCTTTATAATCACTTATCTTTAATCTTCCACCTGGTATAAGGCAGCACAACAGCAGCATTAGCAACGACGTATATAAACAAAAGACACACACACACATAGAGAAAAAACTGCATGTTTTTGTCATATTTTCAATTAATATTGTACAAATACACACACCTAAAGGGAACACACACATACATATACTTATACAAATACCTTAATAAATATATATACAAAACTACTACATATAAAACCAAACATAGTTATAGTAATTGTACCATATTTTTATTTTTCCTCTTTTTCAAATGTTAGAGTGTACATAAAGGAATAACAAAAATGATAAAATATAACGCGTTTATAAAAAAAAAAAATCTGTTATATTTTTTTTTTTTTTGTCGTCATTCTTTATGTAGTTCTTATGATGAGGAAAGATTATGTAAACGTTACAATTATAGCAAATTGTTGTATTTATCTGCAAAAAGAAAATAATAACTGCAACAACAACAACAACAAATAAATATACTTTTATTTATATAAAGGACCAGAATCATAAGGCTCTAAAGGATATACTACATATAGTATTGTACTAAGAATATCATATATATATACTTATTATTGTCTGTGTATGATCATATAAATTTCCTTTTTGTAAGAGTATGTGTGCGTTGAACAGGAAGCTGCATCATTTGTAAGTGTATGTGTGTGTGTAAAGAAAAATGAATGATATAAATCTGTGTGTGTGTGTATAAGTGCATAAACAACGTATTTATAATATTTTATATTTTTATTTTTAAAGCAAAATAAACTTTAATCTACTACTTGATCCTTTTTTTATATACAATACAAAACTGCATATTTATATTCAAATGTTTAACAATAATTTAAAAATGTTTTTTAAATATTTCTAAAGTAAATACTTGATATTTATCCCTCTTATGAATGAATATTTGTTGAGCACAAAAAAAACGAAAATATGTTTAAAGTTTCGTTTTATCGCTTAATTTACAAGATAATATCTGAAGATGTTCAAATTTGATCCTCATAGAAACTTAAATTTAAACCCAAATTATACCTTACATCTGTAATATTTTCGTACCAATAATTGGAGTTTAAATATTACTACAATACATTAAAAGTTATTTAGATTGTTGCTTTTCTAAAATTACAAAAGTTTATGAAAACATTTTGTTGGTAAATGATCACTAAAATCAGTTTGCCCGCTTTCGAGTTCAGAGGATTTTTTTAATCATATGCTGATGGTATCCTTTGAGTTTTTAGGCTAAACTTATAATTTTTTACTTTTTTGTAATTTGTTTTAATATTTATCATTTGAAAATAATTAATTTTAAAATATAACGATATTTTGAATTTAAGTCTTTCACGCTTCGAACCCGTGTCATGTACACAAACAATTTTTTACGTAAAATGTAAACTGTGTTTTCTACAGCAGTAATTTAACTATTTGATGGGTTTATAACTTAAAAATGCGGTATTCCCAATAGATGGCGTATCTTCTACACATGGGTTGTGTCTTTAATAACTCATATAGAATTTGGTAGGGTAAACATCTGTCTATATTTATTTTCTTTCATTCGATCTTCAATATTATATTATATTATTCTCTCAAATTAAGTCTAAGATCTTTTTACAAAAAAAATGATTATTTATTTTCTTCTTCCAATATTTCGTCTCCACATTAGGTGACTTCTTCAGAGAAATAATATAATTTTTTCAACAATTAAATTAAAACTTATATATGAGTTTTAATTGTTGAAAAAATTATATTATTTCCCTGAAGAAGTCACCCAATGTGGAGACGAAATATTGGAAGAAGAAAATAAATAATCATTATTTTTGTATAAAGATCTTAGACTCAATTTAAGAGAATAATATAATGTAAACCAGGGATGGAAAACATGGTACATTTTGACCTTGGTTGGTACCGTGGTACTACCGCGGCTCATTTAGTACAATTTGAAATTTTTTCAAATTTTCAATTTGTAACTTGATAAAACCACATAACAAAAAGTCGACTTTTGTTTTAAGCAACTTTAAATTAAAAACCTGTTTTTATTTATTCATCTTCTATAGTAAAAATAAAGTCAGTTTTAAGTTCAACCGGCTCTAAATTGGTGTCACATCAAATGTACCAAATGTTTCCATACACATTGTACTAAAATATTCGGAAGTGGCAACATTTAACAGCGGATTTTAAATTACCTCTCAAAACAAAAAAAAATAAAAAATAAAAAAAAGTGTATTATTGTTAAAAAGCTATTAAATGCCTTTAAATTTTTTTAGTAGCAAATCCTGAAAAGGTTAACCATAAAAAAAAGGTGTGACATAAAAATTAGAGTAAAATTTTACAAAGTTTTGTGGGAATTATACGACTACATAAAATTAACGATCAATTTTGTTTCACCCGGTCAATTTAAATTATTTAAGTCTTTTTTGTGTCTAAGCAAATCTGACTCAATACGATAAAATTGTCATTTATATGATGTAAACATCTGTCATTTATATTCTTACTTATTCACAAGTGGTGATTTTAATAAAAACAGAATATGCATGTCCAAAATGCTGCTTGAACGCCATAAAAAAAAAATTTTTGCATCGAATCATTACTGGACAACCTGAAGTGCCGGAAATCGTATGTGAAGCCCGGCCAAAGCCATAGCTCCAAGGTAATGCTCTGTATTTGGTGAGACCAGAAGAGTCCCATCGATTATGAGCTGTTGAAATTGAAGCGAGCTAGATATTGATAATACCAAAAATACCGTTTAAATCGAAAAATACGAGCAAAAATGATAAATACCGATAAAATAAGTATCATTGGATTCGGTAAACATCGATTAAATCGTTTAAGTCCATTTCTAAATCAGAAAAAGATCAAATAAATATAATACAATTAGTATCACTAAAATTAAGGCAAATCGATACCCAGAACAGGGTTTCAACTACATACCAGCCTATTTACTCGTTTTGTTCGCAATGTCCCAAAAGTAATGAGTGGTCATTACCTTCTCACTTACAGAAAACACAATGTAATGGGTGGTTATTACCCTATCGCTTACGAACAGCCACGAAATAATGGGTACCCATTACTTTTTGGACATCGTGAACAAAAAGTAATTAAGCAAGTAAATAGCCTGGTAAGTAGTTAATAAAATGTATTTGCTGGGTAGGTTAGGTTTCCTATAATATACAAATTAAATACGATTAAAATCTTCCTCCCATACACTGACAAAACCAAAATCGGGTTTCAATTAAAATATTTGTAAATATAATTAAAAATTTAATTGAATTTGGACTAGCGAACGAATTTGTTATATCAATTATTATTATTATTTTTTTTTTTTTTTGTTGTTAAAATTAATCAAAAATTTTTAATTATTTTTTAATCATATCAATTAAATTTTTAATCAAAAATCTTCAAAAACTTTAATTAAGGTTCTAAGCAAAAATCAGTTAAAATTTTAATCAAGTTTTTATCAAAATTCATCAAATTAATTAAAATTTTAATAAAATAAAAATTTTAATAAACTTTTTGACAAAATCAATTACAATTTGAATAAAATTTTCAGAATTTTTTTTTTTTTTTGTCAAATATACATACTACTCTGCGGGAAAAATGGGACAGTGGGGAATCGGGACTTGCCTCGCGATAGGTGAAAAGAGGACTAGGTTCTAAAGTACGTTGGTTCTGTGATGTGTTCTTTGGAAATAGTTGTGTGACTTGTTTTCTTTTTTTTTTAGACCAGTCCTGCGACATGTCACAGAGGGCAATTGACCCCTTCTTAGAACAAGCCCATGTTAAAGTTACTAGTCCTTTTCATACAAAAGAAAACGGTCCAGTGACCGGTCCCTAACACAATGAACCGGTCATGTGACGTGTCCTGGGATATGTCCTTTTTCCCGCAGGGTATGTTTGTGTGTAATTCATCAACGCATTAAAATTTCTAAATACTTTGTACCAAATAGTTCATAGGAGTACCATAGTACTTTTATGGTTTCAATTTCACCACAAAAAAAAACTTGTTCTCTTAATCAAATAGATTAAATTTTAATAAATCAAATAAACAAAAATCGTTCCCGAACAGAATCACAAATCAAATTATTCAATCGAGTTGAAATTGCATCATTGATATGAAGTGATTATAATTAATTTATAGATTCATAAAATTAATAATATGAAATAAAATAAATTATCAAGATCTGCATTAAATTCAATACGTCATTAACTTATAGATCTGAAAAATCTATTAAAATTTATTTTTTTTTAATAAATTTTTAAATCTGAGCCAAAATCCCCCTTATCTGGCAACATGGATGTGTATACACTCTGATGCATACAAACACTACACTACATAGACTATGAGCGGCTCTCTTTCTTAAAAAAATTATGACGCTTGTATTAATATGCGTAATATTAAAAATATTTTTGATAATTATTTTTTTGTTTTCTTAGGGATTTGAGATGCAATAACTGTAATAAAAGTAAAGATATAAATAAATCAAAATAATATGACTTATATATGTTATCCATAATGTTTATTACAACCCTGTTGGAAAAGGACTTATCCCAGGACACGTCACATGACCGGTTCATTATGATAGGGACCGGTCACGAGACCGATCACTTTAACATGGGCTTGTCCTAGGAAGGAGTCAATTGCCCTCTGTGACATGTCACAGGACAAGTCGTGACTTTTAAACCAGTCACGTGATAGGAACTTTAGGAACTGGTGCTCTTTTCACCTATCCCGTGATATGTTTTTTCGGAACCGGTTCAGTTTTCACCTATCCCGAGACAGGTTCCAATTCCCAAGTGACCCCTTTTTTCCTGCATGGAAGCTAGAATATATTTTACACCAAGTTCATTATCAATTAAAAATTTAATTGATATGATTAAAAAAAATTCAATTGAATTTTTTTTTTTTTTGGCAATAAGTTTTTCCTTGTATGTTAACTTACTCTATGTAAAATAATTTAGATTTTTGTTACTGTTTTATTTACACCCACAGAGAAAATTTATAAATTGGGTAAACAAAAATTAATTCAAATATACTTTATTGCGATAAAATTTGCCTATTTAAGGATTAAATTTAAACCTAAATGTTTGCATTGAGTGTAATAGAAATGTTCTTAAATAAGAGATAAAAATTATATTTTGCTTATCTAATGAATTAATCCTGACAAATGGCATCGAAATCAGCAATTTTTTTTTCCAAATATTTTTTATTTATGTGTGTAAAATGTATAATTGTGTGTGTTTTAACAAATTTTGTTTGTATTTAATATAAAATCTTTTTTATGTTATTTTATTTATTTTTTTTTTGTTTACAAATTTGTTTCAAAAGACATGGTAGCTAAGTTAAATTGCTTTGTCGCTGCTTGGCTGATTCACTTAAGTGTTGTGTTGTTGTTGTAGAAGTTTGCTGTTGATTGCAGCACAATATAAACACACAACAACAGCTGCAGTAGTAGTAGCAGCAGCTGCTGCTGTTGCTTACTTAAGTACATCAAAAAAAAAAGAAGCAATACCAACAAACAGCTACAAATAATAGCGACAACAACGGCATCAAGCAAATTTGTGCCATATTATATACATAACGTACATACAGATATTTATATATATAGTACGAGTTCTTGAGAATTGAAAAAAAAACAGAAAACTTGGCATGCCATACCATGCTACGCCTTAACACGGACTACAACAGTAAATGCATCTTTTTAAATCCACTGTCTCTGTTACTGCTGGTTTTTGTTGATTTCACTGTTTGTGAGTGGTAGTAGCAGTGGTAGAGCATTGCCACTTTTCCGCTTTTGTACACTTCCGCTGATTCAAAAATATAAAAAAAAAGAAAAACGAACGAGAAAGAACCTTTTTTCTTCTTCCTTTCTTGTGTTAGTTTTCTCTTCCTCATCGTTTATTTTCTCAACAGGATTGTTGCACAAAGTGCAAATCTATTTTTGTTTCCTTGGCAGTAATACAAACACAACAGACTCTTGTGGTGATTGTGTATAAGACAACAACAACGACAACAACAAAAATACAGAAAATAAGAGCACTGACATTTTTAAGATTATCTTAAAGGTTCACCCCTCCCCTCCCCCCACACACCTTTTTAAACTCTTAGTTAAATGATATTTTAATTTCAACTTTTTTAATTTACAGTTAGGTATTCTCAAAAGCAAACGATATTTCTAATTTAATTTAAGTTCTTTTAAATTTCCGTTGAATTTTACGCATTTAATTAAAACAACAGAGAACTAAATTCAGAAATTATGTTTATAAAAACTAACTTAAAAGCCTGGTACATCGTTATAATTCATTTAACATATCGGAATGTATTTAGAAAAAAATATAAATTCTTGCTTCTAAGAATTCTTCCCTCTTTATAAATTTTTTGAACATTCTTGTAGTAGCTGTGTCAATTTCAATATTCTATTTTAATTAAATTCATTTATTATTATTTTTTTTGATATTTAGTTCACTTTTTTAATTAAAAGTTTGATCATATCAATTAAATTATTAATTTGATAACAAAAACAATATTCTAGTTCACAATAAACACTATGGACAACATATAAAGTAAGAAGTAAAAAGGCTTAAATTCGGCTGTGCCGAATCTTTGAATTCCCTCCACCAATGTTCTCTATTGTTTTACAAACAATGTAAAAAACTTTTAAAGTAAAACTATTGAAGTGAAAAAAAATTTTTGAGGTTTTTTACGTGACAAAAATTTTGAGGTGGAAAAATTTTTTTAGGTGAAAAAAATTTTTTGTGGTGAAAAAAAAGTTTTTGTGGTGAAAAAAATTTTTTGAAGTAAAAAATATTTGAGGTGTAAAACATATTATTAATTTCTAAGTGATTGGTGAAAAAATATGAGAAAATATATTATATACCATTCGATACTATGAAACTGTACTAAAATACACCAATTTATGGAAAATTTAGAGGTATCTTCACATTTTCACCCATAACTTTTAAACCGCTGGACCGATTTTGCTCATTTTCAATACCAAACTGTTCAATAATCCGGGTAAAAATAGGCACCACCGCTAGCGTCTTCGCGTCGTGATCGCCAATTCAACAGACAGACAGACGGACAGACAGACGGATATCGCTAAATCGACTTAAAATTGCATAAGGATCACGAATATATATACTTTATGGGGTCTTAGACCTATATTTTGACATGTTACAAACGGAAAGACAAACTGATATATACCCTCACCATATATGGTGCTATACCTTAAGTCATATTATATTGTTTTATTTATATCTTAACTTTTATTACAGTTATTCATAAAATTGTATGTCAAAACCCCAAATAAAAAAGCAAAAAAAATTATAAATGTTTATTAAAAATATATTTAATACTCTATGCAGTATTTGTACGCATCATAGTGTGTACACATCAGTGTTGCCAGATAAGGGGATTTGGCTTTAAATTGAGATTTTGGAAATTTATTTATAAAAAAATTAAATTTTGAGAATTTTTCTTAACGATTATCGGAAGCTATGCCTGCCTTATTAATGACGTATTTTAATGTAGAGCTTGAAAAAGATAACTCATTTTATTTATACACTCAGAAAAAAAAGGTTTTTAATTCCACTTTACTATTTCTGTACTGAGTTTTAGTAAAAAAAAAATATTATTTAGCAAATATTTTTGCTATTTACAATTTAAAAATTACAGAATTTTTACATAATATTTACAATTTTTTTTTGCTAATTTTAGAAATCATTTTACAAATTTTTGAAAACCAATTTACAAAAAATTTCTAATTTTTAAAAAGTGGATATTGAAGGAAATTTTATTTCTAATAATTGAAACTTACACCTACAAACTTACATAGATTAAAAAAAGCGATCGGACTCATGTCTAAAAATATGGCATCCACTTAAAATAGTACTCAAAACTATTTTTAAATTAAAAAATCAACCCTAAAAACAATAAAAATTTGACCTTAAAAGTAAAAAAATTTAATAAAAATATTTTTCAAAACAGAAATTAGCAAAATGAAAAATTCGTTTATGTTTTTACAATTTTTAAGCCTTTGATTTTTTTTTTAATTTTGTCTAAAATAATAAAACAAAAATTATTTTTAAATTTTTTACTAATATTAATAATATTTAGTATATTTTTTTTGCTGATTTTAGCAAACAGATTTTAAATTCCACTTAAAAAAAAGTTTACTAAAATTTAGTAGCGTCAGCTAATTTTTTCTACAAATTTCATTATACAACACGTCAGCAGCTATGTGTTGCTAAGGTTAGCAAAAAAATACCGCTGAGTTGAAATTAGCAAAATTTCCCACAATAACAGCAAAATTTTCAGTTGCCTTTACAAACTTTTTTTGGTGAGTGTATTATTTTGTGAATTAATTTATAAATTATAATCATTTCATATAAATAATTTGATATTGTTGAATATCAACGATTTTGTGTTATTTATATTGATTCAATTTTGCTTTCATTGAATAACTTGTTTTGTGATTCTGTTCGCGAAAAATTTTGGTTCCCTTGATTTGTTAAAATTTAATCAATTTGATTCTATAAAAATAATCAACAAAAATCAAATTGATTCTTTGAATTTTATATTAATTGAACAAAGTAGCATATAATATAATCAATATTATTGAATTAATAAAACTTTCATTTGTCAATTTTCTTGATTTTAATTATTTTGTTTTTTTTATTGATTTCAATAACGAATCTTTTGATTTAAATTCAAATCAGCGTTTTTCACAATTTTTCTTTAACTTTAATGAAAATAAATTAAAACCAATGGGACATTGTGAAAATTCTGCTAAAATAATTTTATTTAAAATGAAGGATTTTTATATGATTTTTTTTCTAAATTTATTAAATTAGTGAATTAATTGAATGAATTATAATTTAGATTAGATTTTAGCAAAAAAATCAGTTAAACAATTGAAATTTTTATGATTTAAGGTTGGAATTGCCATAATAAATTGTACTAAAATTTTAATTGATTTGAAGCTGGAATTTCAATGTGCCCAAATTTTTGGGCACAAATGCACTTTGTCGGGCGTTGCTCAAAAAAAAAATATGACCGCCTCTGAAACAAAAAAAATAAATTTTTTTCTATCTTCGATTTTTGGGACTGGGGCCTATGAGACCCCTAGGGCCCAAAAACTGATACGAGTAGTAACATATAAGTGTGGGTACTCAAATGAAAGGAAATTTCCTCATGATCACAAATTTGTTTCAAAATCCATGATATGTGGCTCCCTCTAGATCCACTAAAGTCCCCCTTTGGGGTCCCGAAAAAATGTACCTTATTAAAAAATGAAATCAAATATATGACCTCCTCTGGAATAAAAAAAAGAAAACTGACAGCGAAGTGTAGGTACTCAAATGAAAGGAAATTTACTCAGGATCTCAAAAAAAAAAATTTTCTAACTTCGGCTCACAGGCCCCCATGCCTGTGCGATTTTAAAAATGGGGACGATCTCGCGCAATTTTTTTAATATTTTTAAATTTTTTTTTTTTGTATATATGGTGCCCTGGAGGTATTGAATGGATCAAAATGCGCCGCAGGCAAAATGTTAACTTTTTTGGGACCACAAAGGGGGGTCTTAAATGGACCTAGTGGGAGCCACATACCATGAATCGTAAAACAAAATGCATATTTGAGATCCTGAGGAAATTTCTCATTTGAGTACCAACACTTATATGTTATAACGCGAACCAGTTTTTTGGGCCCTGGGGGCCCAACAGGCACCGGCCCCAAAAATGGAAGATAAAAAAAATATACTTTTTTTTTTCTCCAGAGGGGATCATATATTTTTTTATATTTTGAGCAACCCCCGACAATGATTTGAAGCTGGAATTTTAATAAAAAATTGTATTAAAATTTGAATTTATATTGGTTAGCACTTCAATTAAAGTTTTAATTGATATAATTAATTGAAACAATTAAAATTTTAACTGTAACGGTTGAAGATTTTTGTTTAAAAATTTAATTGCTGGTTGAAATTCTATAAATACCTAATTTAGGCTATTAGCATTTACTTTGAATAACAGATATACCGTTTTATTAGAAGTTTTATATAAATTTAAAGTTTCTAGACCCATCAGTTTTGTTTGGAATATTAAAAGATTACCATTTTTAAAATGGTTTTTTATCCCGTTCGTATTAATAATTCCAGAAAATATTTCCTAAACAAATGGTCCAAAGAATACTTATTTAAAATATTAGATTTCTAGCAGAAAAGGATTTGGGCGGGCCCTTAAGAGGAAGACTTTTCTCCTTTGAACTTCCATGTTTACCACAAAAATTTCTAAAAGTACCTTATAAATGAGTTAATCCATACTGCAGGGAACGTCTATTTTAACTTTTCGATTTCTAGCTAAGGCGATTTTTGGAGACCATTTAAGAAGAGACTTTAAGCACACACTTATCCCACTTTCCGGGCAAAGGTTCAAAAAGGCTTTATCAGCCCACATGTAATAATTTTCTATATTTTTTTACCAAGGCGGTATTGGGAGCACATTAAAGGTGAATTTTCTGCTGGAAATTTCATAAGTAACTTATTAATGATTTTGATTTAACATTTAAGGTTTCTAATCGAGCCCCCATTAGTGAATTAGCCCATATTTCAGGGAGCACATATTTTATATTCTCGGGTTTTTTGACAAAGTTAAGGGGTAACTTTCCCCCTTTGAACACTCATCCTTATCCTTTATTCTACTGAAAATTCTAAAGAGTAACTTACCAAAGAATTAGCTCATTCTCTATAGAAGACATGATTTAAATTTTAGATTTCCATCCAAAAGGTTTTAAAAAGACCGTATGACCTTTCTGAACCTCCCCTTTAAAAATTACTAAAAAGAAAAAACCCGTCTTAGTGGATGTTTACGCCGGAGGAGGAACCTTCGTGAAGTTCAAGTTTCACGACAAAGTTGTTTGGGGAGGCCATTAAGGAGGAGACTTTCTCTTTGTAAGCACCAATTTTTCCACATTCTTGGTGAAATTCCAAAAAGTGTCCTATCGGTTAATTTGACCACATGCCAGGTTTCTAAACAAAGACCTTCGACAGGCCGTTAAATAGGAAAACTTACCTTATTTGAACCCTAAGGAACACATATTTTAAATTCAAGGCTTCTAGCCAAATCGTCAGATTTCAGTTAATATTTTTTATGTGTAGTAACACCTGTTGATTAAAATATTTGAAAATATTTGTTTACCCAGTGCCTATAGGTGAATCTAATATTTTATTTTCACCTCCATATTTTTAGTTATTATAAAAAACATTGAAGAGGGTATTAAATGGTTCGGCAAAAACAAGTTTAACGTTTTTTTTTTATTTTTTTGTAAATGTTTTGCTGTCTAAATTCCCTAAACTTTGTGAACCATGAAATTATTTTAAAATTCTAACAGATTGTCTTAAAACGCGACTGTTTATTTTTTCAAAAAGGAATTTTTAGTTGTTCATTTTATTTTTTTATTTTTTTCTCTCCATCGTTTATTTGTTTTTATGTCCTTGTTTATTTGTTCCAGTTGTTATGTACAATTTTTCGTTGTTGTTGTTGTTTATAACATTTAATAGCATTAAACTTAATGCATATTTTGTGTATGTTTATATATTACAAGCACAAAAAAATCAAGTTTTTGCTGCTACTTACAACTACTACGACAACAACAACAACAACAAAAACTACTGCTGGTAGTGCTGCTGGCTGCCAGCATTTGCTGCTAGTTAGTGGCATTTGTGATGTGTTGTTAGTTTGGCCTTCGCCCAAAAACAACTACAACAACAACAACAATACGGAAATTTTAACAACAAAATAAGCAAACAAAGTTTATAAAAAGGATTTTCCTTTCGTCAAGGCGTTAATTCACTTTGAACATTTCGTTTATTTATTTCAATATATATATTTTTTTGCTATCGTTTGTTTGTGTTTTTTTTTTTTTTAACTATGGAATTTTTTTTTTTATTTAGTTTGAAAAGATGCTCATTTTTTATATAATTTTATGTATTTTATTTTGCAATTTTTCAGCTTTTATTTATTTTTTACTTATTTTCATATATACGTTTTTTTCTAGTTGTAATATACTTTTTGTTCGCCTTGATATTATTTGTTTTGTGCATAAATTTTATTTATTTTTTTTAGTTTATACTTTTGTATACTTAGTTTGCCTTGCAGTTATAAAGTTTTTTCTACGTTTTTTTTTCTATTTTTTGCATTATAACAGCTTTAGTACCAACTTTTTGTTTGTCTTTTTTCCCTCAGATTTTTTTTTCAGATATTAAACTATGGGACTGGAAATTTTATACAATATCCTAGTTTTATAGAAATCTTCTATATATAAAAAAAATTGATGCGTGTTGTGACTTTAAAACTCACGAACGGTCAAACCACATTCAATTAAGTTTTTAGGGTTTGTTCGTATGGATGTGTAGATGGTTTATCTAAGATTTTCACGAAATTGGTCGACGAGTTCGTGAGTTATGACTTTTCATGTCAACATGTGATTTTTGCCCATATAAAAAAAAAACAACAACAAATACGTAGGCGTACTGACTTCATACCACCCCAGCAAAAAAAAAGTAGCAAAAGAAGAGAAAAAGAAGCAGTGATTTTGATTCCGGTGTTGTGAAAATTTGGATCGGAACCAATGATTTTAACATAGGGGTGTCATAGGGTGGAAGTTTTCTTTTATGATCCTTTTTCATTGCATCTAAGGCCCTTCTTATGGTTTAGTGAAAAATTAAATCTTTTGTTCTTCCCAAATAAATTTTGAATTTGTAATTTAGATTTCTACAGGACATAAGTAATCGAGCCTTAGCCTCAGTTTCACAATCTCCCGTTAGCTTCTACCTGGGAATTTAACTGACACATTTGTTGTTGTTTCCTATACAAAGTTTGAGTTTGTTCGTTAAATTTTAGCGGGAAATTCAGCAATCGGGGCTTATTTATCTCTATTCGAAATGCTTGCAACTTTTACTACAATAAATTTTTTACTTTTTGTGGCGTCATAGATTTGAAAAGTGTTTAGTTTCATTAAAAATCACATTTTTATAAGTTGTGAAAAAGAACTTCTTTAGAAGAGAAAAATCAGAACTAAACGATACTTTAGAATCAATGAAAAATTAATTCCTTAAGAATCACTTCCATTTATTTTTGCTGGGAACTCAATAATAAAAAAATCAACTATATGTTAGCATTAATAGCTTTTTCCTTTGATTTATGAGTTAAATAGAGATATTTATAATTGACACTTTCAAGGGCACGAAGAATGTTGATAAAGGTCGTAGCTGACCAAAAAATTCATTCCATTCAGCTTGTGTCTAATAACTGTTTCTTTGTATTCTCCATGATGACGAAATAAAAATAAGAATATTTTTTTTTTTTTTTTAAAAACTTCATAAATTTTCGTCTATTGTAACACTTCAAAAATGTAATGAAGTTGTTTCATAAAAATGCATATTAAATATATGCTTATTCATATTTATAAAGCACTTCTTAAATGTCATGAAGAATTAAAAAAAAAAAAATTTATTAAAAAAATTAAGTCATATTTATGAAGAAGTTTCAAAAAAAAATGGAAATTAGTTAAGTAAATGACACTGCAAACTTCATGAGAATTATAAACAGGAGTGTTTTGCAATCGAAATAAATAATTTGTAAGTCCATATTTATTTTATTTTTTTTTTTTTTGTGAAATGATATTTTTTAAGAAATATTTATCATGAATTTTATGCAGTTTTTATAAATATAATGAAATGTTAACGACATACAGGTTGGTTGAAAAGATCCTGTGCTCGAAATGAAATAATACTGTTTTTGTTACGAAATATATTTTTTTATTCAATATAATCTCCTAGTAGCTCAATACACTTGTTCTAATGATCTTCCAATAATTTTATCCCATCCTTATAATGGTTTTCCGGAAGCTCTGCAAAATAACCGTCTACGGCTGCTATGACCTCTTCATTCGACGAAAAATGCTTTCCACGAAGGAATTGTTTGAAATTTCTGAAGAGCTAGTAGTCACTGGGAGCCAAATCTGGTGAATACGGTGGATGTTCAAGCAATTCGTACTTTAATTCTTTGAATGTAGCCATCGTCAAAACACTTTTGTGAGCAGGTGCATTGTCTTGATGAAAAATGATTTTTTTCTTCTTTAAACCAGGTATTTTTTTACGAATTTTTTCATCCAGCTGATCCAAAAGGCTGCGATAATATTCAGAATTGATTGCTTTACCTTTCTGAAGATAATCAATCAACAGAATTCCTTTTGCATCCTAAAAAACTGATGCCATAACCTTCTTTGCTGATCGTTGTGACTTCACCTGCTTTGTAGCTGAACAACCAGCTTCAGTCCACTGTAAACGTTCTTGTTTCAATTTAGGAACATGGTGGTAGATCCAAGTCTCGGTTTTATTCGGCTTAAAACGCCCCAAATTACGCTGAAAAATTTGTTTTCGATCCAGTTTTTGTTGAATTGTTAATGTGCACGGCACTAACTTTCCAAACAGTTTTTTCATACGTAATTCTTCATCTAAAATATGGAGTACTCGTTCGTCTGAGATGCCTATGGCATTATCAATTTCACGCTTAGTCAAACTCAATGATTTCTGCTGTGGTTTCAGTTTTTGGTCGTCCTTCGCGTGGATCGTCTTCAAGGCTGGTACGACCACGTTTAAATTCACCAGCCCAAAATTCAACGCTGCGTTTTGAGGATGAGGACTCCTTATACATTTTTAACAATTGTTCATAAATTTCCTTTGCTTTTAAACCCTTCAAAACAAAGAATCTAATGACTGCACGATATTCAATTTTTTCCATATTAAAAAAATCAATGACACGTCAACTTCAAATGGCTTGTAAACAAAGAAAGAATTGACAGAATGACTTGCAACTTTGCATGTGTTCTCAGGACAGTTATACCAACTTGAGAAAAAAAGTTTGGAGCTAGCAGTGCCATCTCTTGGTGAGCGCAGGAACTTTTCTACCAACCTGTATAAGTGATGAAACACTTTCATCAATATAACTAAACTTTTGTATTTGGATGTATAAAATGAAAATACAAATTTTTTTAATTAAATTTTTTTCTAAACTAAATGTTTTATATATTTGAAATTTCGACTTATACTTAAACAAAGCTTAAGTCACTTAAGCCAATTATGTTTTGAAAATTTACTACTTTTGTAAAATTTCCATTTTATTGTACATAGTTTTCCTCCGTTATTTCTTATAAACGCAAATTAACTATTTAAAGCCAAAGTATTAAATTATATTGATCCCGAAAGCGTCTTGCAACAGCGATATTTAGCTTAGGCCCTCCAATGGGAGGCTGTAAAAAAATGTATAGCATGGTTGGCAAAACCTGTGCCAGCGGGCACCTGCGGTGAAGCCAATTGACGATTCAAAATAGAGAGGCCTTTGGTAGGCACTTTTCACTGAGCAGTATAAGCAAACGAACGTGGCAGAGCATCCTTAGTTTGAAACTCCAGTCTGAGAGGTACGAGCTAAAGAATCTAGCGGATGAGCTTTTCTCTTCTCTCAGCAGTAGCATAGGATAGCAGTGGGTTCTGTGTTAGCAGACCATGAAAAACATAATTTTTAATTTAAAAATTTAAAATCATAGTTGATCAATCAATTTAATTTGAATCTTATATGATTAAATTAAATCAAATTATTTCAAACATAATTCTTTTTTAATTCTCGAATTAAAAAAAGATTGATTTGCGAATTCAAACAAAATAAGAAAACATTGAAATTGGCTTGCAAATCTCGCTTAGTTTTCTAGATATTCGCCATTTTGTAAAATAGTAATTTTTTAAAATGACAAAGAAACCTAAGCGAGATGGGGTAAAACGACAAAATTTTTACACTGGTAGAATATTAATATACTGCGATAATAAAAATAGGCCAGGTTCGGCAGATATTCCGACCCATTTTTATACAAACGAAATGAAACGGGAAACGAAATTTGTATTATCGGAGTGTGTTAATTTATATTATCATATAAATTGATAAAAAAAAAAATAGTCACCCTATGGCTGTTTTATTAAAATTCCATGAAACTCTTTGTAAACCTTTCGAATCTATTCTATCGAAGGATAACCTCTATTCGAGCTTTTCAGAAATTTTGTCCGTTTTGCGCTATCTCGCTTTGTTTTCAAGATATTCGCCATTTTATAAAATGCTCTTTTTTTTAAAATGGTCGGTGTCTCGAAAACTAAGCGAGATAGGGCAAAATTGACAAAATTTTTGCTCTATAAAAATATTAATATACTGCGATATTAAAAATGCGCCAGATCCGGAAGACATCCCGAGGAGGCTGTTTTATAAAAATTTCATTAAACCCTTTGGATTTAAAAATAAATTAATCGTAATTTAAAAAAAAAGTATATATTTTAATTCGCAATTCAAATCATATTCGAGAATAAAAACAATAATTTTTTTGTTTGATTCGCTAATCAAAATTGGCTTGATTCTTTGATTTAAAATTGAATTATTTCATATGATTTATAAAAAGAATTATTAAATAATTCAACTTGATTCTTCTAATAAGATAAAGATTGAGTTAAGGTAGTAAGTAATTCAATTAGAAAAATTAATACGCGAATTAATTCTTCAAAATTTAAATCAAATTTGAAAATTGATTTAAGGAGTTATGTTTTTAAAGGTCTGTGTGATAGGGATTCTCCTCAGGGCGATACGGGATAATTAACGCGGCAGAGGGACCTGCTGTAGGCACTCCTCCCTAAAAAGTAGAGGCAAAAGCACGAGGTTGAGGGGCTTGCGGTAGGTACTCCTCTCGCTCTGCGGTACAGGCAAAAGAACGTAGCAGAGGATCCTGAGATATTCACCCCTCTCTGAGCCGTGTGAGAGAGAAACACGTTTCAGATGGAGCACCGATAAACACTTCTCGGTGAAAGGTGCAAGCGTTACGTAGAAATTACGCAGCACATAGAAAAATAAAGTGAATAGTGCATTTTGGTAACCACAACCAAGAAATGCAGTTAGCACAGCCGAATTCAAATGTGATTTTTCAATCAAAATTCAATTAAAATTCAGTTGTATTAACCGAATTTTATGGAACTGGAATCTTGCAAAAATTTTTTCTGTGTGTGTAGACGCTCGTCGGCACAACAATGCAGGTGGCAGAGAGACATTCAATAGGCTATCCTTTTACCGCCAAAAATCAATTCATGTTGCAGAGGTACCTGTAGTAGGTACTCATCAACAATTTTTAAGTTTTTAACTTACGCGGTCATGATTTTCTGTTAAACATTAAATTAGCTGCCAATTTGTTCTTTACGTGCCATATGACACAACAGCTGATTTACAGTCTGTTGTGGCAAGCTGTGTTTAGTAGTCATATAACATATTGTTTTCCGTTAAATTTATATTTAATATCTATTAAATTTAAATTATATGTGGTAATGAAACTAAAGGGAAAATCATAAAATAATATTCGTTTAATTAAATTTTGTATGGACAAAAACGCATGTTGTGACTTTTTTCCTTACAACACAAAAAAAATTGGTTCCCTACACTTTTCCCCAAAAAATTACATTTTCGAGTGAAGACGTTTAAAATATTCAGCATAAAATTTTTATAAAAAAATAATATTATTATTTTATTTTTGTGTATTTTTTTATATATTTGTTATGTTTGTTATTTGCACAAAAATTAAAACAGTACCAACACGAAAAATTTTTTGGGGGAAAAAACTCCTAATAAAAAAGATTTTTGCAAGTGGCATCACTGGTTTAAACCTTAACATTTCAATTTGTATATAAACATGACGTATGAGTATTATTTCAAATAATATCAATCATACGCAGTGTTAGCCAATGAAAAATAAATTCATATTACATTAAAAATTAATTAATACAACTGGTGAATTAATATTGTCAGCTTTGAAATTGAATTGGATTTTGGCAAAAAAGCGAATTGGAAAAATAGTCAGTGAATTATATTTTCAAATCTAAAATGTTTAAACCAATAAAAAGAAATAGATTTTAACATCTTCTCCCATAGTAATGTTGAGGCCTAGTTTTTTTTACTTTTATTCTTTTCTATTCAATATAAATAAAACAAAATTACAATATGTTTATATAAATTTTGTTTCTTGCTTCATAACTCTATATATATTTATATAATAGTTACAAATCGCATAGTATAAGTAGGAAAAAAAACTTATATCTTGTTAGCATAAACCTTGAAAGTTTTTTTTTCTTTTTTTTAATTTAACCTGTTCAGAAACATATTTTTTTCACTTCGTTCATATGAAATTATCAACTTTAGTTTCTTTTTATAATACACATTATTATCATGTTTTTTTTTTTTTTTTTTTTTTGTGGAAAAATAAAAAGTACTAAAGGAAATATATCATTTTTGTAGTATGAAAATATATTCTATGACAGTTTTTTTTAAATAGAAAATGTAGCAAAGTTCTTGGAAATTTGTAAACTTGTTATTGGTTGCTGTTATTTTTTTTTTTTTTTTTGTGTCTTTCTTTACTATCTGTGGACATGTGAACTATATCGCACATATTAGAAGTTTTATAATTCAAAAAAGTTTAAGATAGCTAACAAAAAAATATTCAACAGACAGGCTTTTTTATTTAGAAAAAGATTTTTTTTAAATGTCACAATGATAACAATCGAAAATATACTTTTTGTTAAGGATGACAGTACAATTAGTAGTTTTATTCAAATAATTTTCTTAAGAAGAGTTTTTGATAAGTATCAATTTTTTAGGAGGACCGACATCCAGGAAATTCTTGCTACTAACTTATGTATTGTTGCTCTCTTGGGAAAGGAAATAGAGGAGAGATGGAATTTGGTGAAGGATGAAGGGGCACAAATATTGTAATACTGTAATTGCGCCCCAGCGTAAATCTTAGAACAGTTGTTGCGTCCCATCTGATGGAGAGTAAAGTTAAAGGTTTTTCAATTCTTAGCCTTGTTATGTGATTTTACTTCGGTGGGGTTAAGTGCTTTGGGAATACTGCAGGAGGGCATTGGGTTATGTATAAGGAATAGAAAACCATACATATTTCCTTTCTAAATTAATGTTACCGTTGCTGGGGATAAAAACACACAACTTTTTGTGTAACAACCCAATGCGCTAACTACTCGTATTACACCACATCATTTTTCTGAAAACAAATCTTGCTTTCTGTTCCAGTCTTCTTATATGACTGACTAACTGATTGATTAAGTAACTGACTCAATGGGGGACTGACTGGCTGACTGACTGGCCGAAACCGCTAGGGCTATAAATTTGGAATGTAGGTTGCTCCTCCAGAAAAAACCATCGCCGAGCCGAGGGACAAAATGATCCCTTTGTCTAGAAATTTGGAGCGTAAGCTGGAACTTAAATACTAGACAAGGATAACGAAGAGATTTAAACGAGTGGAATTAAAACACTGGACAATTGGAACAACATGAAATGGAACAGAGATCGAGTGGAATTGAAACATTAGGCAAGGGATGCGGAATGTCATAAAATGGGGATCGAGTGAAATTAAAATACTAGAATAGGGGATTGAAATGGAATGGGGGAATTTAGCGAGACCGGATTTAAGTGATATTTTTTAATTTGATTTTTTTCTTTCATTTTTTTTTTTTTTTATACAATTTCAAAATTTTTGTTGGAAGCTATTTCGACCAAGCCTTGTCTCAAGAAAAAAGCAATCATTTTCTTAACTGGCTTATTAGTTTTTGTTCTATATTAATAACCTCGTTGAAAAATATCGAAGAGAAAAAATCAATTCTAGTAGTTTTTCTTAATATTTGATGTTTTTCTATCAACCTTAAGATTTATTTTTGAATGCAATATCCTCTATCAACCACATAAAGGTTGTCCACTTATAAAAATTTATTATTATTAGTGTGTCCTCTAAAATGTCGTTTTTAACGTGTAGATTACAAAAAAAACTATAAATTATTGTAGAGTACTTTAACAAAAAATTTTGTGAAATTCAGTGCGCCCACTCAAATGTAACTTAAATTAAAAAATCAATATAAAAAACGAAATATTGGGATAAATAAATATTTATCATTAATTTTTTATAAATAGAAGATCTTAAGCTCAATAAAAAAAAATAATACACAAATCAAGAAGATCGAAGAAAACTGAAAGAATTTTCAAAAATCAATCAATATACTTTCCAAAAGATTATAATAGAATAACAAACGAAGCCCGAAAAAAAAAGTCAAAATACCGTAATCAATAAACCATTCGAAGCAATGTATTTAAATTAATTTTGTTTTTTCAAAACTACAAACTTATTCGCTTTACGAGCATTATAATTGGTCGACTAAAGAACTATCTAACAGTTGGGCAATTAATTTCTCTATAGTATTAACTAAATAGTGATATTAAATTTAAAGAAAAATACAATAACTTATTCAAATCGAATTAAGGAATACACAGGATACTGAATCAAAACTCTTACATGCTTGTCCACTTCCAATAGTAAATGGAAGCATCTACAATATTTTAAGCACATTTTACCACCAAAATACCATTACTTTTATAATTATTTAGTTCAAAAGAAGTCAAAATAATAGTGAAATAAATTACAATGTCCAATTTGAATTATTGTGATTCTTTTTATTTCGTTTTTATTATTTAGTTGTTATACGTCGTTTAATAAAACGTTGATACTTTAATAATATTGTACATTATATATCGTACAATAATTCCTATCAGCCAAAATATATTGAAAGTTTTTAACTGCAATACCCTCTATCAACCATACCCTCCATTCAGTTGTCATATTTAATAAATATATAATAAGTCAGACATTATATTGGACACAATTGGCTATGATTTTAGAACTTTTTCATAGATTTTTTTAAATTTATCCTCTGATTTTTTGTTGATACTATATGAGTTCTTATATGTAACACAAAAAATTATTTGCAAGTTTTATTTTTTTTTTATTTTTTTAATATTTAAACTTTTTAAGTTTTAAAAAAGTCAGATATTGCAAATTTAGATTTATTTTTTCGTATATTTTTGCCTATAGCACTTAATATAGCAATTTTTTTGAACAGATAGCTATTTTTTGAACAAATTGGTTGTTCTTGGGCCGAGATATAGTAAAATAGTCAAAGAGTCTCTGATGAAAATTACAAACAAATTTATTGAAATCTTTTAAATTTTAATTATTTTGTAATATTATGTTGTTAATGGAATTAATTTAATTTTAAACCAATGTCATTTATCAAATTAGACCCTTAAAGCCATTACTGTTAATTAAAAAAAATTGTAAGACAAATAAATTACACTGGTTTGCAAGAAAAATTATATTTATTATGTTTTATTATTAAAGAAACTATTAAATAGAAATATAATTTTAAAAATTATGTATTACACATATTTTTTGCAATTGAGCTCTCTTGTTTAGTGGGGGGGGGGGCTACAAAGAAGACTTCTTTCAATTTCGCGTCACTGATTTGGTGGAATTTTGTTTTAAGGTATTGAAAGCCTTTGCCATGCTTTTACAAAATTTTCCCTAATCCCCAGCTTTATATGAAGTGGTTGTTGAAAAATGTTTTCACTTTGTACAATAGGTTTTACATTTACATTTTTGACCCCAGGCGTCAAACTCGCTCTTCGTGGCCAGATTTTTAATACGTATTATTTATCTCTTATGCGAATGTTCCACGCGTGCTGTCAATATTTAATTTTTTCAACAATTTCATATTTGCATACACAGAGAAAACTGATTCATTCTGACAACTGAATTTCCTGCCAACCAAATATTTTGGAGAATTGAGGGATATTCATTGCCATTGATCTTGGAAGAATCAATAAAGGACCCAAACGACTGACCTTTGGAGAACTCCTTCAGCATTATTTTAAAACACCAAATCATCCTCTTTGGTAAAGTAGCTAATTAAGTCTTGTTGTCTGTTACGAATTTTTATCAAGCATATTCCATTCCAACAAACAATACGTTCCGTTTACGTACCGGTTTCGGTCCGTCATAAACGGAATTCAGCTATGTTTACGTACCGTTTACGGACCGTCAATGACGGACCGTTTACGGACCGATATATCGGATGAAAAACGAAGTTGTTGGCTTAAATGGTGATACTTACGATATGTATGGTGTAGCACACAATGCAAATTCGCAAATTTTTTTCACAAAATCTATTATAAACTGTCAGGCAATATTTTTATTTGCAAATCTACATAAATTTGCACTCATCATCGTAAAACTTGTTTTAATTTTAATACATATTTACCTCATGGATATTTAAGTAATCGTTTTTTATAATCAAACAAATCCAAAAGCAACGAAAGAAAAACTGATGATAAACAGTGGTCCGTCAAGTACAGAAACGGATACAACAATACGGAGTGAAAACGTATTGTTTTCGAAAATTTAATTATACGGTCCATTAATGTTCCATTTACGTACAAGCTTTGACGAATACGTATTTTCGGACCGTAAACGTACAGTAGAAGCCGGATCCATAAATCCGTACGTAGTGGAGATTCCGTAAAAATTTTTCCTGTTTTAATCTTGATATGAGAAGTTGAGCCTTAGATTTCGGAGGAGATCATTGAATTCAGGTTGCGTAATAAGGTGACATCTTGATAGAGAAGCTCTTCGATAAAGTAATTGTAAGTTGAGAATGGATATTTTTTATCATCCACCATTTCGTTGCTGTTACTGAGAGCGTTTTACAGAACAGACCACCAATATTTTAGTTTCCAATGTATTGTAGCTAAAACCTATTGTGAATGGCCGTCTTTGACAGCATGTGTCATTTGATGGAAACGTAAGCAGCAATACTAAATATTGCCTCGAACGTGACAAATTTTTTACTAGATAAAGTGTTTTTGAAGAAAAGTGTGGCCTAGGGTCATCGAATCTTAGTGAACGTTTACGGCGGGCATGCTCTATATAGAAGGTGTCAGAATCATTGGGAGTAGATGAGCAAGGAAACTGGTTGACATACGAGTTGAAGCCGCGCGATATCGAAAAGCGATATTTCGCTTGTGAACGCATCCTCGAACGCCAAATAAGGAAGTGTTTTTTGCATTGTACTATGACTGGCGATGAAAGTGAATTCATTACGCTCTGTATTTGATCTACTAAAAAATACACAAAACAAATGAAACGATCACGTGGCAACGCTATCGGACTCAACTCATGCTTTTGAGCCGCGCACTCAAGCAAAAACGGTCGGAATACGAAGAAAGACACCACAAAGGGATTTTACAGCATGAAAATGCTAAGCCACATGCTGAAAGACCGGTCAAGATCTACTTGGAAAGGCCAGACATCGCCCCTTCCGACTACTACTTGGTCCGGTCGATGATACATGGCCTGTCCCAGTAAAAGTTCATTTCATATGAATAATTCAAAAAAGTGTGTCGATGATTGGATTCCCTCTCCGAAAATAGTCAGAAAGATGGAAAAAAGTTGTGGTCGGAATACAAAGAAAGACACAACAAAGAGATTTTGCAGCATGAAAATGCTAGACCACATGCTGCAAGACCGGTCAAGGCCTACTTGGAAAGGCTAGAAATGGAAGTCCTACCCCACCCGCCAGATATCGCCCCTTCCGACTACTACTTGGTCCGGTCAATGACACATGGCCTGTCCCAGAAAAAGTTTATTTCATATAAATAACCCAAACAAGTGAGTCGATGGTTGGATTCCGTTTCCGAAAATTGTCAGAAAGATTAAAAAAATGCTGTGGCTAGCGACGGACAACACCATACTTTAAAATATCCTTTTTTGCACAAAAACACGCGTATTATTAATGCGCAAGGAACTGGTCTTGGTGCAGATAAAATATTCCTAGTGCAGACCAATGTTATTTGTCTGTACAATTTCAAAAAAATTATCACTTTATTAGATCACTCACCACCGTATTAGTAACATGCGTGAATTCTTATAAATGTGCAAACTTTTCTATTATTATGCTTAACAATTAAAAGGGTATTTTGAAAATCTATTTTCTTATATATCTATTATAATTTAGTTTCGTCATTACTTTAAGCCACAAGACTATGATTTATCAATTCTTTTTTACTTGTTTGCTTTACTATTTAATCTCTCATTTTATTTTTACATAGTAAACATACATAACATAGTATGTTTAACAAAGAAGAATATTTAATATTTGCTTAACAACTTATTTTAAAACCATAAATTATAAGCTTCATCAAATTGTGTTTAACACCAAAAATCCCTTTTTAGATTTTGATGCTGCTGATGTTGGTTTTTTTTTCAACAATTTTCATTTGGTTTGCTTCTTTTTTTTTTTTTGTCCTTCAAGGCTACAATTTATAACGTAACATTAAACTCGTCCTTTTTATAGCCAATAACTAGATGAACAAGCAATTTTTAAAAGACCACCATAGAAAACCAACACCAACAACAGTAACAGTAACGGCAATTGTAAAAAATACACAGTATATAAAATTAAATATTTTACAAGAGAGAGACTACAACAAACACATTGTACATTGTTTGTAGGGTATTACAGAGGACACAATGGAGTTAGAAAGATAAAATGTTGCGATATGAGAGAAGGATGAACGAATCATATACAATTGAGTTCGATTATTTATCTTAAATAATTTTTAAAGGAAAGTTTGACATTTAAAATCTACATTTTGATTAATGTATTTTACAATGATAGAAAGGTACATACTCGTATATATTTGTGAAATTATATGTGTGTGTGTGTGTGTATGTGTATATGTATGGGAATGTTATTTTAAATCACATACATAGAAACGTACAGACATTCAAACAATAAACACAACAACATGAATATAATACCTTAAAATAAGAACACAATGAAAAGAATTCGCACAACAGAGATAAAACCAATAAATAAAAAAAAATATGGGTTTAGTTCGTTGTCTATCCTTAGATTACAACAAATATGATAACAAAAACAAAATGAAATGTCGTAGCTAAAAAACAATGAAAAAGGATATAAATTTTAACTTCTACGACATATAATCACTATCTGTGCTAACTAAAATGATGTATGAATTGATCAAAAGGCATCTAAATTGTGACAGGTCAAAACAGAACTAATCTTCTGTTGAACTTTTAAAATCACTTTTCTATCAACAACACATATAAATTCATGCAGTTTTATTCTAGTTTTGTTGTGATCTAATTACATATCATGGGCAAAAGGGTTCATGGAACTAATCACAAATCCGTCAAATGATGTTTTTTATTCAAAGTTAAAAATAAGAAAAATCTATCCCCACGTTGATTTTTTGAGTTAAAATGAAATTTACTTACGAGCTCTAGCTATGTTTAGTAATCCCCACGAATGCGGGCACTGATGTTTTCTAGTAAAACCAAGCAGTGCTGCCAGTTTTTTTCAAAGTCTCTATCCCCAAATATTGTTTTTTCATGGCCAAAGATTCCCTAATTTTATATCTGGTTCCTAAAAATCGCCAAAATGTTTTTAAACAAAATTCATTTTTTTCTAAATTAAAAATGAAATCAGAATTAATGTAACTAATCACAAATGATTTTTTTACATATGATTTTTTTTCAAATGATTTGTTTTTCATAATTAACACTCAGTTTTTTTTAAGTATTTATCCTCAAATATTTTTTCATCCCCTAAAATCCCCAAATTATTTTTCTGTTTCCAAAAAATCCCCAAAACAAAATTCATGGTTTTTATTTTTTAATTATAATAAAATCAGAGTTCATGGAACTAAGCACAAGTCCGTCCGTTTTTATAATTAACAATCATTTGATATTTTGTAAATAAATATTTCTTTAAAGGAAAATAAAAAACTAATGAAAGCTATCCGCGTTGATATATTGAGTTGAGATGAAATTTACTTACGAGCTATGTTTAGTAAGACCACGAATGCCAAATGTGTTTGTGTGAAAATAGTATAAAAGAGTAACGTTACGTAAATGTGGCTGATGGACTCATTACTTACGCTGGAGTTAAAAACTTCAAGATTGGCTT
This sequence comes from Eustalomyia histrio, assembly GCA_949748255.1. NCBI lineage: Eukaryota > Metazoa > Arthropoda > Insecta > Diptera > Anthomyiidae > Eustalomyia > Eustalomyia histrio. The sequence continues at coordinate 217,453,693 of OX456523.1, forward strand.
GTATGTTGATCTACCAGAGTAGACGGGATTTTTGGAAATTCCGACGCAAAGGCCACAAAGTGGAAATTCTTTCCTTGACTACCTGCCTAGTGCGCTTTGGCTAGAAGTCTAAAATTTAAACAGCAAAATTCTCACCCGCACTGAAAATTCTCACTCGAAACCGTAAAAAAAAACTAAAAACTTAAAAATACATTCCCTGGGCTATCAGCTAATTTACTGATAACGTATTTTTTGGAAGTTTTGCCAGAAACATGGTAGAGATGGTGATCCAATGGGTAAAACTCTCCCCCTTAATGATCAACTCAAACACTTTTGGCTAGAAATTAGAAATTCAGGAAATGGGTAGCTTGGGGCAACATTTTTTGGAATGGAATGCTTAATAAGGACATGCTGAAAATGGGGGTTAAAAAAGAAGAATTGACACTCGATTAGAGTTGTGTCGTTCATAAACGAACTTTCTTCAATTGAACTAGTTCACTCACTTGTTCACGCACTTTATCAAAACACACTTTTAATTCAATCTTTTATTATATTTTTTGTTTTTTGGCCAAGGACAGTTTTTTATCATTTATTTATTTTATTAATTTTATTTTTTTATCTCTTTTAACAAAACACCGTGAAAAAAAATAAAAAAATTAAAATTTCGCTTACGGGATAACCACGCGAATAATTGGGAATTGAGTTATATGAATTATTGAACGAAATTTTTAAAGAGGAATTATTGAACGAATTTTTAAAGAGAACGAACTGGGTCTATGCAAAAAATTTAACTAGCAAGAGTGATCACCAAAACGATGTAGAAAGCCCTCACCGATGTAGAAGGCAAATCAATAAGTCCGTGACTTTTCGAACTTCGAACTTGAAATGCAACACTGCTACCATCAAGTATCACCTGTTAGTAGACTACTGTAAAATTTTCAACAAGTTTCGTCATTTAGTTTGCGCTAAACAGCAGGATTTTTCAAGGTCCATAAAATAGGCATTTCTTTGATCAATTATTTCATCGTTGGAGCTAAATCTCTTTCCACCGAGCCATTTCTTTAGGTTTGGAAATAGGAAATAGTCACTTGGGGCGAAATCCGGAGAATTAGGCGAATGAGGAGGCACTTTGTACTCTACTTCATGGATTTTTGCCATGGAAACTAAGCTGTCACACGATTCCGTTGATGGTCGATTGTGAGCAAACGCGGCATCCATCTTGCGGAAAGCTTTCTCATACCCAAGTGATCCATCAAAATTGAAACCACTAAGCTATGTGAGATGCCTATGTCTTCCACAATCGTGAATTTTTTTAATTGTTTTGGGTGTAGAGACCTCAACTTGGCGTCCAGAACGTTCGGCATCTTCCGTGATTGTAAGGCCACCACCATTGAAATCGATAGTGATTGACGGTTTTTTCGCAAAAAATAATGTTTTAAAAAAAGCCACGAGGTTGTATGTTTTGAACTGCTGTTAATGACGGAACTTGCTCAAAATTTGACAGTAGTCTATTAACAGGTGTTACTTGATGAAAGCAGTGTTGCATTTCATATAACAATTCGGTTCTTGCCAACCGAATAGTTTGGTTGCAGCAACTGAATTTTTTTGTTGTCGTCCGTTCTGTTTTCCTGACACAATTGAAATATACGGTTTCAACAAAAATTCTGTTGTAATAACCAAATGTCGGTCGCCACAAACAAATATTTTAGTAGCTTCAACCACACTATTCGGTTGGCAAGTAATTTGGTTGTCACAATGAATCTATTTCCCCTGTGCTCTAACATATAAGGAGGTGAAATTTTAAATGTGCGTTCCCAGGTATAATTTACTATTAAAATACTTTTTAGAATAGTAGTCAGGAGGGCCGTGAAAATGACGGAAATGACTTTTTATTAACGACCTGGCCAAACCATTTTAGACAGAAATTTCTAAAACCGGATAAGTCTTATCCTTCACGTCCTGCTTAATCCCCTTCTGCCGCATACCTGAAATTTAAGATATGCTTTTTCTGGATTGTAGGCTAATGTTGTAGATATATACTTTAAGAGTTTGCAATAATAAAATCGTAAAAATTTAATTAGCATGGGAAAAATTGTCACGTTAATCATCGTTGAACAAAGACTGGATTTTGGAAAAGTTTTATGGAGAAAGCGAAATAGAAACAATTTCCTCAACCGAAAACCTTCTGCTAGAAATCTAAAATAAAAAAAAAAAAATATTGCACTATGAAGAAGTCCATTTTAAAGAAGATTTTGCTATACCTTTTCTAATTTTACATTACGCGTTGTGGTGTAATGGTTTGCGCGTTGGTCTGCTACACAGAAGGTTGCGGTTTCGATCCCCAGTGACGACAATATCAATTTAGAAAAATAATATGTATGAGTTTTTAACTCTCATTTATAAGGCAACGTCCTCCTTCGGTGTTCCCCACCAAAGTTAAATAACAAAACAAAGCTACAAACTTAAAAATCTTCAACAATTCCGCCAACACTTTATCTTATGGCGGGTAACAACTGATCTAAGAATTATTATCTCGCGCAATTACAGTGTTGCCATATCTTTCGCCACCTTTCATCTCTTCTCTTTCCCCTTTCCGAAGAAAGTAACACATTATCTAAAGGGTGGTTAAATTTTAAGGGCCGATGTTGAATGTGAACCACACCTAAACGTCAAGTTTTTTTCTGCATTTCATTTAACATTTCTCAATTTCAGACTAAGTCAGTTTGAATCAAGGAATGATACACAATCGAGCAAATGGGTCCACAATCTTGAGAATTGTAGGCAAATTTCAGCAAACCGGGTCTGTGAAAACACCTGTGCATGGTCGCCCAGTTGGTTCTGCGGAAAACATTGCTGTTGTTCGTGTTAGTGTAACAGAAGAGCCGTCAACCTCGACTCGTCGTGTTAGTGTGACAGAGGATCCGTTAACCTTGACTCGTCGTCGGAGCTTGCTATCGTGAGATTATAACGAACTTTTTATGGCCCGAATTGGAAGATATGGATCTGCACGATATGTGGTTTCAACAGGACGGTGCCACTTACTATACAGCTAACGAAACAATGGCTCTTTTGCGCGACAAATTCAATGGCCGTGTGATTTGAAACCGTTGGACTTCTTTCTTTGGGGTTATTTGAAAGAAAAGGTGTACGTCGATAAGCCAGCAACAATTCAAGAGATGAGATAATTCGGCACATTAACGGCATAGAACCTCAATTATGCCTCAGCGTCATCAAAAATTTGGACCATCAGATGGAGGTTTGCCGCCGAGGTCGCGGCAGCCATTTGGCCGATATTTTGTTCCATACATAATTGAACCATACCATATTATCATAATAAAAAGAAATGACAATAATTTCCAAAATAAATTATGTTTTATTCAAAATCAACATTGGCCCTTAAAATTTAACCACCCGTTAGTAGAAAGAATTTCCTGAGTGTTGCTTCTTCCTACAAAACAAAAATATATATATTATTTTGAGTTATGACTCTTATGACAATCACGATTGTTTTGTCAAAAAAGGAACATAACAAAATAACTCACTTTTTCAATTAAAGAAGCACAATGCAAAATGATACATTTTCATTTTTTTTACAGTAATAGCGGCAAAACTCAAAATAACAATCTTTATGTGTAACAAAAGTAATCAAAGGTCATTCACCCTGCGGGACCGGTTCATTCTGATAGGGATCGGTTACGGGACCACTTTTTTTATATGAAAAGAAACGGTCACTTTAACATGAGCTTGTCCTAAGAGGGGGTCACTTGATCACTGTGACATGTCGCGGGACTGCTTTAAAATAACATGTCACACAACTAACCACAAAGAACATATCACAGGACTCAGCTTTTAACCTGAGCATGTGGGAAGTTTTTTGAGAACCGGTACTATTTTCACCTTACACTAGACTAGTACTTTCAAAACCCAATAGGTGATACAGACTTTTTATACCGATCACGTGATAGGTATTTTAGAAACCGATCCTGTTTTCGCATACCAAAGCACTGGTACTTACAGATCCATTACGTGATATAGACTTTTAAACCATTCACGTGGTAGTTACTTTAAGAACCGGGCGTGTTTTAACTATCTTGTGATATGTATTTTCGGAACCAGTTCAGTTTTCGTCTATCAAAGGACAGGTCTCAATTCCCAACTGACCTCTTTTTTCTCACAGGAGACCAACTAACATAAAACCAAACAAAATGAGATTTTTACATTTAAAGACGATAGAGATGAGAAAGAAATTTTTCAAGCATTTATACTCTGAATTAATTTATAGAAAAAATTTAATTTTGAGTTGTGACTCTTTTGTATTTAGGGTACGTACGATATGTCACATTATTATGAGCGCCCTAAAGATTCTGCTCCAGCTTGAAAATTATTTTCACTACGACTGTGTACAATTTAAGAATATTTTCCTAAGTTAGTCGACTTTAAATAAAAATCGTCTAAAGAAAACATCCCAATTACCACATTTTTAAATTATTCCACATCTCTGCACAAATTACATCCTTTTTGTTTGCATAGATTTCTTTAGAGGGAAATGATTATCCTGAAAATGGGATATATAGCATTTAATATTATATTTTGGTTGTAAAAATAAATGAATTATACTTTAATTGTTAAGAGTATTGATTTTAATTGTATTTTAAGCTTTTTATTACATAAAAATACTTAAAATTTTTGTTTTTTTTTTTTTAATTTTCTTTAGCTGCTTAACTTATGAAGGGAAAACCAAATACATACAATCAAACATTGGATTTGTTTGTTAAAAAAAAAGCTTTTCGTTTTTATGTTGTTGTTGTTGTTTTTTATCTTTAGAATTTGTTTGCAAATGACCACTTTTGCTTCAGGTGGCTTGTTTAGGCACTTACTTAACAAGGGATTAAGTTTTTTTTTATCATTTCGAAATATTTTACTGTTTTTTTTTTTTTTGGGCATTTTTAAATAAAAGCCTATAAGGGCAAAAGCCACTTAATGAAACAAGAAGATAAACTTTTCTTGGTTCTTGTTTTTGTTGATAACAACAATAATTGTAAATAATTTATTATACATTCTTAAGTCTTTAAAGAAAATTTTTAAAGATTTATTTTTCTTAAGTATTTAAGTTTTTGTTGATATGTAAATATTAAAAGATTTTTAATTAAAATCAAAAATATTTGTTTTAAATTTCTTAACATTAAAAATGACAAATATTTACAAACATTTTTATGCATATTGTATAAATTTTTCATGAAAGTTTGTGAATTTGTTGTAGCAACTGTATAATACAATGAAAAAGATATTTGGAACAGATGGTGAAAAGAATTAACTCTTGTAGCATCATTCTAGGTAAGGAGGGGACATTATGATAATAAGGGTTGTTTTTCAAACTGTTTTTTTTTTTTTTTAAGTATTTTACATTTAATCCTTTTAACGAAAAAATTATAAAAAAAAAAAAAAGAAATTGTTATTTTTTCATTTAAAGAAAATTCTATGAACCTTATAGTTTTATATAGAAAATATTGTAGCGAAAGTGTATATTTATTTATCGAACATTTCTCTAAATTGAACATTTTTGATTGACTGATATTAAGAATTTGATTGCGTTTTTACCCGTAAAAAGTCTTTATGTCCTAAGGTTAAAATAAATCACACCATTCAATGCTTTTCTTTAATAAAATATCGAAATTTAAAATTAAATTTCTGATATTCTATATTTTCATTTAATTTAATTTTACCTTGTATTTGGAATTATTTAAAAAATTATGGTGATTGTCTCATTTTGCAAAGTGCAAATTTTTAGCGATCCAAATTTAAAGAAAATCGAACTAGATATGGACATAGGGCTAACCTTCCTGGTAGTTTTCTCAAATTAACTTTTTCGGCAATTTCATTTAGATTTTTCACTTTATTTATTGCACCGTGGATTTTTTCGCCCATATAATACGGATTATATCCTTCCTAGCATCTGAGCCGCTTTCCGGCATGTAACCCAATTTTAACTGTTAGCATCTTATGATGGAACCTGGCGGACTATAATTTTTTCATTTGTTTTAAATAAGTACCTTATAAAAAAATCTCTAAAATATAAAAAAATCCCTAAGATATAAAAAAATCGCTAAAATGAAAAGTATTACGTTGCAAATAGAAAAATTTTCTAGATATTAAAAAACTTCACTAAATTGAAAGAAATTGCTTGAATTAAAAAAAAAAACTACAATATTGCAAAAGATCGTAAAATATTTAAAAAACCGCTAAAAATAAAAAAATGGCTGAAAATGATAAAGCACTGGAAGTAAAAAAAAAATCTGAAAAAATTGCTATTAATAGAAATCACTATAAACAAAATTAAACAATCAAAAAAAAACAAAAAAAATAGCTAAATATTGAAAGAAATCGCTTGAATTGCAAGAAATCCCTTCAATTAAAAAAAATTGTCAAAATTATAAAAAATCGTTAAAATTTCTAAAACTGTTAAAATTAAAAAAAGTTGCAAAAATTAAAAAATCGCCGGAGGTGAAGAAAAACTACAATATTTGAAAAAATAATAATTAGCAGAAATCGCGTCATAAATTAAAAAATCGCTATAAGTGAAAAAATAAATTAAATTAAAAAAAGCAGTAAAATTGAAAAATAAACGCTAAAATTGGAAAAAACGCCCAAATTGGAAAACAAATCGCTGGAATGAAAAAAATATTAACATTAAAAATCACTGCACTTTGGCAATTTTGTTAAGTGGGCAGGATGGGTTTCGAGGCCGAAAAAAATCAGATTTTTGCAAAAAATTTTCTCAGTTCTGAGTGATTTTTTACAAGAATTTTGATTATTACAACCGAATTCTTTGCCTTCTGCATAATTTGGTTCCAGCAACTGAATTATTTGTTTGTGGTAATCAAATGTATCATGACACAATTGTAATATTTTGCTTTAACCAAAATTCAGTTATATTAACTGAATTTCTGTAGTATTAATCGAATTTCTGATGCCATAAACAAATATATCAGTGACCCCAACCGAACAGTTCGGTTGGCAAAAAAATTTATTGTCGCAATGAATCTGTATTCTCTGTGTATAAAAAAAAATTGTTACAAATTTACATTTTAAAATCGTTGATTTATTTTTTTTTTAATAAATCCCATTCTTTTTACATAGCAAATAACAGTTCAAATTTTTTATATCAACTTTTTATTTATAATTTATTCAATTAATCACCAATGATACTTTTTCAGAATTTTATTACAAAATGAGTGTCATGCTACATCGCGCACCTATTTATATGTGTGGTGAGAATAACTAGAATGTGGCAGCATTGTCCGAAAGTTGTTGATTTAAAAGTCTAGTCATTTGTCGAAAAACAATCGCCAAATCGTAAAAACAAATTGCAAAAACTTACAAAAATCGCTTATATTGAAAATTAAAAAAAAAACTATAAATTTTAAAAAGTGCCAAATTAAAAAATCGTTGGACAAAAATTAAAAATCAAAAAAAAATTTAATAATTAAATAAGGTAAAAATTTGACGAATTTAAAAAAAAAAAAACGAAAAATTTTAAAAAGCGGCAAAATTAAAAAAAAACATACTGTTGGATAAAAATAAAAAAATTGAAAAATCTTTGAAAATTAAAAACACTAAAATTCAAAATAATCGATAAAATTAAAATTATACTCTATTTCTATTTACATCTAAAAATCTAGGCAACAGGCGAAAAAAGCCAGAATTTGAAAATCACTAAAATTGAAAAAGTCTCAAAAACTCACAAAAATCGTTTAAATTAAAAAAATCATCAGAAATTAAAAAATAGTCAAAATTTAAAAAAAAAAACACGTTAAAATTTAGAAAACACCAAAATGATACATATCTGAATAAATCGAAATCTTAAACAAAAAATAGCCAGAGTTAAAAAAAAATCTCTACAATTCAAAAAAATCGCATAAAAGTTTATTCGTAGTTATTTCTGCTAAATTAATGACGTATTGGTTTTAATGCAGAGCTTTATAATTCATTTTATTTCATGTTATTAAATTTATGAATTTATGAATAAATTATAATCACTTCATATCAATGCTTCAATTTTGACCCGATTGAATAATTTGTTTTGTGATTCTGTTCGGTAACGATTTTTGGTTATTTCTTGATTTGTAAAAATTTAATCACTTTGATTAATTCCATGAAAAAAAATTAACAAAAATCAAATTGATTCTCCGAATTTGATATTAATTGAAAAAAGTAGAAAATGAACAGAATTTTGCAAATCGTATCGTTAAAAATTGAATTAGATTTAAAAATTAAATCAAGGAATAATGTTTTTAAAGGTCTATTTTTAAAATTTGTATAATTTAAATTTGTCTTTTCTAGAATATTTATTTCTAATTTTTAGCAAACAAAATCAGCGAAAAATCATTTAAGTAAAAAAGGAAAATTTGATTATTTAACAATTTGTTAAGGATTTTTGGGTATTTTAACTTTGAAAATGGGAACATGAGAACAGACTTTTTTGGCAACACTGCTGATGCGAATGCACCAAATATGATAGAGTTGATACCGTAGTACAAAGTATTTAGAAATTTGCATACGTTAATGAATTACACAAAAACATATGTATATTTGATAAAAAAAAAAATTCTGACAATTTGATTAAAATTTAATTATTTTTTTCAATCAAAATTTTTTGAGATTTTTAATTGATTTGATGCTGATTTTTTAAGTAAAAATTTGTTTAAAATTTTAATTGATTTTTGGCTGGAACTTTTCTTAAAGTTATAATTAATATAATTAAAACTTTAATTAAAAATGTTAAAGATTTTAGATTAAAAATTTAATTGATATTATTAAAAAAAATTAAAATTTCAATTCATTTTAACAAAAAAATTAATTGATAACAAATTTTTTTGCTGGTCCAAATACTTATTAAATTTTTAATTGTATTTACAAATATTTTATTGGAACTCGATTTTAGTTTTTTCTGTGTAGTTGAATTAATTATTTGAATATATTTGAATTAATATCTTATTTTTTTAAAGTAGATATGAACCTTATTATAATAAATATGTTTTCAGTTAAAACAATTTTTTATCTAATTGTATTAATATTAAAATGTCAACATTTTAGATTTTATTTTCGCAATTAAAAACTAAGCAAAAATATATATATATATATATATATATATATATATATAAATTAAAAAGAAAACAAACTTAGTTTAATTTTAAAACTGTTTTTATTTAATTTAAAATTGCTTCTCTTTGATCTTGAATAATTTTCCTGTGTGCTTATAGATTTTCTTTAAATCAGCTTCCATTATCTTTGTGAGGATGTACAATGGTAAATATTATCGAGAAATTTATAAAAATTTAAAACTTTTAAATATTTTTTTTATCGAAAAATATATTTAAAAGATTTAATTATTTTATAAATCTGTACAAAATCATATCATATACTACATATATATATAACTGAACAGTAAGTGATGATAAAGTATTGCCTTACATATGTTATATTCTTAAAACAAAAAAAAACGTACATGTAATGGAAATAAAAAATCATTTAATTTACACACTCAAAAACACACAGATACACTTTCATACACAACTGAACCGTAAGTATTTAGAAAACAGAAAAAAAAACACAATTAACAAAAATATAATTTTATACAATACGATGATGCTGATGATGGCCACTTTTTCATTAAACATATTAAATTCAACAAATATTTCAAGCATAAAATGCCAAAAACATTTCAGAAAGAAAAACAATTGAACAAAAAAGTTGTTTTTTTTTTTAAAAAGCACAAAAATAACATAAATGACTAGCATACATATGTAAGTAATATTTACAAACATGTGTTAGTAATTTTAACAAAACAAAAAAAAATATATTTAAGTAATTTTTTGCACTTATATGTATAAATTACACACACATACAAAAGGCTCTTTTTTGTATGTATTTTTGTATGTAATATTTTAGCATAATTGTTGTACTGCTGCGAATAGTTGTAACTAGTAACAAGTGTGGAAAGTTGTATTACCAGGGCTGCAAAAACAATTGACGTTGGCTGTTTTAAAAAATCAAACAAATATAAAAGAATTCACACATAAATTTATTTATTGTTCTCATTGTTATCGTTGTTGTTGTTTGCGTTACAACGACAACAATACAAAAAAAATATATATATAATGTAATACTAACATTTTATAAAAAAAAAATTTGTGTTACTCTTGTTGTCGTTGTTGTTTCTTTGCAAATTAATTGCGCTCAATTAAAAATGTTGCAAAATGTTGCCAACATTCCATCTTTACACTTTGTATTTGCCTATGTAAGTGTATGTGTGTGTGTGTAAACAACTATGCCTGAATGTGTATGTGCTATGTAAACTTATATAAAATTCCTTTGGTTTACCCAGCAAAAATATTTAGTTCACAACGAACTATTTAATAATAACTTTTGATTGTTTATTACATAAAACTCCAGATTTGAATTCAAGTACGTAAGATATCGTTAAGATTTTACCTTTTAAAATCGTTGATTTATTTCCTTTTTACATAAATCGAGTTTCTTTCAACAACAGTTGAAATTTTTACAGCAACTCTTTACACAATTACACACAGAAACTTAAGTCGTCACACATTAATATAGTTACGAAATTAATCGTCCATTTTATTTTGCCAAGTTGCTGTAATAACGATCTATATAAAACCTGAGGACATATTTTTGTGCGCTCATGTATATAGAACATGATGTCGCCACCTAGCTGTGAATAGCGACATCTCTAAATAAAACGTTTTTTATCTAGAGATATCTAGGTTTTTCTAGAAGGATCTGGTTTTTGCCGTTGTCCTACGTGTTAAAGAGTGAATTGATTTATACTTAAGGGCTGCCATATAAGATTTTCTGTTTCAGTGGGTAAGTGGAAATTGATAAATCGAATTTCCGTAATAATATTTTTTTTTTATAAATGAAAAATAAGTAGACACCTATTTCGGCGTTTTTCGAAATATAGATTTACGAAATTTAGATTATATTGGTTAAGTATAAGAATCCAAAAAGGACTTTAAAAATATGTTAATGTATTAAGCTTCTATAACAAGATTTTTTCCATCAGTAGCTAAGGTTAGTTTTCTACTGATTAGAACACATAATAATTTCGTTGCTGGGTATATTTCACGCAATGTATGGTTCACATAAAATCTGAACTACTCTCAAACTAATACAAACGTACACAGAAAAAATTATTGCCAAAAAAATTTTAATTAATTTTTTTTTTTTGATTTTTTGTTTATCTTCAATTAAAAGTTTAATCAAATCAATTAAATTTTTAATTGATAATATTATCATATTATTTTGATTTATTTATATCTTGCAAAATTGCGTCTCAAATACATAAACAAAAAATAATATTTATTATTTTTAATAATATTAACAAAAGCGTCATAACTTAATTTTTTTTATTCAATATTCCTTATCGAGCTAAAGATCTTTTTTTTATAAAAAATTTAATTATAAATATTTATTTATCCAAATATTTGGTCACCACATTGGGTGACTTCTTCAGGGGAAATTGTCTTTTTTTTATAATTAATAAATTAAAATTTATTTATAAAAAAAATACAATTTTCCCTGAAGAAGTCAACCAATGTGGTGACGAAATATTGGGATAAATAAATATTTATAATTAAATTTTTTATAAAAAAAAGGATCTTTAGCTCGATAAGGAATATTGAATGAATAGAGAAGATCGAAGAAAACTAAAATAATTATTAATTTTTTTTTAAGAAAGGCAACCGCAATGATTGTTTAAATTTACAAAAACTACATAGTCTATGTAGTATTTGTATGCATCAGAGTGTATACACATCAGTGTTGCCAGATAAGGGGATTTGGCATCAGATTTGAAAATTTATTGTTAAAAAAAATTTAAATTTGGATCGATTTTTCAGATCCATAATCGAAAGCTGTTTCTGCTAATTAATTGATGTATTGTTTTTACTGCAGAGCTTGATAATTCAAATTATTTCATATTATTAATTTGATTAATCTATGAATAAATTATAATCACTTAATTTTTTGGTTCTTTTGATTTCTTAAAATTTAATCATCTTATTGATTCTATGAAAAGAATCAACAAAAGTTATATTGATTCTCTAAATTTTATATTAATTGAATTAAGTAGAAAATTATTCCAACAATGAGAAAAAAAAGGCAAAATGGCATCATGAGAACTAAATTTTTTAGCAGCACTGCAGATACGCAAGCACGAGTCATGATAAAGTTGGTAACAGAGTATTTTTTGTGGTGCTATTATAACCTCAAGAGTAAATACTTCTTTGAACTATTTGGTACAAACTATTTGGTACAAACTATTTGGTACAAAGTATTTAGACATTTTCATGCGTTGATGCATTATACACAGATATATGTATATTTCATAACAAAAATATTGAAAATTTTATTAAAATTTTAATTGATTTGAATCTATAATTTCAATTAAAAATTTAATGAAAATCAAAAATCTATTAATTTATTTTCGGTTAGAACTTTAATTAATGTTATAATTGATATAATTAAAACTTTAATTGATAATGTTGAAGATTTTTGATTAAAAATTTAATTGATATGATTAAAACAATTATTTAATATTTCAATTAATTTTAACAAAAAAATTAATTAATATAACAAATTCTTTTGCTGGTCCAAGTTCAATAAAAATTTTAATTGTATTTACAAATATTTTAATTGAAATTCGATTTTAGTTTCTTCTGTGTCACTGAAAATTTCTTACTGGAAATTGACGATCTATATTTGAAGGGCATGTGGTTCCAGCAAAATGGGCCAACTTGTCATACTGCGTGTAAAATCTTGGGTTTCGGTGAATTGGCTTGGCCAGCCAGACTTCTCCTTTTAGAAGACAAAGAACAACATTCGAGCGGAAATTGACAACGTGACACCGCAAAAGCTGGGCAAAGTGTTTTAAAAAAGAGCCTAAATTTGTAACCACGATGACGGTGGTCAAGTAGACATAATTTTCGACAATTAAATGACACAAAATGTATAAGTGCAAAAGATCACAATCAGTTAAAAACGAAATGAGGTTTAACTTTAGTAAAAGTTAAAGCGAAAGAATGTTACAAACGGTACAGCTTTTAAAATGAAAGTTGAAATTTTAAATTCTAAAATGTTTTAATATGGATATCGGTAAAATGTAATGTAATTTTGTCATGGTAATTTCTTAAAATTAATAAAAAGGTTTTTAACTTGACAAATTATGTTTTAGTTTCAAACATTTTTAAAGGGAAGCAATACTCAGGAAATTCTTCCTAATAATTTATGCGTTGCTTTCTTTGGAAAGTGAATAGGTGAAAATAAAAGGTAATGAAAGTTGAAGGGCTTTAAATATTGCAACACTGCAATTGCGACCATCGATTTCAATGGTAAAAAGGGGCTTACTAACTTTCCTTGTGGCCTTACAAGCACGAAAGATGCCGAACGTTCTGGACGCCCAGTTGAGGTCTTTACACCCAAAACAATTGAAAATAATTCACGATATCTTGGTGGCCGATCGGTGCGATAGATTGTGGAAGACATAGGCATCTCACATGGCTCAGTCGTTTCAATTTTGAACGATCACTTGGGTATGAGAAAGCTTTCCGCAAGATGGCTGCCGCATTTGCTTACAATCTACCACCAACGGAATCGTGTGACAGCTTAGTTTCTATGGCAAAAATCCATGAAGTAGACTACGATTCGCCCCCTCATTCACCTTATTCTCCGGATTTAGCCCCCAGTGACTATTTCCTATTTTCACACCTAAAAAAATGGCTCGGTGGAAAGAGATTTAGCTCCAACGATGAAATTATTGATCAAACAAATGCCTATTTTATGGACCTCGAAAAATCCTACAGTTAAACGCAAAGTAAATGAAATATGACAATGGTCCTTAAACAGGTGGTACTTGATGTATTGCATTTCATATAACTACGAGGGAAGTTCGAAAAGCAACGGACCTATTGATCCGCCCCCGTATGTATGAGGGATAAAAACTCATACATATTGTATTTCTAAATTTATGTTGTCTTTTTCTTATGGTTTTTTGTAAATAAGCATTTTTGTTATTGTAGGCTTTCACGGATCTAATTCTGGAAGTTGTTTTATTCCCTTGGATTAGAAACCATAAATTGAAAAAAACCTATGAAATTTTTTTAACCACTTTTCTCTTGCAAATTGTGAACCGCCCCTTTAATCGGCGTTTAATATAAAAGTGTTGAATGTAAGATTTAAATTCTAAAGAAAAATATTTTTAATTTTTGGTAGTGCAAGAATTAACAAAATTCAGGTAATTATTTAATGGTGAATGATTAATATTTTTTCTATATAATTTAATATTATTCATACGTTCAAAAATATTTTTAATTAGGAGTGCATTAGAAAAAATTGTTTGTCGAGATAGTGCTTTGCATATAAATCTTTTAGTTTATTCTTGAACAAATTTCAAATTTTCTATGAACCCTACTTACAATTGCATGAAGATAGTTGTATAAACTATGTGCCATTTGTATGCCTTTCGAAAAAAAAGGTTTTTGTCTTTTCTTTGCATAGCTTTGCTTTTTTTTTTATATTTTTTGTGCTTCTATACTAACTTTTTATTTTGAATCTGTATGTCATTAAAAATTACAACATTAAACAGTTTTCTTTTTTGGTCTTCTTCTGTAAATACATAGTGTACAAGAAACTGAAAAAATGAACAACTGAAAACAAAGTAAAAGATTTTTTTTTAAATGTATATGAACTTATAAGCTTTATATGTGTATAGTTTTGTATATTTAAATGTAAGCCACTGTAATTGTGTGAATGTGTTTCAGTGTGAGTAAAAGTTCTTCTTCGGGTTGTTATAATGAATGAAGCCAGGAAGTATAAAAAGCTGCACAAACACACACAAGCACAAGCACTCGTATAGGATCATAATGAAGGACATTGTGGTATGTTAAAGTTGTTGTCGTTCTATGCACACAATCTATGTATGTAAATGTGTTGCATGTCAGGAGTTGAGAGGCACAGGCACTTTAATGTATATTGTGCATTGCTCAATTTCAGTTTCACACATCCGTTTTACATGAACATGATTGTGACTTGTATTTGAACACATACACTGAGAGAATTTTGTTGGGCTCTTTTAAATGAAATTCTTTAGAAAAGTAATGAAGTTCTTTTTTTTATAAAATTATATACCAAAATTTATTTAAATTTAATGAGCCATCACACACGAGACTAATATTTTAGTGGTACAAATTTTCTTCTTTTCGTAACACACAAATGTATATACAAATCTCTGTGTGTGTTAGTATTTTTTTTTTTTTTTTGTATTCATTTAACGTTTGACACTTTTAACAATGTGCAAGTATTGGTTTTGTGCTGCTAATGCGGTGTAGAAGCTGGTTGAAATTTTACGCCAACAAAAAACCATTCTCTTCGCCCAGCTTGCCTACTAGCTGTCATGTTATGCCAGCATAATTGTTCTCGTGTGTGATGGCTCAATGAAATAATTTCATATTTTTTATAAACCTAGCTTCCATCGAAACTGTTCATTGAGTGCATGAAACTTTTAATACAAAATATATATATTTTTTTTTAATTTATATAAAAATACACCCTTAATTTATTAAAAAAAAGTTTTTGTGGATGAGCTCCAGTGCAATTTTGTTCATTAATATCATGCAAATAATTTTCTGAGTGTACTACTTGTGTACTTAATATGTATGCAGTTTATTTTCATAGGCATTTTACCATTTACTTAACATACAAATACACATATTTATACGAGGGTTGTTAGAAAATTGCTGAAAATAATCAAAAGAAATTTAAATATTTAAATGGTAATTGCTAGTGTTTCCTATTCGGCTAATCGATTAACCGATACCTCGATTAATTAACTCTTTATCGGTTAATGTCTAAGCAAATAATTTAAAACTCAAATAATTATTCGACCCGAATATTCCATTAAAATAGGTCGATTAACCGAATAAATTTATAATACGAATTATTCTGTTATTTTTCTTAAAACTTCCCAATATTCTTAACTTTGGCAAAAAAAATGGTAGAAATTATTTTTTAAATCGACTAAATCAAAGCAAGTGTTATATAGGCTTTAGGAAATATGACTGACAATTTTTATTTTTATTTCAATTCCTTTAAAAAATAAATTTCAAATAGTATAAAATTATATTTTAAACCTTCGTATACATGTGTTTCGAGCTGACAAAAGATCTCATCAGAACGCGAAGTTTTAGAAAAGCTAGAGCCTCTAAGCAAGGCTTTAACAAAAAACCTATAATATATATTTTTCTCCTTAGCAATGAAACACGTGACTACGTATAAAATAATAATATAAAACTGCTTTAAATTCGAAAACTGTATTTTCTAAAAATCAATCTCATATAAAATTTTATGAAAAAATTTATAAAAACTAAAAAATAAAATGGAATTATCCCAACAAACAATACTTACAGCTTGCGTACCGTCATAAACGGAATCCACCTCCGTTTACGTACCGTTTTCTTTATCCGTAAACGGAACAGAAAACGGATTTTAAGGAACATCAAAACTGATTAGAATCATTTTAAAAACCGTCAATGACGGACCGTTTACGGACCGGATATATCGGATGAAAAACGGAGTTGTCCGTTAATAGTCCGTCAGTGACGAATCGTTTACGTATCCGTATTCGGTCAAAAAACGGATTTGTGTAAAGGCATATTATTTTAATTGTTAATAGAAAATTTTTATTTTTTAAATTTATTAACAAATATATTAAAATTAAAATAACAAAACTTAATAAACTAAATCCAACAAATACCATATTTATCTCCAGCACAATTACCATCCATTTATCACTGCGACTGTGGCCCATTAAAAATCATGAAAAAAATAAAACAAATATTTAATTTTGGTTTAAATTGTGGTACTTACGATATGATTAAGTGTTATAATATCTCCCATCACTCCCCTAAACCATATCAATAACATAATCTAAAGTTAATTCGCATTTCCGTTCCCATATAAATAAACGAAAATGCAATAAAATAAATAAATGCAATTACGCAAAATTAATAAACGACTTTAAACCTAACAATTCATTTTCCTAAGAATTGTTTTCTTAAAAATTATTTAAAACGTAACAAATTGTTAAATCCAGACTTTTTTCTTGAAAATTGTTTTCTTGCATTTCCGTTCCCATACAAATAAACGAAAATGCAATAAAATAAATAAATGCAATTACGCAAAATTAATAAACGACTACAAACCTAACAATTTATTTTCCTAAGAATTGTTTTCTTAAAAAATTATTTAAGACATAGCAAATTATTAAAACCAGACTTCTTCTTAAGAATTGTTTTCTTGCATTTCCGTTCCCATATAAATGAACGATAATGCAATAAAATTAATAAATACAAAATTAATAAATACAAAATTAATAAATTATAAAAAATTACTAAAAGAAAGAATTGCAAACTAAACTTTTTCCAAAGAATTGTTTACTTGTTAAATAAAAATACAACTCAATAAAATATTTGTAATTAGTATATAAGAACCAAAAAGAATGAAAAATAAAGTTAGTTATATTTTGATCAACTCACCAAAACAATCGTGTTTTTTTTAAACAGTTCATAATTTGAACTTAAAAGTGGCGCAGTCGGTAGGATACCGCAAGTCCTACCCAACGTAAATAAAAATAAAGTTTCAAAAAGTGAAAAAAATTTTTAAAGGATAAGAAAAACCAAAAGATTTCTTCATCCACGCGGTAGGACTCGAAATTTCAATTTCTAGTGCGGTATCTGTGCACAAACCCGTGAACAAAGCCAAGTTTGTATTCATCCCACGAAAGATCGTAGATGAACATACATAGGATATCGAAAATCCCTTGGTAAACACTCCAAATTTTTTTTTTGGTAATAAAAATAACAATATTTTTAAGTGAAAAGTTTTATTCTGTCTCACTCAGAACAACATTCTTAATTCAACCAGTGAAAAAATATTCTGCCTCACTAAGAACCTCTGAATAATAAAAATAACACTATTCTTAAGTGAAAAATTTTGTAAAAAAAAAAAAAAAAAAAAAAAAAAAAAAAAAAAAATAAACAACATTCTTAATTCAACAAGTGAAAAGTTTCTGCCTCACTAAGAACCTCTGGATAATAAGAGCAACAATATTCAACGAGGGAAAATTTTTTGCTTCACCAAAATTAAACCATCAAGTGACAACACATCCAAAGAACAACCATTACCTAAAGGAATCAGAAGTCCTCGATGCCAGTCCACACCAAATCAATATTAAGAGTAAGATTTATTTTTATTTTTTTGTAAAGAAGAACATATACATATACATATACAATACAAATTATAATTAAAACCTAGTATCTTGTAAGTGTTAAATGAATATAAGGGAGAAATTAACAATAGAATCGGAAATAGAGAGAATTATTTTGTATACTCCAAAAGAAGAGGATATTGAAATCCTGGAAAGATACTCTCAACAGATAACATTAATAAAGAAAATTGCAAGAAAGAAATATTTAGTTAAGAAAAGAAAATTAAAACATATTAGGGTGTAAGAAAGACAATAATTACAAAAATGGTAGACCAAGTAGTAGAACAACCTAACAGTCTAACAATAAACCCATTAAAATACTTGAACAGTTTACCAGAATTTAATGGGGACCATAGGGACCTACAAATCTTCACTACACTTATAGATAGGGTACACCCACATCTGCGCACGTTTGACGGAATGTCACAACTACTATTTTCGGACATAATCAAGTCAAAACTGAAAGGAAAAGCCAGGCAGACTATCGAAATCAACTGCCACGCCGTCTCTTGGCCAGAGATAAAGAACATTTTGCAAAACAACTTTGGGGATAGGCGGTCCTGCGAGGAGCTCTTTGATGAGTTAAGGAGCGTAACATTTAAAACAAACACAGTGGAATTTTATGAAGATATAAAAAATAAACTACAGAGGCTAAATAACAAAATAAAAATCATATTAGGGGAAGATGAAGCCGCCAGACAAAGTGCAATCAATAACATGCACACCGCATTAAATATTTTCAAAAGCAAACTGCCCGAGCCGATGAAATCAGTACTATTTTGCAGAAACCCAGCGGATTTAGAAGGAGCAATGGACATTCTGTTCCAAGCCGGGTATGCTTACTCGACGGACAATAATAAATTACACCAAAGAAACAACTCGCAACCAAACAAACGTCTAGATTTTAATAACAAACGAAGACATTTCCAGGACCAACCCATGAACAACACACAATTCAGACATAACCAACAACCTTTTAATGACCAACGAACAAATTTTCCTCGAACGTTTCAGGGACAATACAGACATAACCAACAACAACCTTTGAATAACCAACAACCTTTTAATGACCAACGAACAAATTTTCCCCGAACGTTTCAGGGACAATACAGACACCCCCAACAACCACATCGGAATCCACACAATCAAACCCCATCGAACCCACCTTTCATTCCAAACAGGCAGAACTTCAGACACGCACCGGAACCTATGGACATAGGTAAAATGGAAATATCAGAAAATTTTCGGGCTCCAGCCTCGGGGGCAGGCTACCATCTATAGTAATTAAGGCTAAGTTGGGACACATACGATTAATTATAGATACAGGAGCAACGAATTCAATCTTAAACCCTGGGATTTGTCATCCTAAAAGAATTCACTTAACAAACCCTCTATTGATAAAAACATTACAACACCAACTTTTTGTTAATAAAAAAGCTATAATACCTACTTTTGAAGAATTAGGAGCAATAGGCACACTTGAATTTTTCATAATAAAATTCCATGACTTCTATGATGGTTTAATAGGCAATGATATCCTAAAACCATTAAATGCTAACATAGATTATAAGACTAAGAGTATAACTTTTGGTAACAAAACATTGCCAATGATTTTTGAAGATAATAAATTCAACGACGATGTAATGTGCCTTGAAGAGGATAACGAGAAAATTATAGCAGAAGACATTTTTAGAATAGAAGACAGAATGGAAACAATCAACTTACCTGAGAACGATCGTTTGACTACGCAGAAGGTAGACTACGATAGTTTCAGTACTTTTGAAGGTGGAAATAGTAAACCACCAATAGAACAAATTCGAACGGAGCACATGAATGCTGAAGAAAAGGGACAACTTTTGAAGTTAATAAGGAGATACCCAAACATATTTTATCGGGACGGTACTCAATTAACGTTCACATCCGCTATAAAACATGAGATCAGAACCACCAACAACATACCCATACATACCAAATCATATCGCTATCCCTATATACATAAGAACGAAGTAGAAGCACAAATACAAGAAATGCTCGACAACAAAATTATTAGACCCAGTAACTCTCCCTATTCCGCACCCATTTGGATCGTGGCGAAGAAGGCCGATGCAAGTGGGAAAACCAAATGGAGGCTCGTCGTAGACTATCGGAAACTCAATGAAGTTACCATAGACGACAAATACCCAATTCCTAACATCGATGAAATCCTTGATAAACTGGGAAGATGCCAGTATTTCACCACATTAGATTTGGCCAAAGGATTTCATCAGATCGAAGTTAGAGAACAGGATATTCATAAGACCGCCTTCACCGTGGAAGGAGGACACTACGAATTCATTAGAATGCCGTTCGGGTTGAAAACAGCCCCAGCGACATTCCAAAGGCTAATGAATAATGTTCTTAAAGACTATATTAACAAAATTTGCTTGGTTTATTTAGATGATATAATCATCTTTTCCACCTCCCTACAAGAACACATTAATTCAATTAATTTAATTTTTCAACGCTTACAAGAAGCTAATCTTAAAATACAATTAGATAAATCAGAGTTTTTTAAACGGGAGACTGAATTTCTCGGACACATAGTGACACCTCTTGGAATAAAAGCTAACCCTAAAAAAATAGATTGCGTTAAAAATTTCCCAATGCCTAAAACTCCCAAACAAATAAAACAGTTTCTAGGGCTAACAGGATACTACAGAAAATTTATAAAAGATTATTCCAGGATAGCCAAACCTATGACCAAATACTTGAAGAAGGACACTAAAATGAACATTGCTGACCCAGAATACATAGAGAGTTTCAATACCCTTAGAACATTACTAACTCACGACCCAATTCTGGCCTATCCAAACTTCTCAAAAGAATTCACACTTACGACGGATGCCAGCAATTTTGCACTAGGGGCAATACTTTCTCAAGACAACCACCCAATTTGTTACGCGAGTCGTACTCTTAACGAGCACGAGTGCAATTACAGCACCATCGAAAAGGAACTTCTGGCCATCATCTGGGCTACCAAATATTTCCGCCCATACCTCTTTGGAAGACCGTTTAAAATGGAAACAGACCACAAACCTCTCACATGGCTATTTTCAATTAAGGAGCCAAATTCCAAATTGGTAAGATGGAGGCTTAAACTTTCTGAATTTGATTATAAAATCGTTTATAAAAGAGGGATAAAAAATAACAACGCTGACGCATTATCGAGAATAGAACCCGAACTCGCTAACGTCAATACTTTGGAATCAGAAGTGCTTAAGATAAACGAAACGGAATCCCCTATTAACATGTTTAAGAACCAAATCATCATTAAGAAAATTTCTTCAGGTGCAGCCAGGATAAGGAATGAAAACGTCTTCAGGAATAATAGTAATAGGAATTAGGAAACTCGACAGGGAAACTTCAATATCTCTTTTGAAGAATCATTTCAACCCAAACCAACTGAATGCAATTTACATAGAGAACGAATTTTTTGACACTCTGGAGAACGTATATATGGAACTTTTTTCAGATAATGAGAAATTTAGGATAATAAGATGTACCAAGTTGCTTAGAGACATCAAGGACGAAGAAGAACTGACGAACGCTATAGAAAAAGAACATTTAAGTAAGAATCACCGGGGAATAGAGGCTGTCTTCGGGGAACTAGGAAACAAAATATACAACCCCTACCTAAAATTAAGGATAACACAATTCATTAACAATTGTGAAGTATGCACAATTGAAAAATACGATAGAAGACCACCTAAAATACCATTTAGAGTCAGTGAAACCCCACTCAAACCACGAGAGATAGCTCATATAGACGTATTTTACACTTTGAAAAAGGAACTTTTTATGACAATAATAGACAAATTTACAAAACATGCAGTCGCATACAAGATAAACAGTAGAACTTGGACAGAATTTAAAATTAAATTACTACAGTACATAAATACATTTGGTAAGATAGAAAAAATAGTTGTAGACAATGAGCTAGGTTTTAAAGCCATTCCAATGCGCGAATTCCTCAACGAAGAAAAAATTAACATACACTTTACCTCAAGCAGTAACCACACTTCCAATGCAGACATAGAACGTCTACACAATACCATAAATGAGCATATAAGGCTTTTAAGGCACGATGAAAAGAATAAAGAACAAACAACAGAGGAAAAAATTCTGCGGATAATAGGATACTACAACAACACAATTCATAGCACAACGAAGATCAGACCTATTGATTTCCTGAATGGAAAAATTAATGAGGAGAAATATACAGAGATTCATGATTTAATGACTAAGAAAAAGGAGGAATACATAGGCAAATTGAATAAAGACAGGACAGATGTGACAATAGAGGATGGTTCAAATTATATCAAAGAGATTAGAGGAGGTAAAAACCATAGGAAATATAGGAAGATAGATAGTAGGAAAATCGATGACGACCACGTCGAGAACGTTAAGACAGGGCACAAGTATTATAAAACCCATATCAGACGAAGTAAGAAGTTTCAAGATAGGGATAACCCCAGAATAAAAGTTAAATAATAATATTTTGCCTGAGTATACAGATATATAATATACAATTTTTCCAGATGACACTTTGGATTTTTCTGACAACTATTTTTATGGCTACCTACGGACAATACCTCGACATTCAAGACCTATCTGACAATCATGGTTATATACCAATTAAGATAAAGGATGTAAAGATCATCGATAAATACATTAGAATAATTCACGCTATCAATACTACGCAATATATGGAAACAGCCAATTTCTTACAGGACAATATACATAAACTTTCGGATACCTACACAAACATCACTCCACTATTGGAAAGCGTAAATAAGAACATGGAAATATGTAAGACGAAGATAAATAACTTGACACCTAGATTCAGAAAAAGACGAGGATTAGTGAACGCAATAGGGAAAGGACTAAAATTTATGGTAGGCACAATGGACAGCGACGACGAAAAACAAATTTTCGACAAAATTATAAACCTCGAAAAAAATAACGAAGACACAATGACAGCGTTAAACGAAGTCTCATATTTGAGCACTTCTATGTCAAACAGGATATCAAATATTACGGACCACATAAATAGACAACAGAAAATAATACAGACCTACGTAAACAGATTCAAGACAGGGACGCAGAATAAAATTCTCGACTTAGAGGACGAAACCCTATTTTTACAGAACGTTTTCCGCATTAATAACGACATTAACCTACTAATGGACCATGTGAACGAGATTGGACACGTTATTTTTAATTCAAAATTAGGAATAATCCCTTCGGATATATTAACAGAGGAAGAATTTAATTTTATAGGAAATATAGAATCTTATCTTCAGACAAAAGTATCGCTAGCATATAAAGAAAACTTCATAGTATTGACATTGAATGTTCCAAGATTTTTGAACGAATCATTTTCAGAAGTAGTATTTGAACCAATTCCGGATAATAAAAATAGAACCTTATTACTAAATGGGAACACTGTTCTTATTCAAAACAACGAAGTATATAAATCGAACACATTAGAATATAGAAACTTGGAGAAAATAAATGATAATTGTCTAACGAGTATTGTCAAAAATCTTGAACCTAAATGTAATATGAAATTAACAAAAAACTCAGAAGAAAAGGAAATTTACCCTGGCTTACTTATATTCAAACACTATCAAGATAAAATCGAAACTAACTGTAAACATCCATATAAACTAGAAAAATTTAAAACTTATTTAATAAAATTCGAAAATTGTATTGTTAAGACAAAACTTAAGACTTATGAAAATTTTAAAGTAAATACAAGAGAAATATTTGTCTTAGAAAAATTTATATTAAAAATAAATAAAAACAATGTTCAACTTACTGACTTAGATATCAAGGATATACATTTTAATGAAACCATAAAAATTGTTAATAATAAGTTTCTAAAAAACACTCTGGTAAATACCGGTAGTAGTTTAGGGATTTCTATTATTTTAATTATTATCTTTATCATAATCTATGTAAAAACAATTAAAACAAGAACCCTTATTGTTTCCTCGGCGGAGCCTCAGACTAACGGTGGGGGTGTTATAATATCTCCCATCACTCCCCTAAACCATATCAATAACATAATCTAAAGTTAATTCGCATTTCCGTTCCCATATAAATAAACGAAAATGCAATAAAATAAATAAATGCAATTACGCAAAATTAATAAACGACTTCAAACCTAACAATTCATTTTCCTAAGAATTGTTTTCTTAAAAATTATTTAAAACGTAACAAATTGTTAAATCCAGACTTTTTTCTTGAAAATTGTTTTCTTGCATTTCCGTTCCCATACAAATAAACGAAAATGCAATAAAATAAATAAATGCAATTACGCAAAATTAATAAACGACTACAAACCTAACAATTTATTTTCCTAAGAATTGTTTTCTTAAAAAATTATTTAAGACATAGCAAATTATTAAAACCAGACTTCTTCTTAAGAATTGTTTTCTTGCATTTCCGTTCCCATATAAATGAACGATAATGCAATAAAATTAATAAATACAAAATTAATAAATACAAAATTAATAAATTATAAAAAATTACTAAAAGAAAGAATTGCAAACTAAACTTTTTCCAAAGAATTGTTTACTTGTTAAATAAAAATACAACTCAATAAAATATTTGTAATTAGTATATAAGAACCAAAAAGAATGAAAAATAAAGTTAGTTATATTTTGATCAACTCACCAAAACAATCGTGTTTTTTTTAAACAGTTCATAATTTGAACTTAAAAGTATTAAGCAGACAATGCAAATTTTTTCACAAAATTATTTTAAGCTGTAGGGCAATATTTTTATTTGCAAATTAACATAATTTTGCACACATCATCGTAAAACTTGGTTCCAATTTCATAAATATTTACCTGAGAGGTATTAAAGTATTCGTTTTTTATTACTAAGCAAATCCAAACGCAACGGAAGAAATACTGATGAAAAACAGTGGTCCGTATTTGACGGTACAGAAACGGATACACCAAACGGAGTAAAAACGTATTGTTTTTGAAAATTCAATTATACGGTACGTTAATGTTCCGTTTACGTACAAGCTTTGACGGATACGTATTTTTGGACCGTAAACGTACAGTAGAAGCCGGATTCATGAATCCGTACGTATCGGAGAGTCCGTAAAAATGTTTCTTGTGATGTTTCTAATTTGATTAATCAACAAATTTTGATGAAGTAGAAACTTCAGTGGAATTAAGTTTTTTAATCAAAAATATTAAAGAATTCGCTTATTTGAATTCTTAATTGCACAAGCACAGAAAAATCGGTGATGACGAAATTTGTTATATATTTTCTAATGGATAACCTCTTTAACTCTAAAGCTTAAACTAGATAGTCAAAGAGCCAGGGAGCAGTGGCTCTCCATACACAGAAAAACTATTCACACACAGAAAAAGCTAAAATCGAGTTTCAATTAAGACATTTGTAAATACATTAAAAAATTTAATTGAATTTTGTCCAGCAAAATAATTTGATATATCAATTATTATTATTATTATTATTTTTTTTTTGTTAAAATTAATTGAAATTTTAAATTATTTTTTTTAATTATATTAATTAAATTTTTAATCAAAATTCTTCAACATTTTCAATTAAAATTGTAATTATATCAATTATAAATTTAATCACCAAAAATCAATTTCAATTTAAAACAAATTCTTAATTGTAATTCCAACATCAAATCAATTAAAATTTTAATAATTTATTTAATTGAAATTCCTGATTCAAAGCAATTAAAATTTTAATCAAATTTTAAATATTTTTTTTATCAAATATTCATGTTTGTGTGTAATCCATCAACGCATGAATATTTCTAAATACTTTGTACCAAATTGTTTATAGTTGAACCATAGTACTTTTGAGGTTCCAATAGCACCAAAAAAAATATTATGGTACCAACTTTATCATAACTGGCGCATTCGTCAAAAAAAGTTTGTTCTCATGCTACCATTTCAAAGTTGAAATACCCAAAAATCCTTTTACAAATTGTTAAATAATCAAATTTAGCTTTTTTCTAAAATGATTTTTCTAAGATTTTATTTGCTAAAAATTGAAAATAAATATTCTAGAAAATAGGGTGGCATCATAAAGGAATTCAAACTTTAACAAATTCAAATTTTAACAAATTCAAATTTTAACAATTTTTAAAACTTTAAAATATACCTTTAAAAAGATGATTTCTTGATTGGATTTTTAAAGAATCGATTTGCAAAAGTCTGTTAGTTGTTTAAATAATTTTCTACTTTATTCATTTAATATCAAATTCAGAGAATCAATTTGATTTTTGTGAATTTTTTTTATATAATTAATCAAATTGATTAAGTTTTAACAAATTAAAAATCGTTCCCAAACAGAATCACAAAACAAATTATTCAATCGAGTCAAAATTTAATCATTGATATGAAGTGATAATAATTTAATCATAGATTTATAAAATTAATAAAATGAATTATCAAGCTCTACACTAAAACCAATACGTCATTAATTTAATAGAGATTCTATTTGTATATTTAAACAATGAGTACGGTTCTCTATCTTAAAAAAAAAATAAGTTATGACGCTTTTGTTAATATGCGTAATATAAAAAATATTTTTAACAAACATTTTTTTTTTTTTTTTGATTTGATTTGAGATGCAATTTTGCAATTTAAATTACTGTTTGTTTCATATGTTGTCAATAGTATTTATTGTAAATAAGAATATCTTTTACACCAAGTTCATAATCAATCAATTTAATTGATATGATTTAACTTTTAATTGAAAATGCACAAAAAATCAAAAAAAAAATTAATTGAAAATTTTTTTGGCAATAATTTTTTCTGTGTAACATATTTTTAAGAATTTGTTATAGCATTTTTTTTTTTTTTTTTTTTTTTTTAGGACAGCTGTTATTAGTTTAGGCCTTTTTTTTATCTTTATTCGTGACAGTGTCGTATAAGGAAAATAAAAACCAACTTTATTGACAAATTGTGCAACTTTGGTAAAACACTACTTTCACTGAACACGTCTGACATTTTCTTTTTTAAGAGTCGTCAGAATCCTCTGAAAAAAAGGCCAAGATTATAAGATATGATTCTTTAAACAATCTCAGGATGCTTTGAATATCCCAGCAAAACCACACATTACTAAATAATGGGTAAAGTAATGTGTAGCCATAGGGGCCAATGGATTACTTTACACCTTACTTCATTGATGAATTTTACACGCGATGAGCTTCAAAGTAATGTATATACCCATTACTTTAGAGGTGATAATGTAAGGGGTTACTTATATGTTTGCGAGAATGGAAAGAGTAATGTGTCTAAAAATAAATTTTTTAAAAAAGAGGAATTTTTATTAAAAAAAATATAACAAATATTTTATTTAAAATATTTGTTATTAAAAATAATGTGGTCATGATGGGAATCGAACCAGGGAACTCTGGTTGCCAGCCAAGGACTCTACCCACTGGGCTATCGACGCATATAGTATTTGATTGCTTTAAACTTAAATGAATTGTTGCGCTTCGTTTTTTCGCTGGTGTTGTCAAAACAAACATACATTACCCTTATGCTTACAAAAAAACACAAAGTAATGTATCTAAAAATAGATTTTCAAAAATATTTTAATTATTACTTAACATTTATAAATCATATATTAATATAATATTATATTACTTATTACCTTATGCTTGCAAATAATGAAAAAGGTAACGAGCTATCATTACAAGGTAACGCATGAGAATATCGCACCCATTACCAAAGATTTACTGGGTTGACCTAAACAAACAGTTTAGAAACTAATGCAGAAGACTTAACGTATTATTTCAGCAAAAAGCAGCTCTTTGTGTTCTTATTGATGAAAGAAATACATTTATTTTGCATTAAACAATTAAACGATTAATCGTCAATTTTTACGATTAATCAACCCGAATAACTGTCTAATCATTTTTCTTAATTTTTCGAATAATGACCTAACCGATTAATCGGCAGGTTCGAATAATTGCAAATACTAGTTAATGAATATAAACATGTTTGTAATGAAGGCGCAATTAAGAAATTTGACAATTAAACTTGAAATTTTAAGTACAACAAATTAAATAATAATACGATTTTTTTCTTTTTGTAGTTTAAATTAGTTTGTACTAGAAGTTTTTCTTTCTTTACCTGTTTCAATTATTTACCACGTATTTGATTGAATTCAATTAACTGATGCAATTTTAAAATTCTTTTAATTTTTCCCCCCAAAATAGTTATCAACTACAATAAAATGAAATTCTCCAAACAATTTTTATCTTGTTCTTCTTCTTCTCAACTTTCATTTAATTTCAAACATCTTGTGTCTCTCAAATAAGTAATTAATTTTTAGTTTACAACAATAACAAAATGACAAAATGAACGGACGAACAAACAACGGTCGGTCTAACAAAAACCAATAAAAGTTAAGAAAAGTAAATAAAAAAAAGCTTTGGTGAAAAAGATGGAAAAAATGCATCAAAATGGAATTTAACAACAGCAAAAAAAAATATTCATTTTAAACAATAAATAAAATTGCAAAAGTCCAAAGAACAAAACAGTTATAACAAACTGCTAACTGTTATTTCATTGGCACAACAATAGAATAAAATGAACAATGGGATAGGTTTATAAAAATATTTCAACAATTCTTACAATACATTTATAATATCAAAATGACAAAAAAAAAATAAAATTAAATTTTTAAATTAAAATAAATATACGAAAATGAATTTTCGTTTCCTAAATACGAATCTAAAATATACAAAAAAAAACAAGTAAAAGCATTCGTTTTTACCAATAAAAATACGAGTTTGAAAACAAAAGAAATCCATAAATGAAAATATTTTAAAATATATTTACAAACTCAAAAACAATAATACGTAAAAAAAGAAATTCAATTTCAAGTCCATGTACGACTAAATAAAAAGCTGTGAAACCAGGAATAAACTTAAAAAATGGTACCTAAATTAAAGTAATAAATAAAAAGAAACTGAATACCAAAAATATAAAAATATTCTGAACAAAAATTTAATAAAAAATCTGAAGGAAACAACTACCGACCAATAGCTATTCCATGTTTTTATGAAAATAATAAGAGATTGTAAGTAGAAGATTAAAAGATTATTTAGACAAACATAAAATCATAAGTACCAATAAATTTCGATTCCAAAAAGAGAAAAGATTTAACAAACTACTTGGTAATTTTGTGAATTATATCAATGAACAACTAAATAAAAATCATCACTGCTTAACACTCTATTCATTGACTTTAACAAAGCCTTTGACACATTGTCACACCATAAATTGCTGGTAATACTGGAAAACATTGGAATAAGAGAAAGATGTCTGCAATGGTTTTAAAACTATTTATCATTTAGAAAATACTACGTAAAAATAGCAAACAACCTAAGTAGGAAACTGATATAGAA
Organism: Eustalomyia histrio; assembly: GCA_949748255.1. Lineage (NCBI taxonomy): Eukaryota > Metazoa > Arthropoda > Insecta > Diptera > Anthomyiidae > Eustalomyia > Eustalomyia histrio. The sequence continues at coordinate 217,483,473 of OX456523.1, forward strand.
TATGGTGTACCTCAAGGATCTAACCCTGGACCGATTCTTTTTATTATCTATTCAAAGGGGCTCATAAATTCCTTAAAACTCTGCCAAATATTTGCATATACAGGCGATACTACCCTAATCGTAGCTCACAAGAGCTTGCAAACAGCCATAAATTTAATGCAATATCAGCAACATGGTGTCACGACCATTGATTCCCAGCAAAACTATGGTAATGGGTGAGATATTCTCATGTGTTATCATGTAATGATAGCTCGTTACCTTTTTCATTATTTGCAAGCATAAAGTAATAAGTTATTGATTATTAATTACGTAATATACGATTTATAAATGTAAAGTAATAATTGAAATATTTTTGAAAATCTATTTTTAAAGACATTACTTTGTGTTTTTTTGTAAGCAAAAGGGTAATGTATGTTTGTTTTGATAACACTAGCGAAAAAACGAAGCGCAACAATTCATTTAAGTTTAAAGCAATCAAATGCTATATGCGTTGATAGCTCCGTGGGTAGAGTTCTAGGCTGACAACCAGAGTTCCCTGGTTCGATTCCCATCATAACCACATTATTTTTGATTACAAATAATTTAAATAAAATATTTGTAATAATTTTTTTTTTTAATTCCTCTTTTTTAAAAATCTATTTTTAGACACATTACTTTTTCCATTCTCGTAACCATATAAGTAACCCCTAACATTATCACCTCTAAAGTAATGGGTATATACATTACTTTGAGGCTCATCGCGTGTAAAATTCATCAATGAAGTAAGGGGTAAAGTAATCCATTGGCCCCTATGGCTATACATTACTTTACCCATTATTTGGTAATGTGTGGTTTTGCTGGGTTGGTTATCAACACATCAAAACCATGCTGATGCATATAAAACTTTCACATTTCATATATGCATATATACGATATAAAATAAAAATTCCATATGTCTAAACGAAAATAAATCAAAGGACTTTGATTATAACAAAGACCATTGCCAAACTTCGATAGAAATCGTCAATACCTCACACAGAGAAAAAACATAGTTGCAACATGATCACTGCTACTATGTTATACTTGCTGCATTCGGGTATGATTGTCACAATCAAGTTATTGGTTTAAAAATAGGTTCAAACCATCAATATGGTCGTTATCATCATTATTATAGTAAATATTTTACTATTTCATGATTTTTTTTCAAGAGGAGCAATACTCAAGAAATGTTTCCTACTTATTACTCAAAATGTGTTGCTTTATTCGGAAAGGGGACAGAGGAAAAATGAAAGTTGTTGAAAGATGAAAGACTTCAAATATGTCAACACTGTAATTGCGTGAGAAGATAAATCTTAGAACAGTTGTTGCTCGTCATCTGATAGGAAGTTGGCGAAAATTGTTGAAGCTTTAAGTTAATAGTCCTCCTTTGTTATTTTACTTCGGTGGTGTTAAGTCCTATCAAAACACCGAAGGAGGACGTTGCGATATGTATGAGGAAGAGAAAAATCACACATATTATTTTTTCTTAATTGATGGTGCCATCGCAAGAAATCGAACCAACAATCTTATGTGTAACAGTCCAATGCGCTAACCACTACACCACAAGGCCCACTTTCTATTTTATAGCATGACTAGCTTAAAAGCCCGATACTTCGTTATCAGTAGTTTTAAATATCGAAATATTTTGAGCAGATTTTACTATTTAAATAAATTTGTCTCATCTTTTCAATTGTTTAAATTTAAAGTTTTTAATTTCTTGTTTTTAGGTCATTCAAGTGGCCAGTGTTAATTGTTTTAATATCACTTGTTCCCCTTTCCATCCCATTTCGTTCTCCTCATTAGACAGATTCATTTCCACTCGTTCCAATTCCATTTATTTCCCCTCGTCTAATGTTTCAATTACTCTCGTTTCCCAATCCATTTAATTTTTTTCCCTATCAAGTGTATCGATTTCACTCGTTCTCCATTTCATTCCATTTCAATCCCCTTGTCAAGTGTTTTAATTCCACTCGTACTCCGTTTCATTCAATTTCGTATCTCTTGTCTACTATTTCAATTTTACTCGTACTCCTTCCATTTCATTTCTCTCCCCTACAAATTTGCAATTTTGCCTTGCAAATTATAAAAATTATATCACTAGCTTCCCCCGTCGAACCATCCGGATTGCCTCAAAAAGCCCGTAAGTCGGCCGATATCGATATCAGCCAAATCACCCAGGTCCTCAAAGAAACATGAGCCCAAATGCAGTCCCCTCCTGCGAGCCAGAGCAGGACAAGTGCAGAGAAGGCTCTCCACAGACTCCTCCTCCTCTTCGTCACCACAGCTTCTGCAAAAGTCACTAGCCGCAACCCCCAACCTAACTGTGTGCCTTCCAATCAGACAGTGTCCCGTCATGACGAACACAAGTAGGGATATATCGGGCCTTGACAGTGAAGCAACCTGTACGTGCGCTTCCTATCCAGACGGGGCCACATCTGTCTGCAACAAATACAACCACGGACAGAGGCCCACCTATCTCTTGCCAACCCATAAGCACTCTCCCGCAGCCGAAACTTGCAAGTGGTTAGAGGCATGCCCAAAGATTCCATTTCGTGTGGAATGTGTAAGGTAGTCCCCAGCCTTGCAAGCTCGTCTGCCCTACAGTTCCCTGGTATGTCCCTGTGACCCAGCACCCAAATAACATGGATGCTGAACTGCTAAACCATCTCGTTAAGAGATCTGCGACAGTTCAGGGCTGATGTCGAATCCAGGAAGACAGAATCCAGAGATCTAATGGCAGCCTAAGCTTAGTTGTTAGCATAGAAAATGGTTGCACGGGAAAACGCCCGGGGGTATACGGAGTTTGCAGATAATTACCCGGAGTCCTTAATTTGTACTTTGTCCCACACCAAAATTCTAAAATGTAGCTGATCAATGAGTTAGCACATACTCCAGTAAACACATATTTAAAATTTCAGATTTCTGGCAGACAGACAGACAGTCGGACATTGCTAAATCGACTTGAAATCCCATAAGATCATGAATATACTATATATACTTTATGATTTCTTAGACCTAGATTTCGGCATGTTACAAACGGAATGACAAACTGATTTAAACCCGCACTAAAGTCGACTTTAAATTAAAAACTTATTATTATCTATTTTGCAATTATAGTCTGTTTTAAGTTAAACCGGCTTTAAATGGGTATCACATCAAATGTACCAAATAGCTGCATACATTTTGTACTTAAAAATAAACTAGTGGCAACATTGATCAGCTCCCAGCAAAAAGATGGTATCCACTATTTACCAGTCTATTTACTCGCTTAATTACTTTTGTTTGCGATGTCCAAAAAGTAATGAGTACTCATTATTTTTTGGCTGTTCGTAAGCGAGAGGGTAATGAATTGCTTTGATATTCGGATTAAGAGAAGTTTTTAAATTTAAAAAAGGTGAAAATTTATCATTATGTGCATTTTCCACATTTTTTTCTTATAAAAATTTCTCTAAATCCGGAAATCAAATATCAAATGCCTTTAAAGGAGATAACTTCTGTGGGAACATTTCTAAATAATACCAAAAGAGTTATATGTGAAAGTACCGTAGTACTTAATAATAAAGTACAATCTTTATCAACCCTGCTCAGTAATAGTGTTTACTTATACTCTCCCTTAAGTTGCAAGAGTATGTTTGTATGAGCATTTATTATGTGATTGTTGTTCTTGTTACTAAAAGTTGCTATTTGATGTTGTTTTATTTCATATAAAAATGCATACTTATGTATGTACTCTTATGTCTGTATATAAAATATGTTCTTGTCAGTAATAGTTTGTAGTTTTGTTTGGTACATTTTTGTTGTTGCATTTCAAGCTCTCTTCAGTTTTTTTCGTCTTTTTATTATACAACACATTGAAATGCAGTGCATTTTTCCTCACTTTATTTTTTTTATGAATTGAGAATTTTTTTTTATTTTCTATTAAAGAAAAATAAAAAAAATATTTTCATGTTGTTTTTTTTTATTGTTTTTCTGCAAATGCTATGAACTTCAAATACATTTGTACGTTTGCAAATTACGCACACACAGTATGATTTTTTTTAAACAAATACACAGACACTCGATGTATTCATTGTATTGCATTTTATACGATATTCTTGTTGGATGTTCTTATTGCTACTATTGTTGCTGTTGTTGCTGTTGAATCTGATGTTGATGACTTTGGTAAAAGTTAACATTTTAGCATCTGTACGTTTTGTTGGCAATAACAATTGTATTAGTGTTATACTATTCGATTAGATAAAGTATTTAAATAACCGAGTTAATTGTGAGCTATTTAGATTTTAGTTAGCAACTTAATTAACAACTTGAGAAGTCTGTTTTGGGCACCGCCTGATTTTGAACTTGTTTTGTTTATTTTTTTTTATACAGCGATAGCATATCTCCTCAATAATATCATACATAAATTTCAGAACGAAATTCCAAGCAGTTTCAAAATTAAAGCGTATTGAACTTAAACACCCAAGTCACATTGTATTGGTTTTTATATCATACCTTAAATACACGGAGAAGGTATACATCAGTTTGTCATTCCGCTGTAGTACCTCGAGATATAGGTCTCCCGATCTCCTTATGCAATATTATGCCGATCTAGATATGACAGTCTATCCATCTGTACGGTGAAACCTCAAATTGTTTTTTGTCCTCCTAAGAAGAATGGTAATGAAAACTACCAAAACCGGTTATGAATGAAAACTAAAGGTACTCTAAATTTTTCATACAAATTTGTGTATTTATATATAATACAATTGCAAATGAGTGTCTGGATGCTTACAGGTGAAAATATTTTATATTCACTTCAAAATTTTATTCACCCCAAAATTATATTCACCTCAAAATATTTTTTGGTTAAAAATTATTTTCATATACAAACAATTTTTTCACTTTTGAAATAATTTCTCAATTTCGTTTTTCTTAAACTTAATCGGTAACAACAGTGTTTTTGTTGAAGTGTAAAAAAATTAGTAAAGCCGAATTTAATGCTTTTACAATTTCTTGTGAAAAATTTTGTAAAAATCGAGGAAAACTGCATTTACATATAAAAACGTACCAATAGACAATCCTAGTAAAAAAAATCCCTTTTCTATCAATCAAATAAATTTTGTAAAAAAAAATTTTAGATTTTTTTTTGAAAAGTAACAAAAAACAAGTAAAATGATATAGTAGGCCAAACCCGTCCATGATATACCCTACACCATAGTACAAACTGAGTGATATTTCGGTGGGCGTTGTGGTGTAATGGTTAGCGTGTTGGGCTGTTGCACCGAAGGTTGCGGGTTCGATTCCCAGCGACGGCAACATCAATTAAGAAAAAAAATATATGAGTTTTCTTACCTCATACATATTGCAACGTCCTCCTTCGAAGTAAAATAACATAACAGGGTTATGAACTAAAAAGCTTCAACAATTCCGCCAGCTCTTTTTTTATATGGCGAGCAACAACTGTTCTAAAAATTATCATCTCGCGCAATTGCGGTGTTGCGATTTTTGAGGCCCTTCATCTTTCACCACCTTTCATCTTTTTTCTATCCCCTTTCGAAAGAATGCAACTTATTAATTACATAGAAAAAATAAAACCGAGTTTCAATTAAAATATTTCTAAATACAATTAAAAAATTTAATTAAATTTGTACCAGCAAAAGAATTTGTTATATCAATTATTTATTTTTTTTTTTTTTTGTTAAAATTAATTGAAATTTTCATTTATATTTTAAATCATATCAAATAAATTTTTAATCAAAAATCTTTAATATTTTCAATTAAAGTTTTAATTATATCAATTATAATTTTTATCTTTTATTTAACCTTTTTCTTTTGTTAATAACTAATTTGAGCTTAAGGTTTGTTTTTTCAATATTTTGCTACTCCATTGTTTAGCATCTGCAGGAAAAATAATTGTAATGACAAATTATAAACAAAATGAAAGTTTCTTTCCTTGATTTAGTTTTTAAATCTGATTAAATTTTTACAAATCGATTTGCAGAGTTCTAATCATTGTTGGAATAATTTTCTACTTTATTTAATTAATATCAAAATCAGAGAATCAATTTGATTTTCGCTGATTCTTTTCATAGAATCAATGAAATTGTTTAAATTTTAACAAATCAAATAAACACAAATCGTTCCCGAACAGAATCACAAATCAAATTATTCAGTCGAGTTAAAAATGCATCATTGATATAAAGTGATTATAATTCATATAAAATTAATAATATAAAATAAAATGAATTTCAAGCTCTGCATTAAAATCACTAATTTAGCAGTAAAAGCCAAATTTAATTTTGTTTATCAATAAATTTTCAAATCTAAAGCCAAATCCCCTATAGGTGGTTTTACACACTATGTATTTTACAGTGGTTTTGTCAGCTTCACGATCCATCTGTAATTGCGCATGTCTGTCAAAATTGTCAATTAACAGACGGTGTATAATTTTTGCTTTCACACTTACGTTTTTGTTTTATCTGACATAACCTACATAACAGCTGTTTTTGTTATGACTTTTTTTATTTTTTGCGAAAGTTTTGTGTTCTTAAAAATAAAGTTTGAAAAATGGAGTCAAAAATTGCAATTTTCAGCATTATTTTAATAATAGCTGCCACAAAATTGAAAAATAAAAAAATTAAGCAAGAAAACTCAATGAAAAACGTGCTTTATATTTAATGTTATTAATATTATTGCTGCCACAAACAATTGACTCGTAAAACAGCTGATGTCAGGTGCTTTGTCAGATGAAAATAGAACACACTCTAATTTAAAATTTTCACACTGTAAATGCAGGCTGACATTTACAGAAGCTAATTTTCTTTGCTTTTACACACCATGTATATATTTTACAGTGGGAAATTTGACAAGCACACTGTAAAATACATAGTGTGTAAAACCTACTTTATCTGGCAACTCTGATGTGTACACACTCCATAGAATATGTTATTTTTGTAAACTTTAACAATGAGTGCGGCTTACTTTTTGAAAAGAATGAAGTTATAACACTTTTATTATACGCGTAATATTAAAAATATGTTTAATAATTTTCTTTTTTTTTTTTTTTTGTTTAGGGATTTGAAATGCAATTTTGCAATTTAAATAACTGAAATAAAAGTTAAGAAAACAATAAATCAAAATAATATGAATTTTATATGTTCAATAGTGTTTATTGTAAACTAGAACATTTTTTACACCAATTTTATTATCCAATAAAAATTTCATCGATATGATTAAACTACACTAGGCAACAGCCATTTTGTTATTTGGTTCTAGCATACTTTTTCTCATGGATTTGGACCTACTGAACACGAAAATGAATTTTAAAAATTTTTCTGTCGATTGGTTTGCGAGATACAAATTTTTTATTTTTTTTTTTTTAATTTTTGGAGGTACACTTACTATTTTGAGCATATCTTTAGTCTTCTTTGACCTATTTTATCCTACTACTACTCAAATTAAAGACAATTGAGCCGTCTACAACTTATTCTCAGAAAATTTTCAAATCGGGTTAGTAGTTTTGATGTTGGCGGCTTAAAAAGGTTAAAAAACTGCGTTTTTTTAGTAAAAATGTGGCTGAAAAATTCATATAAAAATTCATATAAAATGTAAAACGCGATGTTAACAGCGATTTTAATTTTTTTACGTATAGCTGACACTTTTCCAAAGAAAATAAGCCCTTACTTAACAAAATCTGATGACAAATGGCCGACTTATTATTTTTTTGGTAAACGACCGAAATTCCGCTATTTCACGATTTTTTGATTTTCATTATTTGCACAGCTTACCTACCCAACGCAAACGAATAAATACATTTGAACTTAATTTAAAATAAACAAAGTAGTCTTCGTATATTATTTTTTAATTTATTTACAGCACTACATGCTCAATGTATCGCACAATTAGCTAAACTAACGAAATTAAACTAACTAATTAAATTAAGCAAATCAACGCACAAAAAAATGAGTAAAAACAAAGATATAAGTGTACATTTTATGCCATGTGGAAAAACTGCTGACTTCTTCTTTGTTTTTTGTATTCGCTGCAATCGGTCTCACGTATTAGGGTCCAAATATAGTCACCCATCATAGCCGTGTCATAGTTGCCCTGATAGCGTCGTTCCATAGCCTTCAATTCCTGATGAAAGCGCTCGCCGTGTTCGTCGCTCACGTCTCCTAAATTCTCAGGGAAAAAATCCAAATGAGAATCCAGAAAGTGTATTTTAAGTGACATGTGCACTCCCATGGCTTCATAGTTCTTTACCAGATCCTCAACTATGTCCTTATAATTCGGGCTTTTGTTGTTTCCTAAAAAGTTTTCCACAACAAGCCTGAAGGAATTCCATGCTGCGGCTTCGATGGGTGATAACAGCTTTGGGAATTTTTCATCTTTCAACATTTTTTTTATCTCGGGTCCTGCGAAGACTCCTTCTTTAATTTTTGCCAGCGAAAGGTAAGGGAAAATTGACCGTAAATAGGCAAAAGCTTCACCTTCTTTGTCTAATTTTTTGGCAAAATTTTTAATCAAACCCAATTTTATGTGCAGCGGCGGAAGTATTATATTTTCACGGTTCTCTATTAGTGGTTTGCGCTGAACATTCGCTTCTCCAACTACAGGTTTCGTTCGTACCGGCCATTTTTTTTTTATATAATGCTGATCATCAGCGCGGCTATTCCAAAGGCACAGAAAACAGCAATGTCGCGTATAGCCTCCTTGGAGTCCACACAGAATGGCCACAACTTTAAGGTCGGCGCATATTTTCCAATTGTATTTCCTATACTCTATGCATTTCAGCAAAATGTCCATAGTTTCATAGTTCTCCTTTGAATGAACCGCATGAGCAATAGGAACAGATGGCTTTTCATTCCCATTATGTAAGAGAACTGCCTTCAAGCTCTCTTTGTTGCTGTCAATAAACAACCTCCATTCGTTGGGGTTGTGAATTTGGTGAAGCTCTTGGAACAAGCCTGAAATGTCGCTGCAAAAACATATTTGGTCTTTCTTTGTATAAAATTTTGCATACTCCTTGTGACGGTTTCTGTACGCTGATACTTTCACTTCTGAAGCCGCAAATCCACACTGTATCATCCGAGACGCAAAAAGTTCGGATTTCTCCTTAGTGAGACCAAAATCGCGCACCCAATCGTTTAGTTCGGCCTGTGACAGTAATTTTCGCTTTGCACCCGGCTCAAATTCGCTTGCATTTGACTCAGACTCTTCTTCTGACGATTCTGCTTTTTGAAGAGATGCACCAGGGCACACTGGATATGGAACATCATGCGAATGTGGTACTGGAAGCGCAAACGATCCCACTTGAGCGTAGTTCCATTTAAAAAATCTTCCTACCCCACTGTTTGTGGTGAGGCAAAAATAACAGTCTGTGGAATGGCATAGCGGCTTTTTCCACATCATTGGTGTATCGAATTTCATATGGCGGCTAAAATTAAAATAAATTACTATATTCGCTATGTATAATGTGTTTAAATAAAAATTCTTACCTTCCGCCAGCTGCCCAGTTGGTTAAGATTATATAGCAAAGATCACACAGCGACTTAGGTGTCCATGGTTCTGTGATATTTGGTGAAATACCAAAATAATTCAAATAGTGCAATTGTACTGCTGGAGTAAACTTGTGTGCGTGATTTTTTTTTATAAACTGGCCACAAACATTGCAGAAATTGTCTGGATCGTTCAAACACTCGAACACACGTAGTCTTTTACTCATTGTCTTCCTTGCGTTTTCTAAATATTAACTTCTTTACACTTTCACAGACAGTTTTGAAATGCAATTGATAACCGTGTCTCCTTATGTTTAAATATGTATGAGTAAATTAAAAAATAATATACGAAGACTACTTTGTTTATTTTAAATTAAGTTCAAATGTATTTATTCGTTTGCGTTGGGTAGGTAAGCTGTGCAAATAATGAAAATCAAAAAATCGTGAAATAGCGGAATTTCGGTCGTTTACCAAAAAAATAATAAGTCGGCCATTTGTCATCAGATTTTGTTAAGTAAGGGCTTATTTTCTTTGGAAAAGTGTCAGCTATACGTAAAAAAATTAAAATCGCTGTTAACATCGCGTTTTACATTTTATATGAATTTTTATATGAATTTTTCAGCCACATTTTTACTAAAAAAACGCAGTTTTTTAACCTTTTTAAGCCGCCAACATCAAAACTACTAACCCGATTTGAAAATTTTCTGAGAATAAGTTGTAGACGGCTCAATTGTCTTTAATTTGAGTAGTAGTAGGATAAAATAGGTCAAAGAAGACTAAAGATATGCTCAAAATAGTAAGTGTACCTCCAAAAATTAAAAAAAAAAAAATAAAAAATTTGTATCTCGCAAACCAATCGACAGAAAAATTTTTAAAATTCATTTTCGTGTTCAGTAGGTCCAAATCCATGAGAAAAAGTATGCTAGAAACAAATAACAGACAAAAGTTTGTTATTTGTGACCTAGTGCTATTAATTGAATATAAACAAAAAATCAAAAAAAAAAAAAAATAATAATTTAAATTTTTTATGGCAATAATTTTTTCTGTATAGCAGGAAGAATTTTCGAGTGTCGAAAATGTGCTTTAACGCACTTTTTCGGAAATTTCATTCAGATTTGTTCCTATATGTTCTGCCTTATTAATTTTTTACAGGTCCAAAAGTGATATAATTTTTTTCAAATTCTGAAGCATGATTTATGAGTTTAGGGTGTATTGCATTCCTATTTGGATTATGACTGTCATATTGCAATGATACAAAAAAATAAAACATAAAAACCAAAACAAAAACAAAAAAACCTTGTCTCTTGTTTCTCTTCCATAAAATTTATATTAAATGTTTATTATTTTAATAAAAAAAATAAATAAATTAAATGAAGTTTTTTAATAAAATTTTGCTTTTAAACTCACGGAACGAGAATAGAAATCGCTCAAAATGAAAACATGAAGTAAAAAATAACTGTAAAGTGAAAAACATAAACTTTTTATTACTTCGCAAAGTAACTTTATTTGAAGATGGCCCCCTGCAGGTTTCATGAGCAAACGGACATGGCTCAAAAGTTGTGAATCAATCGCAGTACTTGTAAGTGGGTTTGTATTCATTGCTATTGGTAATTACAAACATCAACCCAAACTTATAATACCCCAGCAAAACTTTGGTAATGGGTGCGATACTCTCATGCGTTACCTTGTAATGATAGCTCGTTACTTTTTTCAGTATTTCCAAGCATAAAGTAATAAGTTACTGATTATTGATTACGTAATATATGATTTATAAATGTAAAGTAATTATTGAAATATTTTTGAAACCCTATTTATAAATACATTACTTTGTGTTTTTTTATAAGCAGAAGGGTAATGTATGTTTGTTTTGACAACACTAGCGAAAAAACGAAGCTCAACAATTCATTTAAGTTTAAAGCAATCAAATACTATATGCGTCGATAGCTCAGTGGGTTGAGTACTTGGCTGGCAACCAGAGTTCTCTGGTTCGATTCCCATCATGACCACATTATTTTAAATAACGTTTAAAATATTTGTAATAATTTTTTTTTAATAAAAATTCCTCTTTTTAAAAATCTATTTTTAGACACATTTCTTTTTCCATTCTCGTAAACATATAAGTAACCCCTTACATTATCACCTCTAAAGTAATGGGTATATACATTACTTTGAGGCTCATCACCTGTAAAATTCATCAGTGAAGTAAGGTGTAAAGTAATCCATGAGCCCCTATGGCTGCACATTACTTTACACATTATTTGGTAATGTGTGGTTTTGCTGGGACTCTTTCCATACAGTGGTGTAGGGTATACAAATTCTATTAAGTTTTATCGCGAATACCAAATAATTGATAAAACACTAAAATATGAATAAATACAAGCATTTTATATGCAGCAGGCAAAATGCCATTTGCAAAGTCAAGAGGTTGAGAAGATGCGGCAAAAGCGTTATCAGCATCAATTTTATCAACAAACAAAAAAAAAACACTAGCACACCCTCACATACATGCGGATGCATACTATGGCAATAACAACAATTTTGTTGTAGAAACAAGATATTCTACATGTACAGCTATCCCTCGATTTAGGCGGTTAAATGAGACCAAAAGATACAACAGCCCTTTGAGTAAATTTAATCTAATTCTTTTTTTTGGGATTTTTTTGTTATGTTAAAACAGCGTAATTTTAGAGTGTTTTTTATGTATAATTATATCAAAATCTCTTAAATTCAAAATGCCGTTAATTATGGCTTTGCTGTATCTGTGTGTTTTTGTTTCTGTCTTTGTTGTTGACTACAAAAGCAAGTCATGTGTAAACGCATGTTAAAGAAAAATACCCCTAGAACAATTTTTTTCCGGAATTTTTGTTTTTAATTTTTTTTTTTTTTAATTTTTTCTCGTCTCTCGTCTATCTTGCCATCTATAAACACTTGTCTGTAGTGGGTGTTTGATATTACCGTTGTTGCTGTTGCTGCTGTTTTTTTTTAAACTATCATATAGATATAGTGATTGTATATTTAAATGCATGTGTATGTGTGTGTGCTTGTGGAAGTGTGTGCAGATTGTTTTTGTCGGTATTGTTTTTTGCATGTACGTACATATATTTTTTTACTACAACATACTAACATATATTGTTGCTTAGGGCACTTTATTTATTTTTTTTGTTAATTGTTGTTGCCTTAAATAGCATTGTGTCGCCACAGGATATAGTAGATTTATATGTAATAGTGGGTGTGTGTATGTGTTTTATATATATATATGTGCAACATTGGTTATAAAACATACATTTACGTATGTATATGTAAACTCCTTGTTTTGCATGTTTATTTATGGTATTTTTTACAGATTACAACATTGAATAATCATTCGTACACTATGTTTTAAATGTTTTTTTTTTCTTTTTGTTAAATTTTATCTCATGAAAAATCAGATTTTAACGCATAGTTGTAGAAGAATTTTTTTTATATTTATTTGAAGGAATTTTTATTAATATATTTTTTCGTTTTTGCAATATATGATTTCCTGTGTAAAATGCAACTGAGAATATGTCAATTAGTTATTGTTTATTAAACAGTACAACAAGAAATTTTAGCGTTAATGGTTCTAATGTGAAAAGTCTAGTATATTTTCTGTTATACAAAACCCTCAATGAGTTTTTTCAAAATTAGCTCGCATAGAAAAAACTAAAATTGAGTTTCAATTAAAATATTTGTGAATACACAGAAAAAAGTATCACAAACATTTAAGTAATTAAAAATATTTGTTAAAACTCACGTTTGAGTTCTAACAATTTTTTGTTTGAATTGTTCGTAAATGATTATTTTTCATATAAAAATTCTTTGAAAATAAAAATTGAAGTTACAAAAATATAACAAAAAGTTTTTTGTATTTACAAATTCCATTGTTGGTGTCTTTTTAAAAAATATTTTTTTTTTTGGATTTACAAAAATGTTTTATGGGAGATGTTCAATATTATACACTGAATTTTGTAATTTTATTCTGTGTACATTTAAAAATTTAATTGAATTGGGGCCAGCAAAAGAATTTGTTATACCAATTAATTTTTTTAGTTAAAATTGATTGAAGTTTTTCAATTATTTTTTTAATCATATCAATTTAAGCTTTAATTAAAGTTCTAATGAAAAATCAATTAAAATTTTAATTAAATTTTTAATTGAAATTCCAGATTCATATCAATTAAAAATTTCATCACAAACATACGTATATGTTTGTGTGTAATTCATCGTTTCTAAATATGTTACTTGGTACCAAATAGGTTCCAATGGCAGCACAAAAAATATTATGGTACCAATTTTATCATAACTAGTGCAAAAATCTTTAACGAAATGTTTAATAATCAAATTTTCCTTTTTTCTAAAATGATTTTTCGCAGATTTGTTTGCTAAAAATTAAAAATAAATATTCTAGAAAAAGGGTGGCCTCATAAAAGATTTCAAATTTTTTAAATTTTTGAATACACCTTTAAAAAGATGAATCCGTGATTTAATTTTTAAAACTGATTCAATTTTCAACGAATCGATTTACAAAATTCTTTGTTTGAATAATTTTCTACTTTACTCAATTATTATAAAATTCTTTTCATTGATTAAATTTTAACAAATCAAATAAACAAAAATCGTTCCCGAACAGAATCACAAAACAAATTATTCAATCGAGTCAAAATTGAATCATTGATATAAAGTGATTATAATTTATTCTTAGATTTATAAATTAATAATATGAAATAAAATGAATTATTAAGCTCTGCATTAAAACCAATACGTAATTAATTCAGCAAAAATGATTTTCGGTTATCTATCTTAAAATATATCCAAATTTAATTTGTTTTTATCTATAAATTTTCAAATCCAAACAATAAGTGCGGTTCTCTTTCTTAAAAAGATGAAGTTATGAAATCTTTAATTAATACGTGTAATATGAAAAATATTTTTTGAGATGCATTTTTGCAATTTAAATAACTGTAATAAAAGTTAAGATATAAATAAATCAAAATAATATGACTTTTATATAACGTCTATAGTATTTATTGTAAACTACAATATATTTTACACCATGATCATTTAATTAATATGATTAAACTTTTAATTGAAACTGAACAAAAAATCAATAAAAAATTTAATTGAAATTTTTTTTAGCAATAATTTTTTCTGTTCGTATGTTATCTTGTGTGCAGCGGTTTAAAAGTTATGAGTAACACTCTGATTATACCTATAAACTCTCCATACAAAAATGTGCATTTCAGTAATGCCCGAAAATTTACATTTTTGTGATATATTTAGAGATCAGATTTCAATAATTTTGAATCCTAAACTACTCAAGAAAATAAAAGCAATCTGAGTAAAAATCAGCTGTGATCACTATTTGAAGAGGTGAGAAAAGAAAAATCTGAGCTAAGTTTGCAAAATACATTGGAGGTTTTGTTTTAGCAATAGTTCACTTTTATTTCGCATATGATCTATTAAAGCTGATAGTATCAATATAAAGGCAATCAAATAGAAATCTAACTCAATAAAGATTGTTATATCCTCCACCACATGTGATGAGTGCAAACATATTTATATCCGTGGAACGCCCCGGTAGGCTAGTTGGTAGCGTGCTAGCTTATCAGAGCGGGGGTCGTGGGTTCGACTCCCACCAAAGGCTCTGGTCTGTTTTCGCTACAACGAGCCGAAAGCCTTCGTTGCTAGTGATCGGTTAGGGTATTAAGATATAATTTGTAATTATATGTTTAATAAAATAAATAAATATTTATATCAGTATATGATTCCGTTGAAAACATGTAAAATATAGGTCCTAAACCCCATGGATTAGGTTAGATTAGGTTAGTGGTGGCCAGTGAGACCTATTGTGATACCATGAATCAGATGGATCACTGCTAATAAAACTCTACATTGTAGCCGCTGGACCTCCGTACGAAGCTTAAGAGGTGCGATGTGTCAGTAATGCAGAGGTTATGAAAGTATCCCGCAGCTCCCACATAAGTAGTGTGACCTCCAACTTCTGCGCGTGCCACCCGTTAAGACTGTCACTTTATCAAAATTATCTCTCCTGAATAGCGATAGAAGCCCTGGTGAACCTAGAATCAAAAGCGAACCAGATATGCCTTTTAATCACAAAAGTTACAAAGTAAGCCCATCTGTGATCAGTGGCCCTCTCTAGTCAACGATGTTGACTCCAAGAACTTGACCGCAGCGTTACTATCAGAATAGATCTTAACATCAAAAGTTTGCTTCCAAGCCAAGCGGCAACCTCCCCAATTGCCATGACCTCAGCTTGAAACAAGCCTGTGGGAAAACAGGAGTGAGTTGGGAATTGGGACCTGTTCCGTTATAGGTGAAAACAAGACCGGTTCATAAATAACCTAACAAGTGAACGGTTTAAAAGTCTAAATTTACGTGATTGGTCTCAAAGTACCAGACATGTGGTTGATAAAAACAGGATCGGTTTCTATATACATATCGCATCAGTGTCTATCACGAATTGGATCTAAAAGTACTAGTCCTGTGTTAGGTGAAGATAATACCGGTTCTTAGAAAACTTCCCACATTCTCGTTTTAATAACTTCTATCATATTAGTCCTGTGATATGTTCATTGGGGATAGTTGTGTGACATGTTCTTTTAGACCAGCCCTGTGACATATCACAGAGGACAATTGACTCCCTCCTAAGACAAATCCATGTTAAAGTGGGCGGTCCCTAGCCCAATAAACCTGTCACGTAACGTGTCCTGGGAACTGACAATCTTCGTGCCAAAATTCCAAACCGAGTTTTCCGAAATAAACCCCGAATACAACTGATCCGTCCGCTTTAAAGTCATGTCTTCTCACCCGTAGCCCAGAAGTCACTGTTTAGTATATGGATGGTAAAAAGGAGTTCATGAGCAAATACCGAAACCTTATGATCCATATGGTGGAAAACCCCTGTTCCTCAATATCTCACTGTGGCCACACCCATTTCTAGTGTTAAAGCCACATCAGCCGCTACCTGTTTCCCCAGTGTATGAAAAAAAAAAGATGCCAGTGATGATCACCAAACCCATTCTCTGAATTCTCTGAAAATTTTGAAAATAGGTCAGCTATTCCGGCCGCCACGCCATCACCCCATAGAAAAGAATAAGGCGAACGATTTTGGAACCTACCCCCTACTTGGAAATTGTATTGGAAAAACAGCTTACTGTCCAGAATAACACCAAGATACTTGGCTCTGTTAGAAAATTGGATTTCCACATCGTCTAGAGTAATAGCCAGAAAAGCTTAACCGTTATGATCCCTTTAAAAAGTTTATAGGCTCCGTTTTGTTAGGATTAATCCCAAGTCCAGAAGTCCCTCTCCAGACAGCCAACTCTGTCAGAGTCGTCATCACAATATTATTTCAAATGAAAGTAAGCTTCCCATTTATCACTATCGCCACGTCATTAACGTAGAGCAACACATTGCTACGGCTCCCCCCAAGGAGAGAAGTACAGGATTATATGTAAGAACCAAACATGTCGATGCCTCAGAGAGGTTTTCTATGTCCCCAAAGAAACATTTCCATGACATGCATTTAGCTGACCTAATCTTCCTCGTATACTATTTCAGTTTCAATTTGTATATTTTCATTTATTAGATTTTAAAACTCTAATACAAATCCTTAAGAAGTTTTTATCAAATACAACAATATTTATATTTTTAATTCTAATATTTAGAAATGTAAAATCTTAAAACAAAAGACATTAGTTACAAATGGTATTTTGGATCATCAGTTCACCTTATTATTAAGGCAAACAAATTTCAAGGCAATAAATTAAATTCTAAATTTCACACCAAAAATTCTATAAATCCTTTTTCTTTACTGTGTTAATAATAAAAATCTTCTTTTTGCCTTTAATGTTTTTACCTAATAATATAAAGTTATAAATATGATACAATATATGTACAATATTTAGAAAATTTCACTTATGGCCTACAAATAAAACAACAAGTCACACTGTTCTTGGGAGTGAAAGAAGTATGACTGAAATAGATCCAAAATCTAGTTACTTTACGCAGAAATAAAACATGGTTGCAATATGATCACTGCTACTATATTGTGCTTGCTGCAATCGGATATGGTCGTCACAACCAAGTAATTGGTTTTCTAACCATCAACGTGGTCGCTACCATCATTATTTAGTATATATTTTACTATTTTATGATTGGCACCTTCTATTTTATATCATGATTGGCTTTAACCATACTGTGGTAACAAAAATTCTGACTATGAAAAGAATATGATAAGTATACAACGATAAAATGGTGGCAACAATCAATAAATAATTATACAATCAAAGAAAAAAAAGTTCTCAAAGTCTATGATTTTTTCCTTAACAATTTTTCTTCAAAAAGTCCTTAATATTAAGTTTTTTTTAGAAAAAACATTTCTAAAGGAAATATTC
This sequence comes from Eustalomyia histrio, assembly GCA_949748255.1. Taxonomy (NCBI): domain Eukaryota; kingdom Metazoa; phylum Arthropoda; class Insecta; order Diptera; family Anthomyiidae; genus Eustalomyia; species Eustalomyia histrio. The sequence goes on from OX456523.1 coordinate 217,501,402, forward strand.
TTAAATTTAAAGAGCTTTTTCATGGTTTCTAAGAACTTTTCCTTTAAGAAATTGTATTAAATTATGGATGATATAATCATAAGATAGTTATGAGGGACCATAATATGAAAACATTTTGAGCATACTATGATTACGTGCAATCATATTATGATAAATTCAATATAAAATATTTATTTAGGACCATAATATGGTAATTTTTTAATTATAATATTATGGTAAAAATATGGTCATTTTATTATCATAATATGATAACCATAATATAGTACGATTATGGTTGGCACAAGCATAAACCCAAAAATATATGATGCTCTTCGAATATGATTGACCCAACTATGTTTTTTCTTTGCGTGTTAAGAAATTTCCACATCATTATTAAATAGATTGAAATTCTGTAGGAATCAAAATCCCAGCAGATCCTTTTCCATTGATATCGACATATTAATATCAACTTTGATTTTTATTACATATTTCAGTCCTATAAACGATGTAGAAACTTCATATGATACTTGGCTTTGGATCCATTTTATTCAAACTTTTTTAATCTTCAAGAACAGTGTGAAGTGTAATAACGTTGTCACATACAAAAAAAAAAGCGATTATAATAAAAAATTTCTCGTAGATCCTTTTTTGTTGCTTTTGTGTAAATATTTTAGCAAAAAAAAAAAAATAATAATAAACAGTTAAAATAAACAACTAGTACGTGTACCTGTCTACACACATACTCACATATAGTACAACAATACAGCAACAACAACAACAATGTTTCAATAATCCTTAAAATTAATTTGAAACAATATTTTTTCAAAGGATAAGCACCATTTATAAACATATACTATATATGTACATTTATTTAGCAATATTTTAACCACAATATTTATATAAGTAAATCATTCTTAAACACACAACACACAACCCACACCCCACCCATTTGCAATTCTGGCTACCTAGAAAATCAGCTACCAAAAAATACCCGTTAATCTTACTTTAGTTTCAAAGTAACTGCATGTAGTTGTGGAAAACACTCATATTTCAACACTATTAAAAATTGTACAACAGCTATAATACACTTTAACACACACGCACACACACACATTGCTATAGAAACATACCCTGGGGTCAAGTGTCTACAAGTCACCACTTTTGTCTACTATTTTGGGTGACTTTTTGGTGACATGTCCACAAAGCGTCTATACATTTTACATTCCTTTTTTGCAGCTGCAAAGCTGTGCTTGTTCTTGATTTTTTTAAAATGTTTTATTTTGTTGAAAATACATGTGCATAGCTGCATGCAAAATTAAAGTTTTTAATAAAAATATAAAGAAAAATGAATTTAAAAGGTAAATATACAAATTTGAACAAAATATATAATGAGCAAAAGAAATTTTAAAAAACTTGTGAAATAAAGCAATCAATTTTGTATAAAAACAAGTAAGAGCGGCTAAATTCGGCTATGCCGAATCTTATATACCCTTCACCATGGTTGTGAAAATAGAGAAGTTTATATATGGACATATATGGAATAGACAGATTTATATACGGACATCTTTCAGTGAAAATTTACCATTTAGTTTAGTGATAAAACTTGGACTCTGAAAGATTTATGGTTCCCGAAAACAGGTATTTAAAAAAATTTATGTTTTGGTCATAACTACTAAAGATTTTCGATCTTTAGATATATAAGACGTATCCATAGGTCATATTACAGCTCTAAAATTTTAGTTTTTATAAAAATTTTGATGGTTTTAGCCCATTTATGGAGTATTTAATTACGGTCTTAACATTCTTAAGATATAAATTAATCTATTTTGTGCCACGCCCAATTCAAGGATCCCGCCCACATTTGGTCAGATGTTGTGTATTGATAACCAAGATGCTTGCACCTTATTTGGAAACTTTTCATCTTTCCGTTCTCCAATTATACAGAAAAGCTGACCGACATCGTTAAGCCAACTGTCGCATTTGTTTTGTTAAAAATAAAAATAAAAAATAACAAAAAGTCTTAAGAAAATAAAAAAAAAGTGTTAAAAAAATATAAAAATAAAAAAGTTGAATTGACGGGGCTCGATCGCGCGACTAAAAGAATAAAAGTATTTGTGACAAAGCGCTTAGACCACTGAGCCATTGAAGAACATAAGCAAACGTCGTTAATAGAAGTAAATAAAGAGTTTTCGTTTAAAACAGATTTGTTTGGGTTTTATTTAAATGACAAAGCTTTGTATGGATTTGTTGTTTGTGGGCAAAAGGTGAGGAGGTGAAAGACATAAAGTTCAACAAATAAAATAAAAACAACAACAATCACGATCATAATGCCAATCAGTGTTGTAATTTTATTTTTCAAAAATCTTTTTAGTTTAAAAAAAAAGCTTTTTTCGACCAAAAAAATATTTTTTTACAAATCGTTAAAAGAAATCACTAGAACTGCATGTGTTTTATTTCTACAAATACGTTTGATTTAGCTGGCAAATTTGCATTTGGGATTTTATTTCACTTTTTTATAACAAAATATTTTTAATTTATTTAGCTTAATTTTAAAAATTTGATGGAAAATAGTTTATAATTTTTTTTTTATAAATTATTATAAGTTATGACCTAAAATAATTGCACTCAAAGGGAAATTATGTATAAAATGTTCTTAGTATATGAGAAACAAAAAGGGTTAAAAATCTTCTTATAAATTCTTTTAAATCGGAGTAAAAAATAGAAATAAAACCGTTTGTATTTTGTTTGTTTCAGAGGGTTTTTATACAAATTTTGATGTTTTTAGCCTATTTATGGATTATTTAATTATTAATATAAAATTTTATTTAAATTAATTATTTAATGTTAAAAAAAAACAAAAAATACAAAGTCTTAAGAAAATAAAAAAAAATGTACAAAAACAAGTAAAAAAGGGCTAAATTCGGCTGTACCGAATCTTTGAATACCCTCCACCATAGGGGCTGGAGATGATACTAAATTTTGCATGAACTGTAATATGAATATGTTTTGTCAATTTATGTAACGAACTTTTGTTATTTAGTTTAGTAATGTTATTTATTTAGTTTTAGCAATGTTATTTACAGAGGTCTGCTCTGTTAGCGACTTTAACATTGTTGATTTTTACTTTAACAGTTATCAGAGTAACACACATATAGCTCTAAGAATGTTATAATTCTCTATGTAAGACAATAAATGTAATCGAACAATAAGAAGCAGGGATGGAAAATATGTTTTCTGTTATTGTACCAACCAGACAAACAAATTGTACTTTTTCGATCCTCACGGTACCAAAATTTGTTCCGCTTTTTTAACAATTTGATCGTATTAAGTCAGATTTGCTTAGACACTAAAAAGACTTAAAAAATTTAAATTGACGGGGTGAAACAAAATTTATCGTTAACCACAAAACTTTGTAAAATTTTACTCTAATTTTTATAAATGTCACACCTTTTTTTCTGTGTGTCCGCCTCCCTTGGAGGGCAATTTAACCTTTTCAGGATTTGCTATTAAAAAATTTAAAGGCATTTAATAGCTTTTTAGAAATAATACACTTTTTCTTATTTTTTTGTTTTGAGAGGTAATTTAAAATCAGCAGTTCAACGTTGCCATTTCCGAATATTTTAGTACAATGTGTATGTAAACATTTGGTACATTTGATGTGACACCAACTTAGAGCAGGTTCAATTTAAAACTGACTTTATTTTTTATTATAGTAGCTGAATAAATAAAAACAGGTTTTTAATTTATAGTTGCTTTTAAAAAAGTCGATTTTATGTTATGTTGTTTTATCAAGTTATAAATTGAAAATTTTAAAAAATTTCAAATTGTACTAAATGAGCCGCGGTAATACCACGGTACCAACCAAGGTAAAAATGTACCAAAAAAAGTACAATTGTACTATGTTTTCCATCCCTGATAAGAAGACTTAATAACATTTTTACTTACTTAACAGAAAAAAAAATAGATACAGAAAAATTGTAGAAATTTGTATGGAAAATTTAGAGGTACCTTCACATTTTCACTCATAACTTTTGAACCGCTTAACCGATTTTGCTCATTTTAAATACCAAACTGCTCGGGAGGATGTTCAATAATCTGGGTAAAAACAGGCACCCCCGCTTGCGTCTTCGCGTCGTGATCGTGATTTCAACAGACAGACAGACAGACGGACAGACAGACGGACATCGCTAAATCGACTTAAAATTGCATAAGGATCACGAATATATATACTTTATGGGGTCTTAAACCTATATTTCGACATATTACAAACGGAATGACAAACTGATATATACCCTCACCATATATGGTGGAGGGTATAAAAAAAGTTGAATTGTGTCTTGAGTAGGATTCGAACTCGCGTTCTTAGAGAACAAAAGTATTTGTGACATAGCGTTTAGACAACTCAGCTATGAAGGCCATATGGAATCATCGTTTATAGAGTTAAATGAACAGTTTTCTTTCAATAGGGATTTGTTTGGTTTTTATTTAAATGACAAATCTTTGTATGTGTTTGTTGTTTGTGTATAAAAGGTGAAGAGGTGAAAGAAAAGAAATTGATATGTTTGTTATGCGTAATATTCAACATACATATAAAAACAAAGGGATTTTACGGAAAAAATTAGAGGTAGTCCTGGTTTCTTGCTAATATCTCAGCCATTTATCAACGGATCTGGCTGATTTTTAATAGCAAGCAGAAATGGATCACATTTAACAGAAATATATAACAATCAAGTCCTCATCATGTCTGGGGTCTTCAGAAAACCCATTTCAACACACAGACGGACAGACGGACATCGTTAAATCAACTTCGCTCTTCATAAGGACCCAGAATATATATACTTTATAGGGTCTAAGATCAATATTGTAGAAATTACAAACGAAATGACAAACTTATATATACCCTTCCACCTGTGGTGAAGGGTATAATAAGAAGAAAGAGGCAACAATTTTTAGTGAAAATTGCAACTCTAGATATTTTGTGGAGCCTGATGAAGATTTTACGGAGCCTGTGGATGATTTTGTGCAGTCTTTTGCAGATTAGTCTACTCCAAAATTAAATTTGCACGATTTTTTTTTTACTTTAATGAAATTTATAAAAAAAAATTTATTAATAAAATATATAATTTAACAAAACAAATGCACCTGTTTAAACTTATTCCTTCCTAGTGTGGAAATCTAGAAAAAGTTTCAAAAGTGTGGACTAGAATTACTAAAATGTTTTAGTGAATCTTTGGTTCCAATGTCAACACCTAGTCAATAGTTGTGTAGATTCGCAATGACAGGCACATGGTAAATGTCTACAGCAGAAAGCGTTGGCTGGGGCATGATTAATCAGTAGTACTGGTGACAAAGTCAATAGTGAATCAGTACAGTTTCACTATCGACATTTCCTACAGGGTACACTTTAACACACACACACATTCCTATAGAAACATACTTTCATTCATATGTGTTTTTTTAAAACAGGAATTCATGCTACACACTTAACGTGTATGTGTGTATGTAAGGTTTGTGGTAATAGTATTTATAAGGGAAAACTTAATATAATAGATTCTTTAGAATCTATTGGGAGAGATATCACCTAAATGTGCTACGTTTTCTATCACAGATAGATTTTAAAATCCGTTCGTTAAGAAAATATCCTTTCTTTGAATGATAAATCAAGAAAATATGTCAAATTGTTTAGAAGACTTTTAGATTTAACTTTTTGTTGATCAAGTGTCTGAAACTTTCCCCAAATTATAAAAATTGCAACTACTCACCTTAAAAATAAGAACGTATAAAGAAATATTTTGGTAGTTTGCGTGTAGCCATTATTATTTACTTATTTTCTTTGTACTTTTATTTTCAAATTTTTCTTCCTTTTTTTTTGAATAATGATTTTTACTTTATTTTGCTTTTAGCAAAAAGTAATTTACTATTAGAGGAATTTTTTACAGGAAGTAGTGCCAACACCTACCTGGAAAGCATTATAAAAAAAAAATTATTTTAAAAGTGTAAATCAACGGTTCCGATTAAATTAATTCATATTATATTTAGAAGCAAGAGAATACCAGCAAAATGTTTCACAACCATTTACCTCTAAATCTATGCTTCATAAACAGGTTCTTAACTGATTCCGGAGAGTCCTTATGAAAGATTTTACAGTCATAAAGCTAATTCTATAACTAGTTCTAGAACAGTTTATACTACACTAGTTACTCACTTATGTTTTACAACCGGTTCCTTTTTATGAAATTTTCCATTTCACCACAATTAGAACAGGTTCTAAAAGCAGTAATAGGACTAGCTCTGGGACAGTAAAAGCTTACATTATGACACCCAAAAATCAGTTGTAGAACTTGTTTCCTGGACCCGGAGGTAAAAGAACCTATTCTAAAATTGATTTGTAATGAACCGAATCCAAACAAGTAAAAAAGGCTTAAATTCGGATGTGCCGAAATTTTGAAAACTCTCCACCAATATCCAAAATAATTGTCCTATAAGTAATGTAGAAAACTTTTGAAGTAAAATTATTGAGGTGCAAAAAATTTTTTGAGGTGAAAAACTTTTTTTGGAAAAAACAAGACGAAATATTTTACTTGCCGGTAGCTACTATGAAATTGTACAATACGAGGGGGATCAATAAGTCCGTGACTTTTTGAATGAAACCCGTTTTTTTTTTTTTTTTGTAAAAAAAAATATTTTTCAACATAATCTCCTTTTAGCTCAATACACTTAGTCCAACGTTTCTTCAATTTTTGTATTCCTTCCAAAAAAATAGGATTTTTCGAGGTCCAAAAAAAAAGGCTTTTGTTTCATCAAGAATTTCATCGTTGGAGCTTAATAAATAGGAAACAGTCACTGGGGGCTAAATCCGGAGAATATGGCGGATGAGGTATCAATTCGTAGCCCAATTCATGGAATTTTGCCAATCCTTTTAAGTTGTCACACGATTACGTTTATGGTCAATTGGGAACAAACGCGGCACCCATCTGGCAGACAGCTTTCTTTAATCCAACTGATCATTTAAAATCGAAACCACACTACCATATGAAATGCCTATGGCATCAACAATCTCACACAGTTTTACTCTTCGATCGACCAACACCATATCGAGGATTTTTTCGACATTTTCGTGTGTATTAACCTCAATTGGCCGTCCAGAACGTTCAGCGTCATTTGTACTTGTGCGAACACCACTTTTTTTACCATTGAAATCGATGGTGCAGAGTCCCCATAGTATTTATCAAGCTTTTTCTTGGTTTGATTGACGGTTTTTTTTCGCAAAAAATAATGTTTAATGAGCACTCGAAATTCACTTTTTCCATTTTTAAAAAATCCACGAGGTTGTATGTTTGAACAGCTATTAAACGAATGCATTCCATTCTGATTTTTTTAATGCTGTGTTCTTTAGTTCGGTCCAAGTAATTTCTATTACCAATCCATCGCCATTTTCGTTTTCAAATTTCAAGTGCGATGGATTGTTGTTTAGACAGCTCTCATAGTTGTACATTGCTAATGGTGTTTGGATAGAAAATCCGTAGGCAGCAATTAGTGAAAACTTGGAGGGCATTGATATCTTGGAAAGCCGCGTTTCAGGATTCGCAGTCATAAAGAAGCACGGAATTGACGCAGGAGTTGAATAGGTTGAGTTTAGTTCGAATTGATATGTGGCTGGATCTCCGTATTGCGTTTGGTTGACCAAAAGATTGTTTGGCTTTATTAACGCGGCAAGTTACAGCCGCCCTGGATCCTCCACTTGCTTTTATAATACTACCCATCTAGTTCATTGTTGCGAATTGTGAGTTTTTTGTTGCTTGCGGTGTTGATCTTCGTAATCTTTGTTTTATGGGTGTTTATTTTAAGTCGGCATTTGGTAGATTCAACAGCTCTTAATTTATATGTCGGAAAAATTGTGTGCCAGCAAGCAAAAATCATCCGCATAATCCAGATTCTCCAAACGGTGGTTCAGGATCCAAGTGATGCCTCTGGGTTCGGTAGTAGCGACTTTCAACACATTGTCTATAAATATATTATATAGGGGGAGTGATAGTGGACAACCTTGTCGGACTCCAATTTCAACATTAATACCCTGCTGATATTGTCTTCGTGTAGTATTTGACAGCGTGCCCTGATGAGATCTATATTTTTATTTAGTATTTCCTTGCATCTTAATGCAGCCCATATAGCGTTATGGTTAAGAGTGTCAAAGGCCTTTTCAAAGTTCACCCTTTTTTGGTATTTTTATATTTTTTTTTATTAATATTAAATATATAATTACAAATTATATCCTAATACCCTAACCAAGCACTAGCATCAAAGGCCATCAGCTCGTTGTAGCGAAAACAGACCAGAGCCTCTGGTGGGAATCGAACCCACGACCCCCGCACTGAGGAGCTAGCACGCTACCAACTAGGCTACCGGGACACTTACCGGTATTCTTATGATTAGTCCTTCTTTTAATTCGTGGTATTGTGTCTCTGTAAGCCACAACTTTTCTATGATGTCATAGATAAGATCTGCACCATTGCCATGGTCAACTTGTGGCTTTTATGGCGTTTATTATTTCGGCCAGAATTCTTATGTCCGTGGAAATATCCGACCTCACACTATGAAATTCGCCTTTGCAAGCTATGAATGGGTTATGTGAGCTTTTCAGAATTTCGAAATAATACTCAACTCAGATATTCATAATATCCTCGCCGTCTGAGTGGTTTTGTGAGGGGTGGTTTCCAGTTGATTAATTTTTTTGGTGATCTTATAAAAATCCCTGGATCTGTTAGTTTCCGCAGCCACGTGTGCTTCTTTGGAAAGATTTTCTGATTGAAAGATTGCGACAACCAAATAATTCGGTTTCTGCAACCAAACTATTCGGTTGGCAAGAAATTCGGTTGTCACAATGAATCCGTTTGCTCTGTATACAAAGTCCCCTCAAAATGTATGTGTTCTTATAAATATTAACAGCCATATACAGACAACTAACTTGGAGCCAATCGAATAGTTCGGTTGTGGTAACCGAATTTTTCGGTTGTGACAACAAAAAACCGATTGAGGCATGAGTAATTTGACTGTGACAGCAGTATTTCTGTCGCCTCAATATCATTTTGTAAATTTTTATAACACACTTTAAAATCAAATTAACATGCAAAACAACAATAAATTTTCATTATAAGACTGTTATAAGGACCAACTAAATATCTGTCATTTATTCTCACTTAGTCATTGAACAAAATAGTGTAAATACCAAAGTTTTTTTTGCTTACTGGCTATGAAAAATTGATCCATTATGACTACCCGAAGTATGTATATGAAGCCCAGCCAACCAGCCAAATTTGAATATCCATAGCGCCAAGGTAATGCTGTGAATTTGGGGGGACCAGACGATCACAGACGAGCTGTTCCAAACACAAATTGATTCGTTTGAAGCGTTTGCTCTGAAAAAATTTAAATTAAATATTTTGATTTTTCAAAAAATTTTTACATTCGTTATTCAATAAAAATTTTATAAAAATAACATTTTGTAATCAACAATATTGTTAAGGACTAACAAGATTTCCAATATGGGGTCGGTGAATTGGCCGCCTAGATCGTTCGATTTAATGCCTTTGTGATGCTATGTCAATTTTCATGTCTATGTATAGTGACAAGCCCGAAACGGTTGACGCATTGGAAGTCACTATTGAAGAATTTATTCGTGAGATACCGGCCGATATGTTGGAAAGAGTATGCCAAAATTGGACCCAGCGTATAAACCATTTGAGGCGCAGCCGCGGTCAAAATTCACATGAAATCATCTTTAAACATTGAATTATACAGACCATTCTATTGACTCAAATAAATATTTCATACATTTTTCTAAATTTTATGTTTTTTTTAAATCAAATCCGAAAGCTCTTAAAAAATCACCCATTAGTTGCACTCACAAAAAAAAGTACCCCAACCTATACTATCCAATTTTGATGCAATTTCAATATGTTATAGAAGACAATATAAGATCAATCAGTCTCGGCTTTAAGGCCACCTCGGAATTTTAGGGGTTCAAAAATTTTTACTTTTCGTTTAACTTTTTTTTTTTTATTTTAGGTATTTAAATTAAAGAAACAATATGCAAATATGGTAAAATTATAAAAGGGATTTTTGACGGCTTTTTACTGGTACCTTTTTTGGTACCTTTTTGCTTTTCTGAATTTGCTGTTATAAAGAATTTTAAAAAAATTTGTGTTTTTTTATGAAGAAATATTTCGATATGGCCGGCAAGTTCACATATTATATTTTTTACTAAATTTCAGCAGACAAGTATATGTTTTTTTTATATTTTTCCTATTTTGGATTTTAACGAATTTTTCTTGAAGCCTTTTTATGGTACCTTTTAGAACAACTTGACAACTCTATGCTAAAGCATTATGTATATCGAACTGCCTTCTTTGACAAATAAATATATTATTTTAATGCAGTTCTTATGGAGAATTTCTAGCGTTTCTGACATGCTGCCGAACAAATAAGTACACAAAAATGCCCTTAATTTCCTAGGTGGCCAAAAAATAAGTGAAACAGGTTGTTTACTTTGTCATATATTCAAATATAATCGAAGTGTTTAGGTTGGGGGGCTTTTCCTGTCAATGCCTAGAGAACTTAAATTATTTTGTGATGAAACAGTGAATCATTTTTTTATCAATCTAAAGTCGCTGTGGCAAAAAAAATATGACATATAGTGAAGTTTTTTTAAAAAAAAATATATATATAAATCTTTGATTTCAAACCAATGTTTTTTTAATGAACTACAGCTTTATTAAACTTTTTCCTCAAAGAGATATTTTTGCTTTAAAGTTGAAAGAATACAAAAGAACAGCAACAACAAAATCGGCCCAGGTGACTAACTAAAGCAAATTTCTTTCATGTTTATATATTTTCTTCCCATTCCACAAATGACTTGACTTTGTGCAAAAACAAAAAAAAATGCGACTTGTTTTAGTTATTTGGTCATACGATTTAATTTTCTTTTGGATTATAATTAAAAATAAAAAAAAAGGAAATATAACAACGAGCATAGGTGTGTTAACTACACACATAAATAAATATGCACATACACACACACATGCATAGCCACTACTTTTGGGTTATTTTGGTTAAACAATTTTGTATATTTTTTCTCATTCGCCTTCTTCTTCGTCTATTGTGGTGCTGTTGTTTGTTTGTTTGTTTGTTTTGTGTGTTGGCTGCTCTTGGAGCACAACATTATTGTACATGAGTGTGTGTGTTTATCTTATCCTTTATGTATTTGTGTGTGTGTGTATTTGCTTTTAATTGTATGTTTATACGTACTGATGTTATATTTACCTTTGTGCTTGAAAAATGTTTATTTTGTTGTGGTATTTTGTTGTTGCAGCCAGCTACAAATTTTTCTCTTCCAACTATTTTTTTTTTATATATATATTTTCTTCCTTAGTATTTTATATTAGTTTATGTCTCTGTGTGTGTGTGTGTATTTTAATATATGTTAGTATGTTAGTAGTTGTGCTGCATTAATGAAAATAAGCTTTCAAAAAAATATTAAAAGTAATTTTCATATAGGGTTTTCTTGTTTACATTTTCTTTATTTATATTTTTTTTCTTTTTAGATTTTTGTCTTTTTTCTCTCCCTTAATTTAGTTATACGAGAAAATATGCTTTTATTTGATACTTTAATTTAGGGGTAAAATTGTATATAAATTGCAAATTTTGTTAAGTTATGAATGGACGAAAGAAATTATAAACATAATTAAAATGTTAAAAATATTATAACGTATACAAAGTGTAGTATCATGTTAAAATTTAAAATGAGTTTTGTGTAATAATGTGCCAAAAAAAAAAACTTTGTCCATAGATTTTCTTGAAATATGGCTTGTTTGGCGTGTATTGTATCTTCTTAAATACCATGACAATTTTCTTTGCAAGATTTTTTATTTTTTTTTTTTTTGAAAATAGAATGTTTTATTGCATCATAAACAATCAAAACAAATAACAACATAAATATTTATTTAAATTAAAGCTTTTTAACCCAGGTGAAAATGGGATCATATATGATCATAATTGGCTCGTATATGATTATATATAGCTATATCTGATCATACATGTCCATATATAATTTAATATATAACCATATATGGTTTCATATATGTTCTGATCCGAAATATGGCCGTATTTGACAATGTATGTTTATATATGATCATATATAATTTATATAGTATAGCCATATTAACTCAAAGTTTGGATCTGAAAATTTTTGGTCATGTTTGACCATATATGATCATATATTGAAATATATACGGACATATATGATCTGCTTTATATAATCTTATACAAGCCCGTATATATGCATATATATATATATTTGGATATTTATCGGGAAAAATTAAAAAATTTAAGAAAATTTTCGGGTCCCAGGTGAAAATTATCATATATCGTCATATATGATGTCATCTATGAGCATATATGGTTTTATGTATGAGGTGCATATATGGTAATATATGATACCATATTTGGCAATATATGATAATATACAGGTTGGTTGAAAAGTTCCTGCGCTCAACAAGAGATGGCACTGCTAGCTCCAAACTTTTTTTTTCTCAAGTTGGTATTACTGTCCTAAGAACAGATGCAAAGTTGCAAGTCATTCTGTCGATTCTTTCTTTGTTTACAAGCCATTTGAAGTTGATGTGTCATTGATTTTTTTTAATATGGAAAAAATTGAATATCGTGCAGTCATTAGATTCTTTGTTTTGAAGGGTTTAAAAGCAAAGGAAATTTATGAACAATTGTTAGAAGTGTATTAGGAGTCCTCACCTTCAAAACGCACCGTTGAATATTGGGCTGGTGAATTTAAACGTAGTCGTACCAGCCTTAAAGACGATCCACGCGAAGGACGACCAAAAACTGCAACCAGAGCAGAAATCATTGAGCAGGTACACAATATGGTTAGTGAAGATCCAAGTTTGACTAAGCGTGAAATTGCTAATGCCATAGGCATCTCAGACGAACGAGTAATCCGTATTTTACATGAAGAATTACGTATGAAAAAACTGTTTGGAAAGTTAGTGCCGCACACATTAACAATTCAACAAAAACTGGATCGAAAACAAATTTCTCAGCGTAATTTGGAGCGTTTTAAGCCGAATAAAACACACTTCTTGCGTCGTTTTATAACTATGGATAAGACTTGGATCTACCACCATGATCCTAAATTGAAACAAGAACGTTTAGAGTGGACTGAAGCTGGTTGTTCAGCTCCAAAGCAGGTGAAGTCACAACGATCAGCAAAGAAGGTTATGGCATCAGTTTTTTGGGATGCAAAAGGAATTTTGTTGATTGATTATCTTTAAAAAGGTAGACCAATCAACTCTGAATATTATTGCAGCCTTTTGGATCAGCTGGATGAAAAAAATCCTAAAAAAAAACCTGGTTTAAAGAAGAAAAAAATAATTTTTCATCAAGACAATGCACCTGCTCACAAAAGTGTTTTGACGATGGCAAAATTCAAAGAATTAAAGTACGAATTGCTTGAACATCCAACGTATTCACCAGATTTGGCTCCCAGTGACTACTATCTCTTCAGAAATCTCAAACGATTCCTTCGTGGAAAGCATTTTTCGTCGAATGAAGAGGCCATATCAGCCGTAGACGGTTATTTTGCAGAGCTTCCGGAAAACCATTATAAGGATGGGATAAAATTATTGGAAGATCATTGGAACAAGTGTTTTGAGCTTCTAGGAGATTATATTGAATAAAAAAATATATTTCGTAACAAAAACAGTATTCTTTCATTTCGAGCGCAGGAACATTTCAACCAACCTGTATTTCATATATTGCTCCATATATTGATTCGTATATGCCATATATTTTTATATGTGAATGCATATATTATTCCATATATGGGTAATATGTTTCCTATCAGATATGGTCAAGATTTTTTTCAATTTAAGCTTGTGTTATACCGAATTAAGACCCAGCGCCAAAATTGGTGTGCACATAAGACTTTTAGTAATTATCATTCTTTTTGTTATCCCATTTTGACCAGATTTCAAAATGTTTGTTATTGGAGAAATTTTAATTTTCAAAAAAAGTCATTTAGGCTTCAGATCCATTGTTGGTGAGTATACGTAACAATAAACTTTGTACTTTTAACGTCATTACTTTAATTTTTTCAACTTTTCAATGGAATGTGGCCAAAAAAGAGGATGGGTAAAACAGAGTACCTTCAATATAAATAGAGGCAAAATAATGGCGAGCTTAAACGGCTCCAAAAACGTCTCTTTTTTTGTTTTCTTGTTAATTGATATTTAAAACTTTTTATAAGTTTTCTTTATTAATTCAGTTTTTGAACATAACATTTAATTTTCTTTAAAATAGTTTTAAACCATAGGGGATCATGGATTACTGTACACCTTACTTCACTGATGAATTTTACAGGTGATGAGCCTCAAAGTAATGTATATAACCATTATTTTAGAGATGATAGTGTAAGGGGTTACTTATACGGTTACGAGAATGTTAAAAGTAATGTGTCTAAAAATAGATTTTTTTAAAAAGAGGAATTTTTATTAAAAAAAATTATTACAAGTATTTTAAACGTTATTAAAAATAATGTGGTCATGATGGGAATCGAACCAGGGAACTCTGGTTGCCAGCCAAGAACTCTACCCACTGAGCTATGGACGCATATAGTATTTGATTGCTTTAAACTTAAATGAATTGTTGAGCTTCGTTTTTTCGCTAGTGTTTTTAAAACAAACATACATTACCCTTTTGCTTACAAAAAAACAGAAAGTAATGTATCTAAAAATAGATTTTCAAAAATATTTCAATTATTAATTTATATTTATAAATAATATATTACGTAATCAATAATCAGTAACTTATTACTTTATGCTTGCAAATAATGAAAAAGGTAATGAGCTTTCATTTCAAGGTAACGCATGGGAATATCGCACAATTTACCAAAGTTTTGCTGGGAAACTAACGATATATATTTGATAATTTTGTTTTTATTATTTTTGTTTTATTATTCGAAACTTGTTCGTTAAATGTTTGTTAAAAATTCCCAAATTTCTTTAAAATGTATGAATTCATCAGCAACTCAGCAAAAACATTGTATAAACTACTTACACGCTTAATAACTTTTGTTCGCGATGTCCAAAAAATAATGGGTACTCATTATTTTTTGGCTGTTCGTAAGCAAGAGGGTAATGACTACTCCTTACATTGTGTTTTTTGTAAGTGAGAAGGTAATGACCACTCATTACTTTTGGGACATGGTGAACAAAAGTAATTAAGCGAGTAAATAGGCTGGAAAGTAGTTGAAACCCTGTTTTTGCTGGGAAAATGTAAATAGAAGTTTAATCTTTACAATTAGTTTTAATAAAAGAAAACAATATTTTTGTTGCAAACTAAAAAAAAAATTTTGTATATACTGAAAAGTACTCATATGTGACCATATATGAACATTTATATATGTCCATATATGTGCATTTACGGACATATGCCTTCAAATTATGGATTCGAGCATATTTGGAATAATAAATGAACCCATATATTACTATTTACGCACATTTTCACCTGGGATCTGAAAATATATGGTTACATATGAGATAATATATTTCCAGCATAATAAAATGGATGTTATTCTTTACGAATCTCTCTTTCAGAACATCCAAAGAAGTTAATTGTGCAAATTTTTCGATTTGTAAAAAGTCATTTTAAGCAACTTCCAAAATGTTGATATTATCCCCTACTAGTAAAAAAAAATAATTATTTAGTTATTCCATAAATGGTTAATTCTTGCATTCTTAAAATGCCTTATTGAAAACATATTTTGCATACCAGTGATATTCACTTTGTCCTAGTCGAAATAATAATTCTTGGCGTGTTTAAGATCGCATTTTTAACTAAAAAAAAGCCACTCCCTATATTTATTTTGTAAACCCTATATTTAACAACTTCCGTAAACTAATGAAAAAGTTCATCTGCTCATCGATTTTTCATAGCACCGAAACAAACTACTTCCTCCCAATGACACGCCAATGTCAAAATCATTAATGATTCACCGAAATTTTCACAACTTCGTGCTCAGTAGATGTAGTGTTTAACTACTTCTTCCTCAGCTCTTATTTTGCTGGGTTGGAATATACGTACTTATATCTTCAGCTATATCCATATATTATAATATACAATTCTATAAACGTATATGATCCCATTTTCACTAGGGTTTCCAATTTTTATTTATTATAGAGCTGTTTTGCAATGTTGTTGATAGTATTAGTCCGATTTTTGCATTATTCCGATTTGTATCGTATATTTTTTTATTTAACCAATCTATTTCATACCTTCTGATTTTGTTTTAGCAATTTGTTTGATATTTTTTAGCAATTAAAATTAGTAAGCGCTTACAAATTTAAAAACCGTATTCGTTATTTTTGAAAACTTTTAAGGAAATGGTCTTTAAGGAACTGGTCTGAAAACGGATTTTAATAAAAATTTAACAAAGAAATATCATAGATACACAGAAAAAAATGAAATAGGATTTCAATTACAATATTTGTAAATACAATTAAAAATTTAATTAAATTATGTGTTATATCAATTAAATTTTTTTGTTAAAATTTTTCAATAATTTTTTCAATCATATCACTAAAATTTTTAATCAAAAATCTTCAAAATTTTCAATTAAAGTTTTAATGATATCAATTAAAAGTTTAATTAAAGTCCTAATCAAAAATCAATTAAAATTTTAATCAAATTTTTAATAGAAATTCCAGCATCAATTCTATTAAAATTTTTATCAAATTTTTTTAAAGAAATTCCAGCATCAAATCTATTAAAATTTGAATCAAATTTTTAATAGAAATTCCAGCATCAAATCTATTAATATTTTAATAAAATTTTTGTACCAAATAGTTCATAGAAGTACCATAGTACTTTTGATTTTCCAATACCACCACCAAGGTACCAACCTTATCACAATTGGTGCATAAGTATCCGCAGTGTTGCCAAAAATGGAAGCATTCCATTTTCCCATTTTCAAAGTTGAAATACTCAAAAATACTTAACAAATTGTTAAATAATCAAATTTTCCATTTTTCCTAAAATCATTTTTCGCACATTTTGTTTGCTAACAACACTAGGTCACAAATAACAAACTTTTGTCTGTTATTTGTTTCTAGCATACTTTTTCTCATGGATTTGGACCTACTGAACACGAAAATGAATTTTAAAAATTTTTCTGTCGATTGGTTTGCGAGATACAAATTTTTTAATTTTTTTTTTTTAATTTTTGGAGGTACACTTACTATTTTGAGCATATCTTTAGTCTTCTTTGACCTATTTTATCCTACTACTACTCAAATTAAAGACAATTGAGCCGTCTACAACTTATTCTCAGAAAATTTTCAAATCGGGTTAGTAGTTTTGATGTTGGCGGCTTAAAAAGGTTAAAAAACTGCGTTTTTTTAGTAAAAATGTGGCTGAAAAATTCATATAAAAATTCATATAAAATGTAAAACGCAATGTTAACAGCGATTTTAATTTTTTTACGTATAGCTGACACTTTTCCAAAGAAAATAAGCCCTTACTTAACAAAATCTGATAACAAATGGCCGACTTATTATTTTTTTGGTAAACGACCGAAATTCCGCTATTTCACGATTTTTTGATTTTCATTATTTGCACAGCTTACCTACCCAACGCAAACGAATAAATACATTTGAACTTAATTTAAAATAAACAAAGTAGTCTTCGTATATTTTTTTTTAATTTATTTACAGCACTACATGCTCATACATATTTAAACATAAGGAGACACGGTTATCAATTGCATTTCAAAACTGTCTGTGAAAGTGTAAAGAAGTTAATATTTAGAAAACGCAAGGAAGACAATGAGTAAAAGACTACGTGTGTTCGAGTGTTTGAACGATCCAGACAATTTCTGCAATGTTTGTGGCCAGTTTATAAAAAAAAATCACGCACACAAGTTTACTCCAGCAGTACAATTGCACTATTTGAATTATTTTGGTATTTCACCAAATATCACAGAACCATGGACACCTAAGTCGCTGTGTGATCTTTGCTATATAATCTTAACCAACTGGGCAGCTGGCGGAAGGTAAGAATTTTTATTTAAACACATTATACATAGCGAATATAGTAATTTATTTTAATTTTAGCCGCCATATGAAATTCGATACACCAATGATGTGGAAAAAGCCGCTATGCCATTCTACAGACTGTTATTTTTGCCTCACCACAAACAGTGGGGTAGGAAGATTTTTTAAATGGAACTACGCTCAAGTGGGATCGTTTGCGCTTCCAGTACCACATTCGCATGATGTGCCATATCCAGTGTGCCCTGGTGCATCTCTTCAAAAAGCAGAATCGTCAGAAGAAGAGTCTGAGTCAAATGCAAGCGAATTTGAGCCGGGTGCAAAGCGAAAATTACTGTCACAGGCCGAACTAAACGATTGGGTGCGCGATTTTGGTCTCACTAAGGAGAAATCCGAACTTTTTGCGTCTCGGATGATACAGTGTGGATTTGCGGCTTCAGAAGTGAAAGTATCAGCGTACAGAAACCGTCACAAGGAGTATGCAAAATTTTATACAAAGAAAGACCAAATATGTTTTTGCAGCGACATTTCAGGCTTGTTCCAAGAGCTTCACCAAATTCACAACCCCAACGAATGGAGGTTGTTTATTGACAGCAACAAAGAGAGCTTGAAGGCAGTTCTCTTACATAATGGGAATGAAAAGCCATCTGTTCCTATTGCTCATGCGGTTCATTCAAAGGAGAACTATGAAACTATGGACATTTTGCTGAAATGCATAGAGTATAGGAAATACAATTGGAAAATATGCGCCGACCTTAAAGTTGTGGCCATTCTGTGTGGACTCCAAGGAGGCTATACGCGACATTGCTGTTTTCTGTGCCTTTGGAATAGCCGCGCTGATGATCAGCATTATATAAAAAAAAAATGGCCGGTACGAACGAA
Source organism: Eustalomyia histrio (assembly GCA_949748255.1). Lineage (NCBI taxonomy): Eukaryota > Metazoa > Arthropoda > Insecta > Diptera > Anthomyiidae > Eustalomyia > Eustalomyia histrio. The sequence goes on from OX456523.1 coordinate 217,520,376, forward strand.
ACCTGTAGTTGGAGAAGCGAATGTTCAGCGCAAACCACTAATAGAGAACCGTGAAAATATAATACTTCCGCCGCTGCACATAAAATTGGGTTTGATTAAAAATTTTGCCAAAAAATTAGACAAAGAAGGTGAAGCTTTTGCCTATTTACGGTCAATTTTCCCTTACCTTTCGCTGGCAAAAATTAAAGAAGGAGTCTTCGCAGGACCCGAGATAAAAAAAATGTTGAAAGATGAAAAATTCCCAAAGCTGTTATCACCCATCGAAGCCGCAGCATGGAATTCCTTCAGGCTTGTTGTGGAAAACTTTTTAGGAAACAACAAAAGCCCGAATTATAAGGACATAGTTGAGGATCTGGTAAAGAACTATGAAGCCATGGGAGTGCACATGTCACTTAAAATACACTTTCTGGATTCTCATTTGGATTTTTTCCCTGAGAATTTAGGAGACGTGAGCGACGAACACGGCGAGCGCTTTCATCAGGAATTGAAGGCTATGGAACGACGCTATCAGGGCAACTATGACACGGCTATGATGGGTGACTATATTTGGACCCTAATACGTGAGACCGATTGCAACGAATACAAAAAACAAAGAAGAAGTCAGCAGTTTTTCCACATGGCATAAAATGTACACTTATATCTTTGTTTTTACTCATTTTTTTGTGCGTTGATTTGCTTAATTTAATTAGTTAGTTTAATTTCGTTAGTTTAGCTAATTGTGCGATACATTGAGCATGTAGTGCTGTAAATAAATTAAAAAATAATATACGAAGACTAATTTGTTTATTTTAAATTAAGTTCAAATGTATTTATTCGTTTGCGTTGGGTAGGTAAGCTGTGCAAATAATGAAAATCAAAAAATCGTGAAATAGCGGAATTTCGGTCGTTTACCAAAAAAATAATAAGTCGGCCATTTGTCATCAGATTTTGTTAAGTAAGGGCTTATTTTCTTTGGAAAAGTGTCAGCTATACGTAAAAAAATTAAAATCGCTGTTAACATCGCGTTTTACATTTTATATGAATTTTTATATGAATTTTTCAGCCACATTTTTACTAAAAAAACGCAGTTTTTTAACCTTTTTAAGCCGCCAACATCAAAACTACTAACCCGATTTGAAAATTTTCTGAGAATAAGTTGTAGACGGCTCAATTGTCTTTAATTTGAGTAGTAGTAGGATAAAATAGGTCAAAGAAGACTAAAGATATGCTCAAAATAGTAAGTGTACCTCCAAAAATTAAAAAAAAAAAATTAAAAAATTTGTATCTCGCAAACCAATCGACAGAAAAATTTTTAAAATTCATTTTCGTGTTCAGTAGGTCCAAATCCATGAGAAAAAGTATGCTAGAACCAAATAACAAAATGGCTGTTGCCTAGTGCAATTAAAAACAAATAAAAATAAAAACTGGCCTCATAAAAAAATCCAAATTTAAATTTTTTTTTTTAAATTTTAAAATATACTTTAAAAACTTGATTCCTTGATTTTATTTTTTAAATCTGATTCAATTTTCAACTAACCTATTTGCAAAACTCTAATCATGGTTTGAATAATTTTCTACTTTATTTAATTAATATCAAATTCAGAGAATCAATGTAATTTTTGTTGATTCTTTTGATAGAATCAATCAAATTGATATAATTTTAACAAATCAAATAACCAAAAATCGTTCCCGAACAGAATCACAAAACAAATTATTCAATCGAGTCAAAATTGAATCATTGAGATGAAGTGAAGACGCAAGCGGGGCTGCCTATTTTTACCCAGATTATTGAACATCCTCCCGAGCAGTTTGGTATTTAAAATGAACAAAATCGGTTCAGCGGTTCAAAAGTTATGAGTGAAAATGTGAAGGTACCTCTAAATTTTCCATACAAATTTGTACAATTTTTCTGTATCTATTTTTATACCCTCCACCATATATGGTGAGTTTTTCATTCCGTTTGTAATATGTCGAAATATAGGTTTAAGACTCCATAAAGTATATATATTCGTGATCCTTATGCAATTTTAAGTCGATTTAGCGATGTCCGTCTGTCTGTCTGCCTATCTGTCTGTCTGTCCGTCTGTCTGTCTGTTGAAATGGCGATCACGACGCGAAGACGCAAGCGGGGGTGTCTATTTTTACCCAGATTATTGAACATCCTCCCGAGCAGTTTGGTATTTAAAATGGGCAAAATCGGTTCAGCGGTTCAAAAGTTATGAGTGAAAATGTGAAGGTATTTCTAAATTTTCCATACAAATTTGTACAATTTTTCTGTATCTATTTTTTTCTGTTAAGTAAGTAAAAATGTTATTAAGTCGATTGCATTTATTGTCTTACATACTATGAGAATAATTACATTCTTAGAGTTATATGTGTGTTACTCTAATAACTAAGTTAACGTAAATATCAACAATGTTAAAGTCGCTAACAGAGCAGACCTCTATAAATAACATTGCTAAAACTAAATAAATAACATTACTAAAACTAAATAACAAAAGTTCGTTACATAAATTGACAAAACATATTAATATTACAGTTCCTGCAAAATTTAGTATATACGTATATCATCTTCAGCCCCTATGGTGGAGGGTATTCAAAGATTCGGCACAGCCGAATTTAGCCCTTTTTTACTTGTTTATTCATAGATTCATAAAATTAATAATATGAAATACAATTTTTTTCCGTGTATTAGTATCAAATTTTATTAAAATACATTAAGCCATGTTTTTGACAAATTTCGCAATTTTTGAATAATATTTAAAAATAAATAATATTAAACAAGAAATTAACTGGAATTTTAGAGACAATCTTAGAAAATAAATAAATTTCACAATTCTCTGCTGTCACTACAAATTCTTAACAACAACTCTGACCTATACTCTATTTAGTGTTAAATATTATTTATGTTTTCTATTGCTTTATATACCGGAAAATTATTATTAATACAATTGGAATTTCCTAATCGGAATCCCAATTGAGTAATAAGCATCTATTATTACTAACAGATAACATACATAACTTGATATTTAAACTGTTGTAACCAACTATGTTGGCGCATAAGCATGTGTGCATGTGTGTTGGTTTTAATGTCTTTAATAACAAACATAAATCAAATGCTCTTTAAAATTACACAACAATCAAATGCAAACAATAAACATTAAAACAAATTGTATGTTTAAATGCACATATTTGCCTAAATAACAACATTAAGATTTTTCAAATGATAAATAAATTTCAAATGCAAACAACAATTTTAATACACAAAAAAAAACTAAATTTTAATAAATAACAGGTTATTTTACATTTAAAAAAAAGAAAAATGAATTGTTATAAAGATTAATGGAGAAGTGCAACATACGTACACCAACAACAGCAATTACAAAAAAAGGAACATATTTTATTTCATGAAATGCAATACAAACCTCTATACAATATCTACCTTTAGCATATTTAAGTGTGTTTGTAGTAGTTGATATTGTACATCCACACACAACCAATTGTAGGATGAAAGGTTTAATTTTTTGTTTTTTTTTTTTTTTCAAAAGTGCATAACAATTTCCGGTCTACAAATATAACTACAATCAAATACTACAAATAAAACTATATACAAATAAATAAACAAAAATATAACAACAACACCACTGTATCATATTTGTCATACATACACATAACTTTAAATTTCTATGTATATAAAATATAGGTAAACACTCAAAGAAAAGTGTTAGTACAAATTTATACACATAGCTATAGTAGAAGGAAAAGCTCTAAAAAGTTTTATTTATTTGCATTAGAGGTACTAAATTTTGGTTTTGCTCTACCTCTAAATCAGTGGCGTCCAAACACTAATACTATGATATTTGCGTTTGTAGTAAGAGCTTTTTTTCAGAGACGGAAAATTCAGCACGTTAGTACTTTTCCATCAACTTGAAAATAACTTTTGAAACACACAACAATAAGTCTATGTTAAAATACATTTAATAAAGCTTGGGAACAATTGTTTTTGTTTATTGAAACAATGACGGCAATCCCGTATGTTTGATTTGTGGTTTTAATGCTAAACGCAATCACAAACATACCATTAAAAGGCATTATAATACATGCCAAAAGAGATTTTTGAATAAAAATTTAGAGAGGGCCGAATTAGTAGATTTTTTTTTTTTTTTTTTTTTATTTTAGAACTAATACTACAACTAGTCCCTTAGGACTAACTAGCAGTTTTCTTTTTTCATAAAATATTTATAAAGTTGATATTAATTTACAGGTTTATGAAGTTTGTTTCTTATTACAAAACTATTCCTGGTTAAAACGTCCAATCAAATCATGGGGTTTAAAACGGTTTAATCTTCTGATTAAGCCTGATGTGTTTAGGAGAATTGGGGTTTCCTCATTTGTGTGGTTTAACAGCCTAAGCTTATGTGATTCCGCATGCCTTCGAATTTCACCGGTCACTAAAGGTATCTTGAGGTCGCGATGGATGTCAGAATTTCTGATATACCAAGGAGCTTTTACAATATTCCTCAGCACTTTATTTTGAAAACGTTGTATAATTTTGATTACATCGTTTTTAGCACAACCCCATATCTGAATTCCATAGGTCCAGATTGGTTTTAAGATCTGTTTGTAGATCATTAGTTTGTTGTGGATGGATAGTGTGGATCTTCTACCTAGAAGCCAGCTCATTTTGCTATATTTTATATCTAATTGGTCTCTTTTCTTTTTAACGTGCTCCTTCCAACGAAGTTTGGCATCTAGGTTCATACCCAGATATTTAGCTGAGTTTGAGAATGGAACTGGTTGTTGATCAATAAAAACTGGAACATAATAAAACGCAGAGTTATTATTTGTCTTTTTGTACGAAAAGTTAAAGTGAACTGATTTGCTGCTATTTAGTTTTAGGCGCCACTTTTGAGTCCATTGCTGAATTTCATCCAAAGAAGACTGAAGTTTATTTGAAGCTAATTGAATGTTTGCTGCTGTTGATAAAACTACGGTATCGTCTGCGAAGGTTCCCACAACACAGTTTTCGTTTATTGGTAAATCATACGTATATAAAAGGTATAAAATTGGACCTAATACGCTCCCCTGTGGTACACCTGCCTTTATTGGGCATAGTTTCGAATAATCGCTTTCTTGTCGAACTCTAAAATACCTATTTTCAAGATAAGACTTTATAATATTACAATAATGTGCTGGTAATAGTGTGTTGAGTTTGTTTTCTAAACCAGCATGCCATACGCCATCGAATGCCTTTGACACATCGAGGAATACTGCACAGCATACCTCTTTTTTCTCAAAAGCTATTTCTATTGAGTGTGTAATTCTGTGTATTTGCTCAATAGTAGAATGTTTTTCTCTAAATCCAAACTGGTGATCAGGTATTATATTATTTAAGTAAATGAATGATTTTAACCTTTTTGATAAGAGTTTTTCAAACAACTTTCCAATTATTGGTAATAAAGAAATCGGCCTGTAAGAGCTGACTTCATCTGTCCTTTTGCCTGGTTTTGGTATCATTATGATTTCTGCTACTTTCCATATACTTGGTATGTAGCTAAGTTTAAATGCTGTATTATATATTGAAGCCAGTTTAACAAATCCTCTATGAGGCAAGTGTTTTATTAGATCTCCTGTAATCATGTCATAACCGGGAGACTTTTTAGCTTTTAAATACCTTTATTCTTTCTTAATTTCAGTGACGGTAACGTTTGGTATGAGTTGTAAATCACGGTTTGTTGTAGTTTCTAGATTAGTTGTGCTAGATTGATCATTAGTGAAGACTTCACTTAGGTATTCTGCAAAAATATTCGCTTTTTGTAGGTCTGTTTTAGCCCATACGCCATTTTTTTTTTATGGCTGAGTTTTGTTGAATCGGTCTTTTTATCTGCTTTGTAGCTTTCCAAAGGGAAAAATCAGTCTTATTATCATAAGTTAAATCCGACAGGTATTTATGAATATTTTCATTTTTGAATCGTTTTATTTCTTTTCGTAACTTATTGGTAGCATTATTTAACAATCGTTTATCAGTTTCGTATCTGGATTGTTGCCATTTCTTTCTAAGTCTGCGTTTTGAAGATATAAGTTCCATTATCTCCTGGGGGTATGAAAATTAGTAGATGAACTGAAATTAAAATTTCAAAAGAAAAATTTGCCAATCGACCAATTTCAATATGAAAAAAATATCAAAGAAAAGATTCCTTTTGTTGTTGCTCTATCCTTAGCAAAGCACAGCAAGCCTTTTGAAGATGGCGTTTTTTTTTTTAAAAAGATCTTTCAAAAGAAGTATTAAAATGTTTTGGCTTAAATAAATTATGCAATTTATAACATTTCGAAATTCAAAATTTCCATCCTTGTATTGTGCCCTCATATATGTAAAAGCTCTCGTCGAAGCTCGCTGTAGGGGAAAAAGCTTGCACATTGTGCATATGAATTGGGCGCAACTGTATTAAAGCATTGAGGCATTACCATATAAATGCTAATGCTTTAACATTAGCATTTATTTGAAAAACAAAATGATGCAACTATTTTCCCAATTATGCTATCTTAATTTTGAAAACCTCTATACCAGGCCATATTATGCCTGGTTTTCATTATGTCATATGAACTGACAAGAAAAACTGACTCAAATGAATTCTTGTCATTTTGTGTCATATGCGTTTTCATTACATCTTAAAAACTGACAATAAGTCGATAAAGCAGAGCGTGTCAAAGACTTATGTCAAATTTTGGTGTCAGTTGTACAATGTACAATGGTACAATGGTCAATTATGATGAGGAGAGCGAACAGCTGATTAGAAAATATTAATTTGTGTTCAATAAAAAGTGGAAAAAATTTAAAAATGATAAAAAAGAAACAAATGTCTATAGCTAGTGCGGCGTTTTGTGTTATTACATTACCATTTCTTTCTTTATTTAAAAAATTTCCATTGCAATTAATTTTTCCACCAAAAACAAAAGAAAAAAATAACAGCTTTGCGATCGTCAAACAAAAAAAATTGACAACTTGTTTTCAATTTTATTTTAGATAAAAAATGCTGCCATATCTGTTGACAAACTGAAATTTTACGTTTTCACTTGTCTGTCATTTTAGACGGCAGTTCGTGTGCATAACTGACTGCAAACTCAGATGACACCATATGACAACCCGTTTTAATACAATTGCCAATAATTTGGACAAATTGACATTAAAAATTACATAGTGAAAACCATGCATTAGAGATTTTATTTTTTATTCAGTATTTCAAAAAATGTATTGTAATGAAAATTTTCTTTGTGTATTCATTAAAAAAGATGTATTTGTTTTCTAATATTCAAAACTTTAGGTTCTTAGTTCCATTTTCTAACATTTGTTTCATTGTTCAAAGAAAAAAAATTGTTTCATAGAAAAGCTCTATTCTTATGTATATCTTCTATGGAAAATCTATGACATTTTTAGGTCCAATTTTTCTTAAATTTTCATGAGTGTATATGTGTGAATTTATATTTATTTGCAGTATACTTTCTCCCTGCTTGTTAGTGTTCGTTTGTGTGTGTATGTGTGTTATTTTATTTATTTGTATGTATGAGTGTATTTGACTAGTGAAATGGTATGTGGTGACACATATTTGCAATCTAAATTCTAAATGTGTTAGAAGGTAAACCATTCTATATCTAAGTCATGGATTTTCTCTATGTGTGTGTGTATGTGTGCGTACATTCATATGTATTAGTGCTCATGTTGTTTTTGTTGATATGAATATTTGTATGGTTTTTCGTGTTATATTTTGTGACATTTTATCATGACAAAAAAAAATCTAATACCAGTTCACAACAAAACAATACACTTTCATATATTGCACAATTTATGCGATACATTATTTCAATGCAAATGTCACAGTATGGAGTAGTACCTACACATATGTATGTATGTACGTGTGTATGGAAAAGTTAAATTGCTAACATGTGTGTGAGAGCATGTGCAATTGTGTTTCAATATCAAATGACTTAATATTTCAAATATTTTTAAATATTATTTTATGTTATTTTATATCTACACATATCTGATTATTTATTATTTACTTAATATAAATCTGACATACACACATAAATTTCTATAAAATTTTGTTATCTTCAATAAAAAAGTTACCTGTGCAAAAATGTAAAACTAAAATTCTATCAAAAAATAGTTAATAGAGTATTTTTTTTTTTTTTTATAAAATTATTTTAATAATGTTAAATATTCAATTCATGAAATTTAAGAGTGATTTAAACAGGAAACAAAAATACAAATATTTAGTTTTTATATTTATGTTATAGTGTTATATATAATAATTTAAATTTTATTTGTTGTAATTTCAGATGATTAAAACTCCCATTTGCCAAATATTCATTCAAGTAACCAGACATTAAAAATTGCAAAGAAAAAAATCAAGAAAACTGTATACCACAATTTTCAAAATACTGTGATTTCAAAATTAAATTTTACTTTTAAACCAAACCAACATGCTACAATTACATCCATTTATAGTCATATTCCTTTTTATGGCAACAAAATGTCCAATAACATCATCACAAAATTTAAATGGTGAGTTTTTTATTTGAGCCTCTAAAATAATATAAAACCTCTTACTTTTTACTTTTTTTCCCAATAGAGCCAAATATGCAATTAGACCCCGATCCAGAATTTATTGGTACAATAAATAATGTTACATTTCCAGCGGGTAGAGAAGCTATTTTAGCGTGTTCGGTACAAAATTTAGGCAGAAACAAGGTAAGTTTTATAACAATAAACAATGGAGATCTTGTGTTTAAACGCCAAACAGTTATAGGAAATTTATATGAAAAAAAATCTCTTTAAAATTTGTGTTATTCGTGTTATACGTATGAGCGTTATTAATTCAAGTATTAATACTCATACGCCTTGTAGGGCATTTGTAAATGAGAATAAAGGATTAGTGATTTTAAGAATCCCGCTCGCGAACCTGGGATTTTCTAAATGACGGGATTTTTAGGGATTTTTGCGAAATTTAGGGATTCTGAGATTTAAAAATTTTCTTATTTATTATTTTTTATACAGGGTGTTTTTTATGTTTCAGGTCGATGTTTTTTTCAACGGTGCAATATTTTTTAATAATATTTTATTTCATGAAGATTTATAACAATTATGAATAAAATATAAAATCGGCTAAATGGCCGCCTCTGGCCGCTGTGCAAATGTATGCTCTTTTAACCATATTTTTCATAACATTTTGTCATATTACGGGTGTTATTGCTCCAATTTCATCAATAATGTTATTATCTGACTTGTTGCTGTAGACCTTGCACCTCAGTCAAATCAGGCGATCGAGGGGTCCAAGCGAAATCTCCTCTTTTTGATATAATGCGGCCGGGAAAAATTGCTCGGAAAATACGAGGGGGTAAAAGTCGTTGGTGTGTCAATTATGGATTTTCAGTTTTAATGGTCATACAGCGCCAAACCGTTTGGTGATTTTACTAAGAATGGTCCAGGCCTGATACCATTAATATTGATAAAATCTATAAATACTTATAATAAAAATGTATCTAGTTGCTCAAAAATTGTTGAAATTATTTTAGGAAATCAGATTCAGATCTATTTAGATGAGACGCATGTGATCAGCCCTTTTCAATCCGGATTTCGAAAAAGATATAACACCTCTAATTTGATCAATAAAATTTCAGTTCAATTTCTAGTAGACTTTTATTATCTTTTTTAAGTAACCGTTCTCAATTTGTTAAAGTAGGGGCTCAATGTTCTGACATAAGGCATCTTTGTAGAGGTGTTCCGCAGGAAACCATATTAGGACCACTCTTATTTTTATTGTACATAAATGACATATATCATAATTTTTCTATTTTCAAGTGTTATACTTAGGCAGATGACATTCAGTTATTGGGCAGCTCAGAACATAATAACTTAGTATTATTTGAAAGGCAGATTAATTTTTATTTGCATAATATTTTGAAATGGTCTAGAGAAAACTTTTTAAATCCTAATCCCACAAAATGTAAAATGATGATATTTTCTACAGACAATAATTGTGGCTGGAATATTTTCTTAAATAGCAAAAGGATTGAGTTGGTAAATATCTACAAATCGCTGGGTTTTTATATTGATACATCTGGTAAATTTCGATTATCATATTAACTGGGTTGTTTCAATGGTATCTTGGACTCTACCGAAGTTATATAATTTGAGTACTTATGTACTTGCCCCTAGGAGTTAGACGACGGGGATGGCATTATGTTTTTCTTTGTTTTTATATGGATTGGAAATGTATAGCTGCACTTCACTGGGTAATGTGGGTACTCTAAAGTTATGCTTAAATAACGTTATAAGATACATTTTTAATTTAAGAGTTCGGGACCATGTATCTGGTTTTAGAATACAATTTTTGGGCTATGATTTTGAGGACTTCATCAGTTATCGTCAGATTATCTTGTTTTACAAAATTATGAAATATAATTGCCCATCGTATTAAGCGGATAAAATTGTTTTCGGTAACTCCGACACAATGGATTTAATAGTTTACCCTGTACACTTGACACTTGTTATGCAAAGATCTTTTGTGATGAAGGTGGGTAGACTGTTTAATGATGTAATTCCATATTCTGAAAGGACATTTCACAAACCGTATCTCAGTTTGCTAAGTAAGCATATATATATTAGAGTAAGTTTTTTATATACGCTATGCAAATTAATTGATATGTCTACTGTAATATTTTAAGTTTAACTGCAGCTATTTGGCTTTTAGGCTTACAGCTGATACTGAAATAAAATATTTCAATAATTTCTATAAAATCTATAAATCCTCGTAAAATCGTTTAATTAATATGTATCGATAAGCATGGACAATAAAGATTAACAATAAAACTAATATAAATATTGATAAAAAAAATATTTATAAATTTATAGAAACAAGAAGGAGAAATAAATGTGAAAGTGAAAAGACTGGCATTCACTTCAGACTGATATTTTATGATACATACACAATACAATATTTAATAAACACAACAATTTAAGCAGTAAAGTTGTATCAGATTTTAACGTGTAAATTACCAACAACAATTTTACACTATTGTAAAGTAATACACGATACAACTAATACAACGATAAAATACTTTCCTGACTAAAATCGTTTATAGTAGTCGAAATGTGGTAACTGTATCGATCAAAATACACATATTATGTATTATCGAACCGTAAACGTTAAGTATAAGCCGTTTCATGTATCCGTAAAAATGTTTCTTCGGTTTATATTGAAAAATCGATAAACATGGAGAAAATTGATTAACAATCAAGATATCAAAACTTATTAAGTATAGATAAAAATCGATAAATATTGATAAAATTTAGTTATTGGTATATGTATTAATCGAGTTAATATCTTAATTACCACAAAAATGTAAAAAACCCCCGAAAAATCACTAAAATTAATATTAAAACAAGTAAAAAAAATGGGTTAAATGCGGCTGTGCCGAATTTTTGAATACCCTCCACCAATGTCTTAAAAAAATGTCCTCACTGTTTTTTGATACAAATAATGTAATAAAAAACTTTAGAAGTGAAATTATGGAGGTGAAAACAAATTTTTGAGGTAGAAAAAAAAATTTTGAGGCGAAAAAAAAATTTTAAGTTGAAAAAAATTTTAGCGATAAAAAAATTTTTTGAGTTTAAAATATTTGGGGTGAATATAAAATGTTACTTAATTCTAAGGGACTGGTTTAAAAACAGGAGAAAATATATTACTTGCCCGTTGCTACTATGAAATTGTTTTTGAATACATCAATTTGTATGGAAAACTTAGAGGTACCTTCACATTTTTACTCATAACTTTTTAATAGCTGGTCCGATTTTGCTCATTTTCAATACCAAACTGCTCATAAGGAATCACGAATATATAAACTTTATGGGGTATTAAACTTATATTTCGACATGTTACAAACGGAATGACAAACTAATATATACCCTCACCACATTTGGTGGAGGATATAAAAAGTCTAGAATTCAGAATTTCAGTTTTATAAATACTGAAAACCGTATAGCCGAAATATGTGACAGGTACTGGAGTTTTGTCTGTAGTTTTTGATCTTTATAAACATTTTTTATACCCTTCACCACAGGTGGAAGGGTATATATAAGTTTGTCATTCCGTTTGTAATTTCTACAAAATTGATCTTAGACCCTATAAAGTATATATATTCTGGGTCCTTATGAAGAGCGAAGTTGATTTAACGATGTCCGTCTGTCCGTCTGTGTGTTGAAATGGGTTTTCCAAAGAACCCAGACATGATGAGGACTTGATTGTTTTTTATTTCTGTTACATGTGATCCATTTCTGTTTGCTATTCAAAATCAGACAGATCGGTTAATAAATGGCTGAGATATTAGCAAAAAACCAGGACTACCTCTAATTTTTCCAGTAAAATCCCTTTGTTTAAAATGTATGTAGAATTTTGAGCATAACAACACATCCATGTGTTAAAATTCTTATCTTTCATCTCCACCTTTTATACACAAACAACACACAAAGATTTGTCATTTAAATAAAAACTAAACAAATCCCTAATGAACGAAGACTTTTATATATGTACCTCTATTGACAATGATTTTGTGTGAGCTTCAATAGCTCAGTTGTCTAGAGGCTATGTCACAAATACTTTTTTTCTCTAAGCCCGCGGGGTTCGAGGTTCGAATCTCGGTCAAGGTCAATTCACTTTTTTTTTGTACATTTTTATACCCTTCACCACAGGTGGAAGGGTATATATAAGTTTGTCATTCCGTTTGTAATTTCTACAATATTGATCTTAGACCCTATAAAGTATATATATTCTGGGTCCTTATGAAGAGCGAAGTTGATTTAACGATGTCCGTCTGTCCGTCTGTCCGTCTGTCCGTCTGTCCGTCTGTCCGTCTGTGTGTTGAAATGGGTTTTCCGAAGAACCCAGACGTGATGAGGACTTGATTCTTTTTTATTTCTGTTACATGTGATCCATTTCTGTTTGCTATTAAAAATCAGACAGATCGGTTAATAAATGGCTGAGATATTAGCAAAAAACCAGGACCACCTCTAATTTTTCCAGTAAAATCCCTTTGTTTAATAAGAGTGTGAAGATAAATACGTAGGTTAAATACGTTTCACAACTATTGTGAATGATATAAATAAAAAACAAGTAAGAGCGGCTAAATTCGGCTATGCCGAATCTTATATACCCTTCACCATGGTATTCTGAAGGAGATGAATACATCGTTGGAATCTACTACCTCATAGCTCTCCACAAACAAGCGGTATCCCCATTTATTTTTTCTTAAATGTCCAAAAATTTTAATCCAAAATAATATGTCATGTAAAATCTCAAATTTATATTTTTCCATATGTTTCAGCGCTTTTCTTGTCAAATTTGGCATTTTCTAGGCAAAAAAAAGTTGGCGACACTACTATTTATTTTTTATTTATATCATTCACAATAGTTGTGAAACGTATTTAACCTACGTATTTATCTTCACACTCTTATTAAACAAAGGGATTTTACTGGAAAAATTAGAGGTAGTCCTGGTTTTTTGCTAATATCTCAGCCATTTATTAACCGATCTGTCTGATTTTTAATAGCAAACAGAAATGGATCACATGTAACAGAAATAAAAAAGAATCAAGTCCTCATCATGTCTGGGTTCTTCGGAAAACCCATTTCAACACACAGACGGACAGACGGACAGACGGACAGACGGACAGACGGACAGACGGACATCGTTAAATCAACTTCGCTCTTCATATGGACCCAGAATATATATACTTTATAGGGTCTAAGATCAATATTGTAGAAATTACAAACGGAATGACAAACTTATATATACCCTTCCACCTATGGTGAAGGGTATAATAAATAGTAGTGTCGCCAACTTTTTTTTGCCTAGAAAATGCCAAATTTGACAAGAAAAGCGCTGAAACATATGGAAAAATATAAATTTGAGATTTTACATGACATATTATTTTGGATTAAAATTTTTGGACATTTAAGAAAAAATAAATGGGGATACCGCTTGTTTGTGGAGAGCTATGAGGTAGTAGATTCCAACGATGTATTCATCTCCTTCAGAATACCATGGTGAAGGGTATATAAGATTCGGCATAGCCGAATTTAGCCGCTCTTACTTGTTTTTATTATTTTCTTAAGACTTTTTTTTTTTGCTTATTTTTGGTTTTTTTTAACATTTAATAATTAATTTATATAAAATTTTATATTAATAATTAAAATTCTTTTCTTTCATCTCCACATTTTATACACAAACAACACGCATACAAAGATTTGTCATTGAAATAAAAACTAAACAAATCCCTATTGAACGAAGACTTTTATATATGTACCTCTATTGACGATGATTTTGTGTGAGCTTCAATAGCTCAGTTGTCTAGACGCTATGTCACAAATACTTTTTTTCTCTAAGCCCGCGGGGTTCGAGGTTCGAATCTCGTTCAGGTCAATTCACTTTTTTTTGTACATTTTTTTTTTATTATTTTCTTAAGACTTTTTTTTTTGCTTATTTTTGTTTTTTTTTTTAATTTAATAATTAATTTATATAAAATTTTATATTAATAATTAAATAATCCATAAATAGGCTAAAAACATCAACATTTTTATAAAAACCCTCTGATACAAACAAAATACAAACGTTTTTATACCTTTCACCACAGGTTAATAATTAATTTAAATAAAATTTTATATTAATAATTAAATAATCCATAAATAGGCTAAAAACATCAAAATTTGTATAAAAATCCTCTGATACAAACAAAATACAAACGGTTTTATTTCTATTTTTTGCTCCGATTTAAAAGAATTTATAAAAAGATTTTTAAACCATTTTATTTCTCACGTATTAAGAAAATTGTATACATAATTTACCTTTGAGTGCAACTATTTTAGGTCATAACTTATAATAATTTATAAAAAAAATATAAACTATTTTCCTTCAAATTTTTAAAATTAAGCTAAAGAAATTACAAATATTTCTAATAAAAAAGCGAAATAAAATCCCAAATGCAAATTTGCCAGCTAAATCAAACTATTTTGTAGAAATAAAACACATGCAGTTCTAGTGATTTCTTTTAACGATTTGTTGAAATTCTTTTCTTTCACCTCTTCACCTTTTATACACAAACAACAAACACTATTCTAGAGCTGTATTATGACCTATGGATACGTCTTATATAGCAAAAGATCGAAAATCTTTAGTATAACATATTTGCTGAAAAACTCGGAAATATCGGTTCAGATACAAAAAAGTTATGCCCAAAACATAAATTTTTTTAAAATACCTATTTTCTGGAACCATAAATCTTCCCGAGTCCAAGTTTTATCTCCAAACTAAATGGTTAATTTCCTCTTAAAGGCGTCCGTATATAAATCTGTCCATTTCATATATGTCCATATATAAACTTCAGTTTTTTCCCAACCATGGTGAAGGGTATATAAGATTTGTATCACAAACGTGTAATTTTTCGAGATATGGGTAATTTTTTAAACTTAAAACATTTCCGTTAGTTTATAGCAAGCTTTTAACGTTCGTATATTTACAAAAACAAGGTAAATTAAAAATTTTTAGCTAGGCTGATGCATGTGTTTTGATCCGACTAAAGATCTCTTGAGAACTTAAAGTTTTAGACAAGCTAGAGCCCCAAGGAGAAGGCACAGCCTGAACAAAAAACCTATTAAATCATACAGGTTTTTTTATCTGTGTATATCTTAGTTTTCGTGATAATTTAAAAACTTAATAGCAGAGATGACAACGGTTACGGTTTTCACAACGGTATAATTTTTGTTTTTTATTTAGATTACGGATCAGGTTTTTGGAAAATAACGTTTATAGTATTTCCAACGGTTGGGGTTTTTGATTTTAATAGTTTTCTTAGCGATTATGATATTTTAGCTGTTAATTTATCCATTCAGAGGAGAGAATATCCGTTATAGGTTTCCTACCGGTATAATTTTGTTTTAACGGTTAAGATTTTTAAAAAATAAAGGTTGCGGTATTTAAATCGGTTACGATTTGCAGCGATTACAGTTCTTATGGGTTACGGTATACATCTATGCTTTATATAATTACACAAGTTGTATTCAAAACTTAAGCGCTTTGTGATTCTTGTGAATTTATAAAACTCTACCGTTTCCATACCCCTATTATATAATAAGATATTTTTTAATATTCCGAAAGTTTGGCAACTTCTTCTCTTAAATAATAATTAAATCTCTTTGTTGTTGTTGTTCCAGGTTGGTTGGTTAAGAGCTTCCGATCAAACAGTATTAGCTCTTCAGGGTCGCGTTGTCACCCATAATGCTCGCATTAGTGTTATGCATGAAGACATGCATACATGGAAATTAAAAATCAGTAAATTACGAGAAAGTGATCGTGGTTGCTACATGTGTCAAATAAATACAAGTCCTATGAAAAAACAAGTGGGTTGTATAGATGTACAAGGTAATCAGGTAAAAAAAAATATTGAAGAAATTTATTACATATCTTTTTTTTTTTTGTAAATTCCAGTTCCTCCTGATATTATCAATGAAGAATCTTCCTCCGATTTGGCCGTACAAGAAGGTGAAGATGCTACTCTTATCTGTAAGGCTACAGGTAATCCACAACCTCGAGTTACGTGGCGTCGTGAAGATGGTGAAATGATTTTATTACGAAAACCTGGTAGTCGAGAATTAATGAGAGGTGTGTATGGTAAGAGTTTACAGCGGGCAATAATTTGTTTGATTTATCTATTGTGTGATTTCTAGTGGAGTCATATCAGGGTCCTGCTTTGAAATTAGTACGACTGGAGAGACGACAAATGGGTGCTTATTTATGTATAGCATCAAATGATGTACCCCCAGCCGTTAGCAAACGTGTTTCTTTGAGTGTGCAATGTAAGTATAAAAATTAAAATACATATTTAACGGATTTAAAAAGAAATTCCTTCAAAATTCTGCATTCTAAAAATTCTGCAAGAAAACTAAAAGAAAATTTATAATTTTAATACATCGATGTTCAGAATTTTGAAATTGATAGAATAATTCACCCTGAGATGAGAAATTCAAATGACTAAAATGTAATAGATGCTTGGCATGCTTAACTCATGGTGTTCAAGATGTTAACTTATAACCATTGAGATGACAGTCTGATAGTAGACTAGAATTGTAATAGGTTTTTCATATTTTCATTAATCTCTAATTCCAGTTGCTCCCATGGTAAGAGCACCCAGTCAACTACTTGGTACACCACTTGGTTCAGATGTGCAGCTAGAATGTCATGTAGAGGCCTCACCATCACCGGTTTCATACTGGTTGAAAGGAGCACGAACATCAACTGGTTTTGCTAGTGTTTCAAGTAATAGTTTGGAAACAGGACAACCAGGACCAGAAATGTTACTTGATGGGTATGTTAAGTAGTAATTGTTGAAATCGGAAGCAAATGTATTCAAAGAAATTTTAATTTCTATCTAGACCTAAATATGCTATAACGGAAAAACGAGACGGCTATCGGGGAGTGATGTTACTAACAGTTCGGTCATTTTCACCGTCCGATGTGGGTACATATCATTGTGTTAGTACGAATTCATTGGGACGAGCAGAGGGTACATTGAGATTATATGGTAAGTCAACAAATATGAAATGAAAGATTATCATACTGAGAATGAAATAATAGCCAGTTGAAGCAGCACAATTGTTTTTACATTAATAAATAATTTTAAAATTCTAATTCATGTCTCCTTAAGAGAAAAGTAGATAGAGAAAACTAAAATTAAGCAGAAGCATCATTAAGTTATGAAGAAGCAGCTGACTTTTTTAAATTTAAATATTTTTTAAGCGTTTTTGAAAGTAGCATTTCAAATCGTGTATGCGTATTGAATCCACCATTTTTAACCCCATATTCCGACATTCGGCTTTTAAAAGTAGATATACTCTCCTACGTTTTAATCCTGGGGTCTCCCGTAGACATAAATTGGCCCCTGTACTAAATTTTATGTTTAAAACATTTAAAATCAATGTTGATTGAATTCTACTTTGTATGAATTCCATAAAAATCAAATTCGATTTAATTTTTAATCCCTTGGGGGTGAAAAATTTTAATAATTTATGTATATGAAAAATTTTAATTATTATTAGGTAATTGCCCATTTTTTGTAATTGAAAGAAAAAATACATATTTTTTAAATAATGAAAAAATTAACTGTAAAAACAGTAGTTTTTTACCAAATATTGTCAATTCTTTGAAAATTTCTCTTCTGAAAATTTGGAAGGTATTTTTATGTCATTGACAGAAGAGGTCACTAGAATCTGATTGAAACTGACGGATTAAAAAGTAGAATTGTTTCAAAAAATTTAGTGTATCTCAATATGTTCCAAAAATAATGCCAATTAATGCCGTAATAACAAATCCGTTATAACTTTTATTTTATCTGAGGCCATTTTCCGTCATCTAGTGATAAAGAATTTTTTATGATGGCCCATGCCATACACCTGGTAAATAACTTTGTAGCCTTTTTCAACTGCATATCTCTTTGTGTGTCATTTCCAGGAGATTCTAACGACAAACTTTTTTTAGTGAACAAATCGCTGGAAGGCATGTCGACATTTTACTTCAGATAAAAAATATAAGAAAAAGTATTTGGGGCTGTCAACCCACTGATAATGTCATTTAAGACACTTATTGATTTACCCTCCAATATTAACAAAAGAAAGTAGATCAACCAGAGAAACGAATTTGTTACCACTCGTTTATTTTTCACAATGTATTTTATATGCAAAACTAACGAGTGGAATGTCACTTCTAGTTGGCAATACCCTAATTTAAAGACTGGTTTATTTTGGATATTAATGGGTTTGTATTTATAAAAGTTGCCAGATTAATTTAATAGTTTAGAATACAAACACTTCTAAATATTTCTATTGCGAATGATTTAAGCGATTCAAATACAATTTAATCCTGTATTTCTGTAATAATAACTCTTTTTTAAATAAATATTTTATTAATTTTTTTTACAGAAATAAAATTACATCCCGGTATAGCAACCATAAGTGATGATCAGCTAAACTTCATTGGAGGTAAATTATTAAACTGTACTTCCCATAAAGTGATTTCTTAAAAGACCAAATTTTTCTTAATTATTTAGGTCTTGAAGATAGAACAAGTAAAGCTATTTCAACAATACAGCAACGAATATCCTGGTTACAATTAACAACATATCTTCCATTTTTGTTAGTTGTAATTTTACACATGTCAACAACTCTAAGATGTTTGACACAACCCTTCAATACAAGATGATGCAATTTTATTAGGCGTTAAAAGTCGCATTTATGTATAATTTGTATGCATACAAAATTAAAATAAATCACACACATACAATAAATACTCATGAATTATTACTTATTTATAATTTAATATAAATTATAAAAAATATATCATATATACTATTAAGCTTCATTTAACTATTTTTTCATAAAGTTTTTTTTACGTTAAGTTGTTGAAAAAATATATTTAACAAAAAAAATGTTTAAAATATAAAAAAAATAAAAATATTTCAAATGGAAACATAATCCCACGCTCAAAAACATGGCGTGCTAAGCAACGCATCTATATCGTTTAAAAACGTATCAAATAAATATAAAATTAAAATGTCAAAAAATAAAAACTTAAATTTGTATCAAAAATACTGTCAGAACTTAATACATATTGTGTAAATGATAAGACAAATAATTAAAATACATTTCAAGAATGTCAAAAAATATCAGAATTGCATTTTTCAAAATATTAAGTGGCACATCTTATCAACTACTATGTATTGTATGAAATAAACAAAAAAAAAGTAAAAAATCATTATTATTTTAAGTATTCAAATTAGTTTATAATTATTTTAAGCCATACTAAAATTAAAACAAAATAAATAAATCAGAATCTTAAGAAATTATTATTGATGCATAAATAATGTTACAAAAAATGCAAAAAAAAAAAACATAAAAATCAACACAAAATTCACAATACTATAAAATAGTAAAGATTATTGAAAAATTGGAAGAAAAAGTTTTGAAAAACTAATTGAAAAAATAAACAGAAAATTCATTCAATTATAGAAAAAATAGGGTCTCATCTTTATTTGAAATTGGAAAAAGGTAAGACAAATTTTATAAACTATGTCAACTTCGATTTAACCAATGAGATAGTAGACTACCAAGAGAAATCAAAATCGTCAGCTACAAGTGGCATCCCACTTGTTAGTTTACATATATATCGATGGCTTAAGGCCCTAACTCGATTTTTTGTTACTTGACGGGAGAAGGAAAAAACTTAATAAAATACGTAAAATTTTAAATACAAAAAAGCAATTTTTAATTAAAAGAGGCAACACATTTTTGGAAATTGCATTAAAACTTTTTTTATCTAAAATTTTACGGATTTTATAAGGCTTTTTACTTCTCCTATCAAGTAAAAAAAAATTGAGTTAGGGCCTTTTTATATTAAGCCATCGATATGAAATTAACGCAAGACATATTAACCCAAATATATAATCTCTAAGATAAGCTTTAATTTCTAAAGTGTGGGGGGGGGGTGGTTTGTTGCAAACTCCCTGACCAAACGTTCTCAGTATAACCCATTCCGACCGCCTAGATCAGGGTATGACCGATCACCTGGGTTAAGGGCTGAACATAAACATTTCTAAATTTAAATAATATAAATTAAAAAAACTAACAATAATCACAAAAAAAAACTTTCAATGGACACTTTCCACAAACACCGTTCACCCTACATGCTTACATTAACACAACTAAGATAGATTTATCCAGACATTGTCAAATCAATGTTCAGCCAATCACTAAAAAAAATTATGAACTTCAAATTAAAAAAAAAAAAAATATATATATATATATATATATATATAAATATATGTACAGGGTGGCCCAAAATTACCGAAAGGGTTTGAATTTCTTATAACTTTTTTATTATATTTTTTTTTATTCCTTTTCAGAAAAAACAACAAACAACGCGTATGAGTTTATTCATAATTAAAACAAAATAGAATCACATTTTATAAATGATATTGTTTACATAAGGGTGGGACTTAAATAAAAATATTCTTCTTTGCGAAATATAAATATTTTTTTGAAAAAAAAAATTAGGTCGATATCTCAGGCTTGCCTAATCCGGAAAAATTTAAATATTGTCTACATTTTTTTTCATCTATTTTGATTGGAAAATTAGGCAATATTTAGCTTTAACCGGATTGGGCGAGCCTGAGATGTCGACCTAAATTAAAAAAAAAAATTTCACAGAGAATAATATTTTGGTATTCCTAATAAAAATTCTAAAAAAACGTATTTTAGACTCACCCTAATATACATATAACATTTATGAAATGTGTTTCTACAAAACTACTCCCTTTTTATAGATAAGAAACTATTTTGTTTTAATTGTGATTACACTCATACACGTTGTTTGTTGTTTTTTCTGATTTATCTTACATCAAAATAATTATTGTTGGCTCGAATGAACAGAATAAAATCAATGGTTTAACAACGACCGATGATTATAAAATAGTGACAAAACAATTTGCACGTCGTTTGATTGATTTAAAATCATCAACAAATATGTGTGTTGGAGTATATTCAGCGTTTGAACGCAAACACATATTTATTTTTGTGTTGATTGCGTATGAACGTTTTGCAATCAACAAATGCAGTTCTCTGACTCATATGTATTCTTCTTTTGTTGCTTCATTCACATTCGGTTTCAGAGTAAAAAATCACCGTATAAATAGACATAACATTTGAAGCAACTTTAAAAGGGGAATTGATAAAAAAGCATGCAATCAATTGAATCGTACAAATTGGCTCGTACATGTTTTAAACAAACTAAATGGAAGTTTTATGGGATTATTCTGTAACTATATGAGCCTTCACACACCAAACTTATATTTCAGCCCACAATTTTTGTTCTATTTGTAATACACGGTATGATATTCATCTAGAATGAAGTGTATATGTGCACACAGTTTTTTGTGGGTTAGTGTTTTTTGTATTCATTTGACGTTTGGCGTTTTTAAAAAAAATTCCATGTATTGATTTTGTGCTGCCAATGAGGGGTAGAAGCAGGTTGAAACTTTACGCTTGCCAGACAGGAAATAGTTGATTGAATCAAAATGGCGACTAGAAAATAAGTAAATGGTAATCTCAAAATTGCGGTGATACACAGATATTGATAGATATATAAGAAATATATTCCATACAATTTATATTGAGTTTTTTTTTCTATCTCATTTTACAAACACTGCAATGTCAAAATAATCATACGGTTCGAGAATTCTTGTTTGACATATGGCTGTGCTTTAGGCCAACAAAAAATTATTTTATACACCTCCTTGCCTGTAAAAGGCTCTATTAATAGTTGTCTCATCGAAATATGCAACTCTGCCGTACTTAGGATATGGAGAGTCACATAATGTTAAATTTTCCTAGATATAAAAATTTACCTAAATATAATTTTAATATTTATGACTCAAGCTGTGCTAAATATAAGCTGCGTTTAGGTGGGAAGCTATCGACGTCGGCTTTTGTCATTCCCATACAAATTTGACATAAGTAACGTTATGCGTTAACACTAAACGTTGGCTTGTGTCAAATTTATATGGGAATGTCTAAAGACATCTTTGATAGATAGCCACATAAACTCAGTTTATACACCTAAAAAAGTTGCCTTCTTTTATACATACGGCATATGAGTATTGCGATGAACAGTAGAATGCCGGCTGTGTCGCCGTCATTATAAGTAGCCGCCGCCAACGAAAATTTTTCGCAAAAAACCGTCTTAAAATAAGCCTTCAAGTTTGATAGCATTCGCATACAGTTAAGATACATTCGAAAAATTGGCTTTAAATTCTACCTGTGTGCATGTTAAGTCCAATATTTTCTGTAGTTTTATCAGAATTGTTTATAGAATTTGATAAACTAGCATGATACACATGATAAGTGCATATACATTAAATATAATCTTTGAATATTAAAAATATTGAAAACTAGTTTTGCTGGCGCCGACAGCATCACTAAAGTTTGTCATCGAATAATTTTCTTTAAAAGTCTTAAGACTTATATGGTTTTTTAATCACATTTTTAAGCCAAATTAATTTTGACCCAATTCATTGATATACAATGAAGTTTTACGCAAATATATGGCCAAACTAAATCGAAATATCTCCCGTTCAGACTTTTTAAAACATAATTCCTCTATTCAATATGAAATCAGATTAAATATTTAAAGATAGATTTGGAAAATTCTTTAATTGGTGGTTTATGTGGCAACCTATCAAAGTTGGTTTAAGACATAAGTTAACGTTTAGTGTTAACGCTACTTATGTCAAAATTGTATGACAATGACATAAATTAACGTCTATAGCTTCCCGCATAAACACAGCTAATAACAAATCCAATGAACCCTATCAATGTGTCCAATAATTGGAAAGTTTTTGATTAAATAAATTTATAATAATAATAATTTGTGTTTTGTAGATTCTTTTAATAGAATCAAACGATTTTCTTTTAACAAATCACTTCAAGCAAAATAAGGACATTCGATTTATACTTCGCAAATAAAATAAAACAAACTATCCAAATGAATCAACCTACAAAAAACTGCCTGCAAACAACAAAAAATTAATTAACTTTTGAATAAAAAGAGTCTACTTGAAATTAACACAATTCATTGAATAGTTTAATTGAACTAGTTTGTTCACGAATGACACAACTCTATTTTCTCGGATTGTTCAACCAAATTTTGCGAAAATATAATAAGACTTTATTAAAAAAATTGATAGTTTATTAAGTGTTTAAACAAAATTAATAAGAACTTTAAAAAGTTCTATTGAATTTAAACAACAAAAAGACTAAAAAATTGTGTCTGGAGGCGTGTGATTAAAGAAAAATTTTCCGAGTTTGGGAAAGAGCGAAAAAAGGAAATTAATTTTTTTAGGATTTTCATTTTTTTCTTTTCATAGATTTTAAGTTAGATTAAGAAATTTCATTATTTCGGGTTTCATCTTTTAAAAGTTTTCATTTTTAAAACTTATCATTTTTATGTTAGGGGAAGGGATTTAAGTATTTTAAAGTAATTTTATTTCTATTTTTATTTCATTACTAAAAATTGTAAAACAAATTTTTAATCAAAACCTAATTTTGTTAAATTCATCGAAATATTAAAATATATGTTGCTGTTAAACCATTTTTTCCTGAAAATATAAAATAAAAAAAAAATCTAAAATAAAAATGATCAATATCCAGACTATACAACATGTGTCAGATTGTGTACCATTATATCTGCCACACAGTCTTTATCTCAAACCGGTGGCCAAGCTGAATATATCAGTGTCACTGCCCTCTAATAAAACGGGCAAATCTATTTCCAATTTGGATATAATGGAAAAATTAAGTCAAGCTTTAAAACCGGATAAATTTTTGGTACTTAAGGTGAGACACGAAATTTCGATTAATCGTTTAGTTAGTATTTGGATCAAAAATCCTTAATTTAATCAAATTTCTGTGTCCTACAGGTATCCAAAAGTACCATTGATTTTATACGTTTTGAAGCAGAACTAGACGAGAGATCACGTTTACGTTCTGCTCTCAATAGACTTGATGGTATATCATTGAAAATATCGGGTTTTCATGATGGATTTCGGGTAAGAGCTTCGGAACCTAAAGATGAGTTTCCTTCACGTCATGATTGGGATTCCTTCTTTCGAGATGCTCATAATATGGATGAAATGAAGGCTGGCGAAAGACCTGATACCATTCATATTACCCATTTGCCGATTAAATGGTTTTGTCCACGTCATATGGAAAATGAAGATAACGTTAAACCATCGGAAAGTATTTTTAAAAGAATTTTCGAAAAATTTGGCAGTGTCCACATTGTCGATATACCCATATGTGATCCATATCGTAATAAAATGAATAACGATATAAATGGTATGAAAACATTTAGTTTTGAACAAGATGTACTATTTGAAGCGTAAGTTGTACAATTGCTCATTCATGTAAAAACTGAAAATATTTATATATCTATTTCCACTTTTCAGTTATATTCAATTTGATGAATATGTTGGTTTTGTTCGTGCCATGGATGAATTTCGTGGCATGAAATTAGTACGTAAATTTGTAGATAAAACTCAAGCTATCAATATTTCCGTCAATTTTGATACCACAAAACATTTAAGTGATGCCCAAATCCAGCGACGTGAACGTGTTCGGAAACGTTTAATTGCCAAAGCCAAAGCAGATGAGGATGAAATTGAAAGGCAAAAGATATTAGAGGTGGAAAAATTGGAACGACAAAGGTATGTTTATAAAATGATTTATTTATATTATAATATCAACCAAGTTATATTACATAAATGGAAAAAACAAAAAATAATTCGAACAATTTTTAAACCCTAATTTTAAAATAACGAATAATATTTCACGATTAATCGAATAAAAAAAATACTACTTAAAATAGCTTTCATTAAAAATAATAGAGTCAGAAAAAATTTGTTTAAAAAATTTGCATATTTAAAATTGTGTCTTAATTCTGTGGTTTTTTAGAATAACCACGCAATTGACAACGAGTTTTCTTACCGACAGAAGATATAGTTTATCATTAATAATTTTTCAAGATATGAACTCTCCAATTATGGGTCAAAAAAGAGAAGACAAAAAAGCAAAATAAATAAAGTACTCCAAAATTATTAGCTTTTAAAACATACAATCTAACAGCTTTAAAAAACAGGTTGAAAATTATAACTAAAACAAATACCTGCACACAACAACTTTTTTACGATAACCAAAAAAAAAATTAAAAAGTTGAATTGGGGCAATAAAGTATTTATTTTCTGGGACATGCCTTTCAAAATGAAGTTTGGAAAGGGCAAACAAAAATACTTGCTTTAGTATATCTTCTTATCAATAGATGGAGCTAAAGTAACATTAAAGCAATACCCTGCACCATTCCTAGGTCGGTATGTCTTTGGGTTTGGCTTTCAATTATTTTATTAACCAACAATATAAAACTAAATGCAAACTTAAAATTCATTGAGCTGTCACTAGCAGACTTATTTTATAATTTAAAAGTCAATTTTTAAAATGTTGGAAGTAATAAAAGTATTTGTTTCACATTTTTATGTCAAAAAACAAGTTTTCATAAAGGGAAATAGTATTTTTTCATTAAATTTGTATAATTTTAGATTATTGGTGCATTTGCAAATGTATGTTTATGTTATTTTTTTTCACAATAAATACACATGAAACAATTGCAAATCTGTGCACCTAAAACATCTAAAGGAATATGGATTTAAACTATTAAAGTATAATATGCATCTAAAACATATATTTTTTGAATAATTTTTTTTTGCAATAATCTTTTACATTACGAACGAAATAGAAAAAAAGTATGTACGTTTACCAAATAATTTGTACAAATTTTACTGGCTGTCGTTCTTTTACACAATTACTCAGTAAACATAAAGAAAAAAAAAAGAGAATAAAGTGACAGTTTGATGTTAAGAGTTCTTCTTCTTTCTGCAAATTTTTACTGGACAAATTATTGCCAGCAAGAATTTGCAAGCAGAAAAAACATATGATTGAAAAAAATGTTTAAATTTTTGTGAATACAAAAAAAAAAATTTTTACAACTACGTTGTTTTATGCAAAGCAACAAATATTGTTAAATGAATTATAGAAAAGATAAGAAAACCTTCTAAAATGTTTCTGCTTAAGATTTTACAATAATAATACTTTTTTTTCATATTGTTTTTACAATTTTTGCACATTTTCTGTTCGCGTACTTTTTTAGAAAATATTTATTTTGAGAGTAAATTTGTCTTACTCTCTGTAAATTTGTTACTGAGTAATTCTTACTGGATTTGACTGAGAAAAGTAAACGAATGAACCTGAATGAAATATACTCTGTTGCATATTGTAGCACAATATGCCTAATGGAAAGAATGCACTTCTTGCGGCGCAACCTATTGACAAAAAGTTACAACTTATGCTCTTTCTTTATATATAAATGTCGTTGGCTATTTCTTTTTATTAAATAAAATGTTACCATACTATGAAATTTAAAAAAAAAAATTAAAATAGTGTATTTAGAAGAGATCTGCAATGAGTAGTAAAAATTGAGTAGAGTTGAATGATGATTCATGATTAACTGTAGTTATACGCATTTAAACTTATTGAAATTTTGTCGAACCCCATATTCATTCTAAAGTTTGAAGTAGTCATCATACTCATAACATATAACATTTATGACGTTGTTGATTTAGACATTCCTTCACTCAATGTGCACGATGCAAAATAAGTATGACTCGAAAACGTTAGTACGATACTTCTAATTGTTGCATCGTTTTTATAACAAAGTTAAACAAAAAAATAAAGATTTTTATTGCTTATTTCATATTTTATTTATTTTTTCTTTACTTTATACACTGGTTCACAAATTTAAAACAATTTTGCGTATCACGACATATTGCATTCATTTCCCATGTAAAATCGCGCGCCAAATCCGAAATTGGAGTCCAAAAGTAGAACAGTTTTTGGGATATTGCCAAATTTTAAAATTTTTCATTTTTTAAAATAGTGATTTTACTTAAATAAAAATATCTCAGGAGGAAAGCACTGGATTTAAATTTATTTTCTAATTAAAGCTTAATAAATTTCACATTAATTCTTCATACAGTATAATAAGCTATTGCACTAACAAGGGAACTGAACCAAACCCGAACTCTCGGATTTTAATGGCATTCAGATATCTTATAGATTATAGATTATTTTTATGCAGCGTAAAAGTACTCGAAAAACAAAAAAAATTCGTAGCAACATCACCTATATTTGGACCCAGGGTTGCCACAATTTTTAAATTTGGATAAAAAAAAGCTATTTTGGGGAAGTCGAATTAAGACCATACGATGTCATATATCAAAAAACCCTCACACACACCAGAGAACTGCATTTGCTGATTGCAAAACATTCATACGCAATCAACACAATAATAAATATGTGTTTGCGTTCAAACGCTGAATATACTCCAACACACATATTTGTTGATGATTTTAAATCAATCAAACGACGTGCAAATTGTTTTGTCACTATTTTATAATCATCGGTCGTTGTTAAACCATTGATTTTATTCTGTTCATTCGAGCCAACAATAATTATTTTGATGTAGAATAAATCAGAAAAAACAACAAACAACGTGTATGAGTGTAATCATAATTAAAACAAAATAGTTTCTTATCTATAAAAAGGGGGTGGTTTTGTAGAAACACATTTCATAAATGTTATTTGTATATTAGGGTTAGTCTAAAATATTGTTCTTTGTGAATTTTTTTTTTAATTTAGGTCGACATCTCAGGCTCGCCCAATCCGGTTTAAATTAAATATTGCCTAATTTTCCAATCAAAATAGATGAAAAAAAATTTAGACAATATTTAAATTTTTCCGGATTAGGCAAGCCTGAGATATCGACCTAAATTTTTTTTCCAAAAAAATATTTAAATTTCACAAAGAAGAATATTTTATTACTAATAAAAATTCTGAAAAAGCGGATTTAAGTCCCACCCTAATGTTAACAATAGCATTTATGAAAAGTGTTTCTATTTTGTTTTAATTATGAAAACACTCATAGGCGTTGATTGTTCTTATTTATTCAACGCTGACTTTTTGTTGAGTGATTAAATTTGCAGTAAACATAATCGACATATGATTCAAACTGATTCAAATTACGCGTTCAGTAACATGATGCTGATTTTATTCTACAGTGAATTTTGTTGAATTATTAAATGTGAACAAGAATTTTTGTGTATGATTAAACCAAGAAAAAAGATGATTTTGCAGTTCTCTGACTCACACCCCTTAGTTTAATTTAAATAAACTTCAATATATTTATGTGATTTGGAGCTTAAACCAATTGCAATTCCCATACAAAAGTAACGTTTTTTTAATATTCGAAACAGACTTTTTTGACTGACAACAAATATTCTACATTTTTGTGCACGATTTAAACGAAGTTATATGCGCCTTTAATTTGATATATACTTATATCGTCTATAATTTCTCTGAAAATAAGAAAAACATAAAATGGCGTAATTATTTTAGACCACACTTTATAACCCCTAAATGTAAGATTGGGTAGCTATAAAAAAATACGTGTCATTGATTTGTTCACAACCAGCTCATACAAATAATCAATTTTTAATCCTCCCTGAAATGTTTCCATATAAACTTACAATTTTCTGCCTATGTATATTTTTATATAGTATAAATATACACTTGTTTTCACATTGATGAGTTGAATGAGCTAAATGATTCAACTCAATTGTAAGTTTGATAAGTATTTTCTTAAAATTATAAATACAAATGAGTAGATTGATGAATCATACAAATTGGGGATGGTATGAGTATGATATCGACGTTGGATTCATATTCATTGCAACTTGTACATGTACAACTCAATATTATTGTATGTGTACATATGAGTAGTTTCCCAGTAGGATGACTGAGGTTAAGTGTCTACAAGTCACTACTTTTGTCGACTATGTTGGCTGACTTTTTGGTGACATGTCAACAAAGCGTCTACACTTTTTACATTCCTTATTTATTGTTTTATTTTGTTGAAATACATGTGCATAGCTGCATAAAAAAATAAAGTTTTAAAAGGTAAATAGACATATTTGAACAAAATATATAATGAGCAAAAGAAATTACAAAAGACTTGAGAAAAAATAATCAATTTTGTAAAAAAATAAAAATATCGAGAAAGAGGCAACAATTTTTAGTAAAAGTTGTAACTCTAGAGACTTTGTGGAGCCTGATGAAGATTTTAGGGAGCCTGTGGAAGATTTTGTGCAGTCTTTTGAAGATTTGTCTACTCCAAAATTTAATTTGCAGCAACAAATTTTTTACTTGAATGAAATTTATAAAAAAATTTTATTAATAAAATGTCTAATTAAACAAAAATTTTCCTAGTGTGGAAATCTAGTTAAAAGTTCCAAAAGTGTAGTCTAGAATTACTAAAATGAACAAGTGAATCTCTGGTTCCAATGTCTACACCTAGTCAATAGTTGTGTAGATTCGCAATGACAACCACATGTAAAATGTCTACAGCAGGCGACGCGTCTGGGGTATAATTAGTCAGTAGTACTGGCGACAAAGTTAATAGTGAATCAGTACAGTTTCACTCTCGACATTTCCTTCAGGGTTATTTTTAATGACTCTACTCACTTATATTTAAAATTTCATGAGTCTCTATGAATAGAGAAAAAACGATTCACTGCTAATCTCTGATACCAACTATGAAAAAAAAATTAAAATAGTGTATTTAACTACTGTCCTTTTAAAAGAAAAAAAGTTATGTTATGAAAAAATGTTCACAAACCCATAAAGATTTAAGTTTCGAAATAAAAATTAAATTAAAAAAAAAACTCCGGCGCTGTCTGGATTAGTTCATAAGCCACTTTATTCTACAAGACATGCTCCACAAAGTAAGTAGTCTGTTGCGCCAATTCAACTTTTTTGTGTGTTGTATAAAAGTTGTGTGTGTGGATCTGTTTTATGTTATAATTTTAAATCATTTTTTTAAAGCTGTTAGTTTGTATGTTATTTTAAGCTATTCATTAATTAATGTTTTTGCGGAATATTTATCACTAGAATACATATGTATCTTAAATTTTATGAAAAATAAAAAATTCGTGATGTACCCAATTATCCTTTTTATTTTATTCTTGTATGTTTTAATATGTAATTAATAATGCTTTAATTTTTTAGCAAGTCCTTTAGTAGTTTAATAAACAGTGTGTTCGCCTACTCGAAATTCTTACTACCTTTGCTACAATTGGAAAGATTTGTTTACTTTTTGTATTGAAATTTTTCAGTTGTAGTAAAGGAAGTAACTTGTAGTAAGTAAACAAACTAGAATAATATTTGGTAACACAAATATAAAATACAAGGTCTAAAGAAAAGTATATTTAAATAAATAAATACAAAAGTTGAGAAAAAGTTTAAAAATGTAGAGAACGCAATGCACACCACCATATTACAGGCAAAAAGAAGAACAAGCCAAGCTAGAAGAATTGGAAAAACAACGTGAGCGAGAAGAAAAACGCAAAGAAAAACATCTTAAGAAGATTCAAGAAAAAGGACAAGTAGAAATTTCCCAAAAGATAAGGGTCGAAGAAAGAAAGCTGATGATAGCCCAGAGGAAATTGGAGAGTATAAGAATATTGGAAAAAGTATTTGATCGAATAAAGGCAAGGAAGAAATATTACATTCCTTAAGTATTCAAAATAATAAATTGTTTTCTGTTCTTTTGTTTTTCAGTTAAAATATATGGCCAAACATGCAGCTTCTTCTTCTTCGCGTAAACAGCAATTAGATATGCAGCGTGAAAGCATGCGTGAACGTTTGATAGAAAAATATAAAGTAGCCACGAAAAAATTGTTGAATGATCAGCAGAAAAAAGTGGAGGATATTAAAAATCACACACCCCTTATGGGTTTATTAAAACGTAAAAAGGCCAAGCCCTCTTCGGATGAGTCTGACAATGACAAATCCAAAAATTGTATTGCCAACGAAACAGCCGTTGCAGCAGCTGCTCCAACTGCTGCTGGTGCTATGAATACTTTAAATCCCTTTAAAACTTTAGCTGCTATGAATGCTGCCAATTATAATACGGATGCCGCTAGTGAATGGATGAAGTCATTGTCGATGTTTCCCTATGCATCACCAATATTTCCTGGTTTAGGAATGTATAGACCGCCAACATTTCCGGTATCGGTGAATTATCGCGGTTTTAACCCGCGTATGAGGGCTAGAGGCAGAGGCCGTGGTCGTGGACGAGGTAGTTATGATGGACAATCGTCGTCATATTATAATAATCATAAATATTATAATCATGATGATAGAGATAATCGGTATGATGATGAAGATGATGGTGGTGGAGGAGGTGGAAATTATCATAAATATTCAAGGGGAAGGTGAGTTGAAAGTTTTTTTTTTACAGTTTTATCAATAACTGTCTTGGAGGGGGCGAAAAATGGAATTTATCAAAAAGAATCTATTAAAATGAACTTTTGAAGGATCAGCTGTTGAAATGTTTGGCTATTGAACTTTTCCAGTAAAGTTTAGTAAAAATTACTCAGTAACAAATTAAAGAGAGTGTATAAAATGCATACATTTTATACACATACATGACTACAAATGGTGTGCCAATAGAGTTTCCCCCTTTCAACACACACCTATTGTATGCAGAGAGTAAGACAAAATTTACTCCCAAAAAGAAAAATATCAAAAGAGATCGGATCAATAAGTCCGTAACTTTTTGAATGAAACACAGTTTTTTGTGCAAAAAAAAAAAATATATTTTTCAACATAATCTCCTTTTAGCTCAATACACTTAGTCCAACGTTTCTCCATTTTTTGTATCCCTTCCAAAAAATAGGATTTTTCGTGGTCCATAAAATAGGCATTTGCTTGATCAATAATTTGATCGTTGGAGCTAAATCTCTATCGACCAAGCCATTTCTTTAGGTTTGGAAATTGGAAATAGTCACTTCGTGCTAAATCCGGAAAATATGGCGGTTGAGATACGAATTCGTAGCCCAATTCATGGAATTTTGCCATTGAAACTACACACGTCACACGATTACGTTTATAATCAATTGAGAGCAAAAGCGGTACCCATCTTGCAGACAGTTGTCTTAAATCCAACTGATAATTTAAAATCGAAAACACACTGCCATATGAAATGCCTATGGCATCAACAATCTCACGCACGTTTACTCTTCTATCGGCCAACACCATATCGTAGCCTTTTTCGACATTTTCGGGTGTATTGACCTCAATTGGCCGTCCAGCGTCATTTGAACTTGTGCGACCAGAACGAAAATCAGTAAACCACTTTTCTACCATTTAAATCGATGGTGCAGAGTCCCCATAGTATTTATCAAGCTTTTCCTTGGTTTGATTGATGGGTTTTGGGGAGCCTTGTGGCATTTTATATAACTGCGAAGTTCGAAAAGTCACGGACTGATTGTAAATACCAAACAAAAAGAATTCAGCTGGTCAATATAGAAAACTTGATTAAAAAACGGAAATAAGATGTGAAGTGTTTTGCAGGAGGATTCCGGACTTCCATCTTACTTCTTCCATATTAAAAAAGCTATCAGCTTTACTTTTATAAAAAAAATATTTAATGTGTTTGGACAAATTCTTTGTTTTACAATTATATTTTTTTTCAATCAGCTGTTGTTTATCCAGTAAAAACCAGTAAGTTCTCTTACATAAAACTGTCACTTTACTCTCTGTTTTTGCTCTCTCCTTACTGAGTATTTGTGCAACTTTTACAAATTTGTACAAATAATACACATTCAAATAAGACCAAAAATAGTAAATTTATTCCTTTTTATTTCAGACATCATTCCCGTTCTCGCTCCCGTTCCCGAGACCGTCGTTCTCGATCAAGATCACGAAGTCGTTCACGTCATACACGCTCTAGATCACGTTCGCGTGGTCGTTCTCGTCATTATTCTAAACGTTCACGATCTAGATCTCGCAGTCGTTCACGTTCTTATTCGAGATCTGAATCGAGATCTCGTTCACGATCTCGTGTTAAATCCAAAGATGATAGAAGTCGTAAAGCATCTAGATCTAAATCACCTGGAGGAAGTGTACACCAAAAGCCGCTAGAAAAAACTAACAGAAAACTAGTATCAACTAGACGTTCACGTTCTTCCTCGGATTGGTCACGTGACTCACGTAGCCGTTCTCGCACCCGCTCTAAACGTTCTTGGTCTAAGCGCGGTAGCAAAGATCATCGTTCATCACCTCCACGTAAAATTGTTATTGAAACGGATAAATTAGTACGTACGGCGGAAGAAATAAAACGTACCATTGAAAAGGATATGCAGGATCGTATGCGTGAAGAAGAGCGAGAAATTAAGGAAACATTTAATAAAAGTCATAAACAAGTAATGGCACACAATGCTGCTATAGCGGAAAATCTGTTAGCAGCAGGAGTTGATAGTGGTATTGGCACAGCAGAACATTCAGCTACAGAATCAACTGTAAATAACTCAAATAATCAGGAAAATCATGACGAAGATAATAACACAAATTCACATCGCGACAGACGTGATAAACATGAAAATTATAATAATGATAGGGATAATGACAATGAAGAAGAGAATAATCCTAAAAAATTACATCGTGAAAGACGTGATTCTTCTTCGAATCGTCATCAACCATCCAGACATAACTCTATGGATAATAAACATCATAAATCACGACATAATTCGCCATATGAACGTTCACCCAATAAACGTCGTAATTCATCTGAACGTCGTCAAACCTTATCAAGGCGTAATTCATCAGAACGCGAAAGTTCTAACTGTTAATTTTAACGTAATGCAATTTAGATTTTTTCATTTAAATTTACCTTTATTTATGTAAACCAATAAATTTTTAAATGTAAACCAATACACTTTTGTGAATAAAAATAGTTTCTGTCAGCGCTGTTCTACGTTAAGAGAATTTTAATTTTGAATGGATTTGTAAAAACCAATGAAATTAAAAAAATTTGAAATTCGCTGTTAAGCATTCACATTTTTTTTTTTTTTTTTTTTGTATTTGAAATATATAATAAATTTTGAAAATAGTTTAAAAAATTTACAGGAGCATTCGTTTGGAGTTATCTTTTACTTTGACGTTGAAAAATTCATCAAGAAAATATTTGAAAACGAAGTAAAGGGAGGCATTAGATCCTATGACGTAAGTTAAATTTTCGTTATTATTAAAAGTTTTACAAATTTCAGCGTTTAGTGAAAATGAAAAGAATACGATTCAAATTTAGATTCACCCAATTAATATGATGATTTAAAAATCACTTTTTATTATACACTCCACCATAAATATATGGTCAGGGTACATATCATTTTGTTATTCCGTTTGGAAGATGTCGAAATATAGGTCTAAGACCCAAAAAGTATATATACATATTTTCTTGATTTTTATGCGATTTTAAGACAATTTAGCGATGTCCGTCTGTCAAAATGGCGATCACGGCGCTCATTTTTACCCAAATGAATGGACATCCTCCCGGCAGTTTGGTATTGAAAATGAGCAAAATCCGTCCAACGGTTAAAATGTGAAGATACCTCTAAATACTCCGTAGCCACTGACAAGTAAAATATTTTCCTTTATAAAATATTTTCTCTTGTTCTAGTCGCTTGAATTTAAATAATATTTTATATTCACCACAAAAAAAATTTGTTCACCTAAAATTATTTTCCACCCCTAAATCATCCAAAAAAAGTCTCACCTCAAAAAAAAATGTTTCCCCTTCATAATTTCACTTCTAAAGTTTTTTACATTATATGTATCAAAAACAGTAGAGAACATTTTTTTAGGACTTTGATGGAGGGTATTCAAAGAATCAGCACAGCCGAATTGAAAAACGAGGTACCAAAAAAAGGACGGTTTTCGTCTTTTGTGCAAGTTTTTGTTATTTCTCTTTCGCATTTATATATATTATTTTCTTGCTTCATTCACATTCGGTTTTAGAGCAAAAAAATCACCGTATAAATAGACATAACTTTGGAAGCAACTTTGAAAAGCGAATTGAGAAAAAAGCATGCAATCAAAAGTTTGCATTATATTAACATTAAAAGTTTGCATTATATATTTTATAATTTATCGTGTTCCAAAATATAATTAAATGTAACTATGGAATAGTAAACACTAATTTTTAAATGTAAGAGTAGATGGTACAAATTATGAGGATCAGTTCTAGAGGGAGTGCACACTTTCGACTTTAGCGACGAAGTCATTGTCAGCCTCCTTATGAACTCATGGTTAGAACTGGCTTTATACATATATAGGTAAAAGTTCCCAAAATCAAAGGGTTTTTTTTTATTAGAAAAGCTTTTAGAATCCAAATGTTTTCTAAAAACTCGTCAGAATCTAAAGGTTTTTCTATAAAAAAAAACTTCAGAAGCTGGAGGCTTTTCTAAATAAAAAGTCACAATCTAAGTGTTTTTCAATAGGAAAAAGCCATCAGGTTCTGAGGGTTACTTTGACACAAAATGTCCCCACATTGTTTAGTTGTCTCTATAGAAAGTCTTTAAAATCTTAGAACTTTGTTAAAGGAAAAGTCCTTAAATTCTCTGATGATTTCGAAAGGTATTTCTCATATACCATCTAAAAAAATTTAAGTTCAAGAAATATTTTCGGTCTATTAGTGATACAAATTTTATTTACATTTTCCTCGAAAATATGTGGGAGAAAAATCTAACGTGACAGAAAGTTTGCACACAAAAAATTTTAGAAACAGTCGTGTGAGAAAAATACATTTTGTATCAATTCATATTAATTGCCTACAGAAAAGCAGATTATTAATAAAATAAATAAAATTATTTTTTAATGATTTTATTTGCTTTGCATAACTTTTGTCCGTTTTGCGCTATCTAGCTTTGTTTTCGAGAAAATATTCACCACTTTATAAAATGTCCATTTTTTGAAATGGCCGGTATCTCGAAAAATAAGCAAAATCTACAAAATTTTTGTTCTACTAGTGTTAATATACTGCCAAAATCGGGAGACATCTCGAGATATATATTTTTATAAAACAGCCCATTTTTATACGAACGAAATGGGAAACGAAATTTGTATTATCGGAATGTGTTAATTTATATTATCATATCGGGTTTACAAATTAATCAAGATTTAAAAAAAAAAAATATTTTAATTCGGGAATCAAATCCTAATCGAGAATCAAAATATTTTTTTTTTTTGATTCGTGGTTTAAAATTGAATTATTTCCTTTAATTTATAAAAAGAATTATTTAAATCAACTTGATTCTTCTAATAAGATAAAGATTGAATCATGGTAGTAAAAAATTCAATCACAAAAAAGAATTCGTCAAAATTTTAATCTGATTTGAAAATTGATTTAAGGTATTTAAAGGTCTGACTAGATCACAGTCAATATATATTGAACGTGAAGCAAGTGCCCATAAACAGATAGTGTTACCAATCACAGATGTCAAAAAAGTTACAATGTTTCCATGGTAATAACGTAAAGAAAAAGAAAGCAATAACAAACTTCATATACTTCTTATTGCTTAGTTTTGCATATGTCTGTCTCTTTTTGACTAAAAAGAGGAGGGGTGTTTGCCTGAAAAAAAAATGTTGATAACTAATATTGGGTACAGTGTTGCCGTTTTGATTATTTTTAACCGAAATTTGTTAGTGAGAAATGGAGATGAGAACTTTTTTGGCAATCAAATATATAAATTGGGTTTTTCAATGATTTTAAACTTTATTTAACAGTTAATATTTTTATATACGCGTTTTTATTACGTCGATTTGAAAACGCTGTTAATTTTTTTTTTATAAAAGTATGTAGTTCATTGTACAAAATATGTTAACAGCTTTGGACTGTTTTAATTGGCGGCATTCTCTCTATGAGAACAATGATTCTGAATTGAACAATTGCTAAGTAAACTTAAGTGTTGGTGGTAAAAAAGCAAAAAACATGAAATAAATGCACAATGGATAAGTATTTGTATTTTACATGTTGGAATGTGTGTGAATTCAAGAATATTTTTTAACTTCCCAAGAAACATTTTTACGGACTCTCCAACACATACGGAATCATGAATCCGGATTGTGTGGTGACACAATATGTACTATTCAAAATTAATAAAAATTAATAGTATAGGACCAAAAATTCAAGACTGTTTTTATTTAAAAACAAGTAAAAAAGGGCTAAATTTGGCTGTGCCGAATCTTTGAATACCCTCCACCATAGGGGCTGAAGATGATATACGTATATACTAAATTTTGTATAAACTGTAATATGAATATGTTTTGTCAATGTAACGAACTTTTGTTATTTAGTTTTAGTAATGTTATTTATTTAGTTTTAGCAATGTTATTTACAGAGGTTTGCTCTCTTAGCGACTTTAACATTGTTGATTTTTACGTTAACTTAGTTATCAGAGTAACACAGAAAAAAAAAATAGATACAGAAAAATTGTACAAATTTGTATGGAAAATTTAGAGGTACCTTCACATTTTCACTCATAACTTTTGAACCGCTTAACCGATTTTGCTCATTTTAAATACCAAACTGCTCGGGAGGATGTTCAATAATCTGGGTAAAAATAGGAACCCCCGCTTGCGTCTTCGCGTCGTGATCGCCATTTCAACAGACAGACAGACGGACATCGCTAAATCGACTTAAATTGCATAAGGATCACGAATATATATACTTTATGGGGTCTTAAACCTATATTTCGACATGTTACAAACGGAATGACAAACTGATATATACCCTCACCATATATGGTGGAGGGTATAAAAAACGGTACGGATACTGATCGGACTTTGCACGACACAACGGTCCTTCAATGACTGGCTTTCAACGGACTCATCTCCGGTTTTTACACCACGTAAAGCTTCCGTCTTTGACGCACTTTCAACAAATTCGAATAAGTTTCGATGTTCTTTAAAATCCGTTTTCTGGTACATATACGGATCCAGAAAACGGTACGTAAACGGAGTTGGATTCCGTTTATATTTATCATTTAAACGCGACATTGAAAACAGGCAATTTAATTTTTCATAAATTTTTGCTATAAAATAATATTTCCAGTACAAATCAAAAAATATATATATTTAATCAAAAACATTAAATTTTGGTAATTATTTTTAAATTTTGGTGACAAAAAATGTTTGCCCATGGCAACACTGATTGGGTATACAAGTTAATAATGACGATTTGGGCAACAGATGGCTAACTATCACATATGGTTTGTGTCAATAATCACAAATATGGTATTTTGGAGGGTAAACATCTGTCATTATAATTCAGTATTCGATAGACGCCAAAGTGTAAACACAAGTTTTTTTTTCAATCGCTATAATAATGTCGAATTATGTGCCTAAAAAAGATGTTTTGCGGAGAAGTCTGATAACCTTCTTTCATTTGAAGAAAACGGCTGCTGAAAGTTATCGATTGTTGGTAGAAGCTTACGGCCAACATGCACCAACTCAAAAAACCTGTGAGCGATGGTTTGCGCGATTCAAAAGTGGTGATTTCGACACAGAAGACAAGAAGAGGCCTGGTAAGCCGAAAAAGTTTGAAGATGAAAAATTGGAAGCATTACTCGACGAATATTGTTGTCAAACGCAAGAAGAACTTGCATTGTCATTGGGAGTCACTCAACAAGCCATTTCCCTACGTTTAAAAGCATCAAAATAAAAACAAACTTTGAGGCTAAAAACGGCTTGAGAATAATGAACCTCAACTCGAATAAATTTTAAAACAAATATATATTTTTAAGGTTTGATTTTACATTACAAAATAAAATGAATTTTTCTCGAATTCTAAAATTCTTTTATCTATAGTATAATTTTTATATATATATTTTTTTTTTATTAAAAAGAAATTCTTTTTTTTTTTTTGTTTTACCTTATTGTATATTTTTTTTTTTGTTTTTTCGTAATTCTTTAGTTTTTTAAGCTTTACAAATTCTAGTGCCTTAAAGGATCTTAACTTAAGCTCAACATAAAATTACAAATCCTTTAGGAAAATTTTTTTAGTTATCATAAATTAGTAAGTAATATATAACATTTTGTATAATTACAAGCCAATTAAAGTCGAACGCGGATTTGCGCCTACTTTGAGTGAAGCATAAATGTAGATACTAATTGCGTACATTTACGATGATGAATTTTTAACGTTGCTATTTTCATTTGAAATTTGTTGTCCCAAATTTAAAAGACATGCGATGCGATTGACACTTGCCTCAAAGGAGGGCGCAAATCAGGGTACGACAGTATTAAAAAAAAATAAAAATTAAATAGTTCATGGCTTAAAAACAAATTTTATAATAAAAGTATTTCTACACAATCTTGAAATTATTTTGGTTTTTATTTTATGCGTACAAATAATATTTATTTTATATGTATAAATAATAAAAAAAATCATATTTTAAATGGCTGATTAACTAAGTTAAATTAAAAACGACGATTATTACGTCCACGATTACGGCCGCCGCCGCCACCACCACCTCCATCATTACTAACACGATTGCCGCCACGTCTATTGCGTCTAGGATTAGAATTATTATTTTGGTTATTGTTGTTGGAGTTATTGGAAAACATATCACCGGATCCCTTAGAATTCGATTTGTTAAATGAGGGCGAATTGTTACTGTTGAAATTATTGGAATTATTATTAAAACCATTTTGATTTTGTGGACCATTCCAAGGACCATTATTATTATTGTTGTTAGCCCAAGGCCCAGAGTAATTGTCACCCTGTTGCTGATTAAAACTGTTGTCCGGGGACGAATTATCCATATCCTCATTTTGTTGCTGTTGTTTTATATTGAGTAGACATGGTAGGAAGGGTTTTTTCAAACTTAACAGTTCTTTAACAAATACAGCCTGAGGATGATGTTGTCGTGGTTCAAATCGAGATTTTTTCGATGGCGGTGAACTTTCTCTACCCTGTAAGGTAGGCGATGTAGATCTTGATCTTTCTCGAGATGGTACAACATCTCTTAACTCTTCTAATTTACCAGCATCTATATATTTATTTAAATAATCTGGACCTTGACGTACGGCTAACATTAGTCTGGAATCTGGATGGACTCTAATAAAACGGTCATATACCAATATGCCCACTATAGCCTGAGGATCCATGGTAGTTAATGGCCCACTGGCCAGCATTCCCTCTATGGTATTTTCACTAACTTGTTGTGGTGTTAAGCCACTACTATCAATACGCCTCTCTCTACCAGCATATATATTATCTTCCTCCATCTCATCGGGTCTTCGCGATCCAGCCCATTGAGCTTGAAAGTTACGAGGTATAGGTTTACTGTAGGGTACTTTCTTTTCTTGATCTTTGGCTACATTGGCTGGATCTAATTCCAAGCCGGGAATAAAACCTTTATCGGCTGTTAAACTTTCAGTGAATTCCACCTTATCTTCAGGACCCATACCGGGAATAATAGCATCATCATATTCACAATCATCTAAGGCTGCCAAACTAGCGGGTAATGTATTTAAATTATATTTATCTCTCATTAAATCTCCGGGACGATTTCTAGTCCAAAATTTAATTGTATGATCATTAGAACCGGAACACAAAATGTGGCCCAAAGGATGCCAAGCCAAAGTCCAAACGATACTGTCATGAGCCGTTTCCACGCAACCGATTTCTTTATCGGTTCTAAAAAAAAGGATAAAATAAGATTAAAAAAAAATTATTCATATAGCACGTTTGTAAAATGGAAACCTTATTAAATTTCAATACCTACCCCACATTCCAAAATAATATAGAACCATCTGAACCGCCCGAGCAGAATAGGCCTTCATGTACCGGATGCCATGACACCGAACTCGCTTCTTTTTTATGACCCCTAAATATCTGGGCCTCTTCTTTTAAATTACGTATATCAAATAGTTTTAATAAATGATCTCTTGAAGCGGTCACTAACCAATTGCCATTATCATTCCATTTTAAATCCATGACCGTCGATTTGTGGGCGTGTCTAGATATATAAAAAAAAAACAATTAATAAATTAATTATGCAATGATTTAGGGGACTTACAGCGTCGCCAAAGCTTGACCACTTTTGGGATCCCATAATTTTATGGGTTGTTGATTATCTTTACTACCCGACACTATTATGCCTTTCTGCGGATGCCATTGGACACATTTAACATCAGCACCATGACCTGTAAAAGGAAAGATAAATGATGAGAAAAAGCATTTTTTTCATAATCAAATAAAATCATAAATTTTAATTTTAAGCAATTTCTCCGATTGTAAATTTCAATAGGAAACAGAAGAACGCACTGATTTCGAGTAAGTGCGGGTAATGCGGAATATCTCTTATTTCGGAAACTAAAGATTGCTTGGTAAATATATTTGTTCCTGAACTCGAAAAAGAGGTGATAGTTATTGCCACTTATAGTTTAATACTTACAAGGAATATATCCCGATGGGATCTCTCCACGTTTAGCAACTGATTTACACGGTTTGTGATAATGAATACGTTATTTCAAAGTTATTTCGTT
Source organism: Eustalomyia histrio (assembly GCA_949748255.1). Classification (NCBI taxonomy): domain Eukaryota; kingdom Metazoa; phylum Arthropoda; class Insecta; order Diptera; family Anthomyiidae; genus Eustalomyia; species Eustalomyia histrio. The sequence continues at coordinate 217,562,504 of OX456523.1, forward strand.
AGAGTGTTATTTTTTTATTTATTTATTTCCAATAAAATACCGCAACCCATAGGGCCAATGTTGGCAGTACTAGAATACAATTCCAACAATTCATAATTATTATAAAAGGTGTGTTCGACGTACGTTACCGCGGGTGCCTGCGGGAACCCAATCTTACCAGAAAGCGTTTCTTGTAACAAAAATTGGGTAAATGAAAGCGTCCATGAAAGAGTATTTGTAATTCTCTTTTTACCAGAACTTACCCGTAATTTTTGTTTGGGTAAAATTGTAAAATCATCAGCTGCTGCTAATAAATTAACCGTTTTGCATTTTTGAAAAAAAATTAAAGTTAAATAAAAGTTTACTATAAACAACTTTTTCTTCTTAATAATGAAAAATACATTTGAAAATGTAAATAGATATTTGCCATTTCAAATATATTTATTAATTAATGTGTTTTTTAATGTGAATAAATTTGACGTTTATTTTTCGGTATGAAATGTGGTTTTGTGCGTTCGCAGTATTGTGGGCATTTTTATGGTTTTGTGAGAGAATTTTTTGCTTACTCTCATTTTACCAGACTTTACCAAAATTACCTCGTACAGACCTAAAGACACACACATGTATGAAGTCCCTGATATTTGTACAAACCAAACGGATCGTTACTATATTAACCTTGTTGTTGCAACAACAACAGCTGTCTAATAAACGCTTAATTTTAATTTGGATTTTGATTTTCTTTCCGTATTTTCGTGACACCTAATTTTGCATTATGTTAATTTAAAAAAAGTGGAAAATACCAATTAAAAAAGAATATACAAGCAAATAATAATAAAAAATTTTGCAAAACATGAAAATATTCTAAAACAGTACACAAAAGGAAAATTTGCAACAATTTTCAAGTTTGTTAAACAGTTGATTGTAACAATAAATGCAAAAATAAATTATTACTTGTCGAAAAAGAAAAAAAAAGAGGATTATTTTAGTAAAATATTAAGCAGGAACATATAAGAAGATTATTTTTTTAATCTTTGCATTAATTAATTTTACAATACCTATTGCACTGCATTTGCATACAACAACGTAGTTGCAAAATATTTTTATTTGTATTTAAAAAACTTAATCATGTTTTTCAATCGTATTTTATTTTTCTTGAAAATTCTTGCTGACAAAAATTTGTCCAGTAAAAATTTGCAAACTCACAACATTGAACTGTCACTTTATTCCCTTTTTTTACTGAGTAATTGTGTAAACGAACCCCATCCAGGAAAAATTTGTACAAATTATCCAGAGTTAAAATTTGATTTGTCATTTTAGTAGAGCAAGAAAGTTCATGCATTTATAATCGCGTTTTACAAGGGCGGTTTCAAAACTAGCTGACCTAACAAAGAAAACAAATTTTGGAAAAAAGTTTCTTTATTTCTCAACATGATCTTCTTTTAACTCGATAGACTTTTCCCAGCGATATTTAATAGCTTCGACACCCTGTTTATAATAAGAACTCTTTAGCTCCTTTAAACAGCCACCAAGCGCAGACTGCACCTCTTCATTGTTGGCAAATCGTTTATCACCAAGTTTGGAAATAGAAAATAATCCGAGGGAGCTAATTTGACAAATGTTTCCATATTTACAAATTCCTATAACTAAATATTCCATAAGATATTGTCGAAATCCATGCCTAGATTCTATAAGACTAGCGACGACTATTGTCCCCTTTCGAAGTTAAAACTATATCGTTTTAAAGATGTTACTTACCAAACTGTCGAAACATAAAATTGAAAATTACTGTCTTTTACCAAATTTGTAGTAAGAGTTTTAAATTTATATGTAAAGGGTGTGTGTTTATAAGCATGATATATTTAACGAAAGGGTTAACTGTCACCCTGCGATCACTTTTTGACATTTATGATCAGCATTCTCTGGCAAATCATCATAAATTGATGGACGATTGAACAACGTTACCAAATTATCCAGATTTGCTCTGAAAATCAATTAATTTGCGCAACTTAAAGGCGACGAAATTGAGTTTAGCGATGAGACTCCTTTTTGGCTTAACGAGTTTGTTAATAATCCAAGTTGCCGCCTATGCAGTTAAACCAATCCACAACAGACCCTACAAACTCCAGACAAATGCACCGTTTGGTGGCATCGCTAGAAGCCGGTTAATGGAGATCGTCACCGGACCATGATCAGTGAATTTTCGTTTGAAAATATGGATGACATTGATCAGGAGGAGATGTGATTTCAACAGGATGGAGCTACATGCCATACGGTGACCGACGGCCAACGAATTATTGAAATCAAAATTTGGTGATAAGTTGATTTCGAGAAATAGACCTGTCAGTTAGCCCTCAAAGTCCTGCAATTTGACACCTCTCGAGTATTTTCTGTAAGGCTTCGTGAAGTCACTGGTTTATGCTGATAAACCAGCAACAGTTGACACCTTGGAGGCCAACATTGTGCGTGCGAAACGGCCAACAATGCACGGAAAAGGGTCCCAAAAATGGATGTCCAGAGTACGCTTCATCAACAGCCTCGGTTGCCATACACCCGATTTGGATTAAAATTAAATTTTTTGTGTTATTTTTTTACAATTTAAAGTTCTTTCGGGCTTAAAAAACAACCTTTAAAATGATATAGAATCTGGGCAAAGGTTTAAATTGTACATTAGATTCAACAGTTTCCACAGTGTTAATCAGGGTTTGAGTTAAAGTAGAAATCAAATTTGATTTAACTTAAATTTTTGTAGCTTTTGCTGAGTAAAGTTCAAATCATAACTTTTCAGTAAAGCTTTTAGCCGATCGCACACATGATCGCATACAAAACAAATTTTGAACAGCAAATTTTTTAATACTTATTGATTAAATTTCATAGCAAAATTTTGTTAAAAAAATTGTCTTGCTACGCCGATGAATGCCAAAGAGTTTCATCATATTGATGAAACTGTTTCATAAATCGTTTGTCATTAATTCAATAATTATAAAAATGTATGACAAGTGTTTCATAAATTTTCATCAATACGTATAAAAATTGCATAAAAAATGCCTTTACAAATTATTTCGCTTGCAAACACCACTGTTGTTTGTTATTCTCATTAAGTTTGCAATTTTTATTTACTTAAAAAAAAAAATATGATGAAACTTTTTCAAAAATATTGACAAAACTTCTTCATAAACATGGAGAAATTACGGAGAAATTTCTTCATAAATATGATAAAACTTCTTCATAATTTTAATACAATTTCTTCATAAACACGAAGAATAATTTCCTAAATCTTATTTGTGATTTTTAAAAATTCTTAGGAAAGGTTTCATAAATATGAAGAAGAAACATGCCAAAAATTTGCGTTTTTATAAAACAGCTTCAATATATTTCCGAAAATCTTTGTTTTTTGTAAATATTATGATGGAGTTTTTTCCTGAGTGAATAATAATTGGAAAATAATTCTACTAATTAACCCTAAATTGCCGTTGTCACTTCTTTCTAACAATTCTACATGCAGTTGTTGGCTTGCAGAAGTCGTTTACAATAGGTCAATTTGTTTACTTTTCTCAGTCAAGTCCAGTAAGAATTGCTCAGTAACAAACTTACAGAGTAAATTTTCTAAAAAAAAAGTACGCGAAGGGAAAATTTTAAAATTTTTAATAATTTACAAGTTTTTTAAACAGCTGATTGTAAACCAAATGCAAAAATTGGGTGTGTTCGACGTACGTTACCGCGGGTGCCCGCGGGTACCCAATCTTACCAGAAAGCGTTTCTTGTAACAAAAATTGGGTAAATGAGAGCGTTCATGAGAGAGTAATTGTGTTTCTCATTTTACCAGAACTTACCCGTACTTTTTGTTTGGGTAAAATGGTAAAATTGTCAAATCATCAGCTGTTGCTAATAAATTAGCTGTTTTGCATTTTTGAAAAAAATTAAAGTTAAATAAAAATTTACTATAAAGAACTTTTTCTTCTTAATAATGAAAAATACGCTTGAAAATGTAATTAGATATTTGCCATTTCAAATATATTTATTATTTAAGCTGTTTTTTAATATGAATAAATTTGACGTTTGTTTTTAGGTATGAAATGTGGTTTTGTGCGTTCGCAGTATTTTGGGCATTTTTATGGTTTTGTGAGAGAATTTTTTGTTTACTCTCATTTTACCAGACTTTACCCAAAATTACCTCGTACAGACCTAATAATTATAACTAGTGGGTATGGAAAAAAGAATACTTGATTTTTTTATATCATAAACATTTTCTTTCTTTTCCATAATTGATTTAAAAATATTTATTGCTTTGCATTTGCATACAACAACGTAGTTGTAATGTTTTTATTTAAACTTACAAAAACCTATCATATGCTTCTCAATGACGTGTTTTTCTGCTTGAAAATTATTTGCTGGTAAAAATTTGCAAACTCTCAACACTCAACTTGATTCTCTATTTGTTCATTCTGTCTACTTGTGTAAATGAAAACTTTACAGAAAAAATTATCCAGTAACAGACCTTGAAAAAGAAAATAATTCTCGCGAAAAAAATAATTCTTTTTACAAATCGCGAGTTGATTTCAATATTTTATAAATCAGATTTAAAATCATAATAGATTAATCAATTTCATTTGAGTCTAGAATTAAATCATTTCAAACATTACCCTTTTTTTAATTCGCGAATTTAGAAATATTGATTTGATTTGTGAATAAAACAAAATAAAAAGAAAAAGCCATTTTGTAAAATGGTATTTTTTTTAAATGGCCGGTATCTCGATACTAAGCGATGTAGGGAAAAAGGAATAAAATTAATATACTACGGTAATAAAAATAGGACAGACATCACTAGGTATCTAACAGGTCAATTGAAAAGTCCCCGGACTACCATACTAAGACACATTTTTTTTTTGGCAAAATTCGTTTTTTTTTATTCAACATAGTTCCCTTCAAGGGTGATACACTGATTATAGCGACCCTCCAACTTTTCGATACCATTTTTGTAGTACGATTTGTCCTTTGCTTCAAAATAGGCCTCAGTTTCAGCGATCACCTCTTCATTCGACAAAAATTTCTTCCCAGCGAGCATTCTTTTGACTGACTTGTTTTTGGTCAAAAGTGAGCTCGCGCGGCACCCACTTTGCACAGAGCTTTCTCATACCCAAATATTCGTGAATGACATGATGTACACGTTCAGTTGATATCTTTGGAGTACCTGCTATTTCATTCAATTTACGGGCATTCGAAATTATTTTGTGAATTTTTTTGGTGTTTTCGTCCGTTACAACCTCTGTTGGGCGTCCACTGCGTTCACTGTCTTCGGTGCTCATTTCACCACGTCTAAACTTAGCATACCAAAACTTGGTGGTTGATTTTCCTGGGGCAGTGTCCGGAAACTCGTTATCAAGCCAAGTTTTTGCTTCAACTGTATTTTTTCCCTTCAAAAACCAATATTTTATCAATACGCGAAATTCCTTTTTATACATTTATGTGTCAGGCCGGTGACTTCTCAATTGACCTGTTATTTTTATAAAACAAAAAGAACGCAAGACGAAATTTTTATAATCGGAGTGTGTTCATTTATATTATCTTATAAATTGATTAAAAAAATAGTCACTCTGTGGCTGTTTTATTAAAGTTCCAAGAAACCCTTCGGTGAATCTATTCTATCGAAGGAGGTTTTCTGGACCTGGCCTATTTTTATTATCGCAGTATTTTAATACTCTGGGAGAACAAAAATTTTGTCGTTTTGCGCTATCTCGCTTAGTTTCCATTTTAAAAATAGGAATATTGTAATTTATTAATTGGCCTCTGGGCTTTAAAATTACAAAATGTTGAATAAAAAAAAAAAAAAAAAAAAAATGGTCGAAAACTAAGCGAGATAGGGCAAAACAAACAAAATTTTTGTTCTCCCAGAGTATTAAAATACTGCGGTAATAAAAATAGGCCAGGTCCTGAAGACCTCCCAAGAAGGCTGTTTTATAAAAATTTCATAAAACCCTTCGGGTTTAAGATTAAATTAATCGTGATTTAAAAAAAAAAAAATTATTTTAATTCGCAAAACAAATAAAAATTGACTTGATTTAAAATTTAATTATTTAATTTATTATTTAGTTTGAATTATAAAAATAATTATTTAAATCAACTTGATTCTTTTAATAAGATAAAGATTAAATCATGGTAGTTAATCAGAAAAATGAATTCGCGAATTAATTCGTCAAAATTAAAAAAAAGGCTTAAATACCCTCCACTAATATACTACTGGAGGTGAAAAAAATTTTTGAGGTTAAAAATTTTTTTTGGATGCAAAAACAAATTTTTTAGTGGAAAAAAAAAATTCAGGTGAAAAAAAATTTTTTCTGAATAAATAATCAGAAAACAAATTGCATCATCCGCTTCTCAATTCATGTTTTCTCTTTGACGATTAAGGTTATTGTAATTTGTTCGTCGTGTGTAGAGAAACGCTTTACGTTCAGCTAACTTTTAAGAACTAATATTATAAAAAATATGTAAATTACAACTCCAGAACACTATAATTTTTTGCTTGCTACACAAATGTTTGCGCACAAACCCACTTACACATCAAACAAATCACAGGAAATTGAAACAAGACGTTGAGCACGAACAAATCTATCTTCTGTGGGCCAGTTTATGTATGGCTAACGGAACATATAAGGACCAAATATAAACCCTTTTCAGTCACAATATACACTCTCAGAAAAAGCTTAATTAAATTTATGAAAAAATTAAAAAAATTGATGAATGCTTTTTTATAAAAATATTACTATCATGATATAGTTCGGATTTTTACTCGGACCGACCTGGTACAATTTTATTATCGATGTGTTCCTGTTCTGCCCTAATTCGGTTTTCAAGATATGGATCATTAAAAAAAATATTGATGAAATTTTTCTACGAAAGGTTTTTATAAAATTTTGGAAAAGGTTGAATCATATTTTAAATATAATGAAGAAATTAATGACAAACGATTTATGTTTCATCAATATGATAAGACTTTTTTCCCCTGAATGTTCACGACCAAAGTAACCATGTGATCCTTTTATGTAATGTACTAGGATCACAACTTTCCTTTTTGAGAGTACGATAGTCATGCTTCCATACAAAAATATTTTTTGGTTTTTAATTGTTGTTTTTATTTTTTTCAAATTGGGATAAAAAAAAGCATGAAACAACTTCCTTAGATTTGTGTAGGTTTTTTTTAAAAGGCCCATTCACATTTTCTCCCATAACTTTTAAACCATGGATGGTAACCTGAACAAATGCGGTTATCGGTAAAGGTAACGCTATTTTCTATTATTTCGGTAACGTTATTTTAAGGATAACGATTTTTTCAGTTATTTCGGTTACGGTATTTTAGGGATAAATATTTTTTAGTTATTTTGGTAACGGTATTTTAGTGATAACGATTTTTCAGTTATTTCGGTATCGGTATTTTAGCGATAACGGTATTTTCCATCATTTCAGTAACGGTATTTTAAGGATAACGATTTTTTCAGTTATTTCGGTATCGGTATTTTAGGGGTAACGATAGTGTGTTGAAAGGGTATTGAATCGATAACGGTATTTAAGGGGTATTGCCTGCCAACCCTGTTTTAAACCGATCAAACAATTTTGCTTATTTTCAATTAGAACTATGAAAAACATGTTTTATGTGAAAATCAGTATAACGGTGTTTTAACAGATATTTTTGTTATTTCATAGCACATCAACAAGTTTTAAAAAAAAGCTTACAAACTCTAAACTTTTATACAAAACCCAATAGATTTATTGAATTTTGTTTATGTACATATTTATATGGTAACGGTATTTCACGGGCAACGGTTCTCAATCAATAACGTAACTTTGACAATTTAACTTTGCACACGCAATTTTAAACACGTATTAAACAAAATTTACTTACCTCTTAAGACTTTTTCCTCTTGACATCTTAGAAAATCAAATATGCGTAAAGTACCATCATCGCTGCAGCTTACAAATTTACTATCCGTAGGGCTGAAACTGTATTTATTCGGGAAACAGTAAAGGCACACAGCAAAGTAAGGCAATCATAGTTGTATGCATCCACACCAGCGAGTTTTTAATAATTGTTGAAAGTAGAGTAGATTTTTGTTGTTGAAATATGTAGTTTTTATATTTTAAATAATATGTAGTCGAATTTTATTTGATGACCCCATAATGCAGACATAAATTAGGTTTTATTTTTATTTATTTGTTACAAGAAAGGAAAATAAATGTTTTATTAAGAAATAAAGTGACTAAAGAAATGTTTTTATTTATTTAATAAAATCCCCTAAAAGATGATAAATAAATGATTTTTATTTATTTCCTTAAAACAATGAAATAAAATTAGTTAAAGCAAAATAAATTTCTTTATTTCGAGCCCTATATTGAAAGATCTTTTGTAAGATTATTTGTTGTAGGAGCCCTTTCAATTTGTTGCTGATTCAATAAAAATGCCAAAGCCTTGTTTTCTAAAAAAACTTTATTTATTAAATCTTGTCTGGAGAATTAAAAAATACCAGTTTTTGTTGTATTTAAATTTTTTTCTTTATTGATTATAAATACACAAAAAGTGAAGAGAAAATTATATAAAAAAAAAAAAAAATAAAAATTAAAACAAAAATGAATTTCAACGAAAAGTCGGGCGGGCCTCCAACGTAGTAGATTAGAGTCTCAGGATGATGAAGAAAATTAAAACTAATTTATTGAATATATTTTTTCAATAAACTACTTTAAGGAGATATTTTTATGTAAAACTTGTATGAAAACTAAGAAAGAATATTATTAATAAATTAGTTTATATCTTTACGAGTCTGCCTTTCAGTTTTATTTATTTTAAGCTTTCAAATTAAAAACGTTTAGTTTTATGTTTTGGAAAAAAATTGTTAAATTTTATTAAACTTTTTTTTTTTTTTGTTTGAGTATAAAAACAAAAGTCTTTGGCTTTTTATTTGATAAAAAAATATATATATATAAATATCACAGTTTTGCTTTATTTTATAGTTAGGAATGTTTTTTCTTTCTTGTATGATAAAATCTATTAGCTGATTCTGATAACAGAGAGTTTTTTGAATTGTATCTTTGAGAGGAAAACTTTATTTATTGAAACAACTCAAAATCACTAACTCTGCCATCAGTTGTAGAAAATTGTTTTTAAAACTACCTAATAAACCCCTTATTCTTTATTTTGTATCAAATTTATTATTTTTAATGTTTCTATTAAACAACTAAGTAGAAATTTTAAAAATATATAAGAAAAAACATTTGACAAGCTATACCTTATTCCCCTAATTGCTTCCTTGTGGGCTTGAAACATTTTCACGTTATTCATATTCGATTGCCAGTATTTGACGTAGCCACCATGATCACCAGTAACCATCCAGCTGTCGTTGTGAGACCAAACCATAGTACGTACTGAAGTATCGTGAGCCTGTGTAATAAAAGAATACATTTTTATAAATATTATATTGTTTAAGAATTACACTTTAAAGTTAAATGAAGTTAAAAAGAGTAAAATTAGAGTTGTCAATTAGTTAATACTTTCATAAACCACCGGTTTTAAGAACCTGTTATCGGGTTGACTCACATTGCTAGAGTACTCTACTCTGAAGAGGGTTATAGTTTTCCATTAAACCAACGCCCAGAGGATACTGCTACTAATACAGTACATGCAGTGGCGAACAAAGTTAGGTTAAAGAATAGAGGACTTAAATTTGTCCAACAAGGAAATTACCCCAACCTAAACACTTATAAAAAGTATTCAATAAAAAGTATTCAAATAACCAGTTTTATTTTATTTGTTTTGATTGTTTACACATCACTGGTTCAGTTTGTACAATAACCATTACACTTTGAATTAAAAACATCAAATTATTTAAATACCAAAATAAAAATAATATTTATATTGATAAAATGGCAATTTTTCGCAAAAATGTTCAAAATTAAAATAAACACAAAGCAAAAATATGCTCAAACTAGCGTGGAATAAATTTTAAAATTAGTTTATTTAAACAAGGTTTAATATAGTTATTTTAAGCCAATATTTGTTTATGAATACAATTTGATCAAATTTTGTTTAACAAAGATTTGAAATGCTGTTTAAAATGACAACAAATGTATTATCAGATAAGCGAATATTCCAAACAAAAACAGGGATCTGGAAAAAGTTAAATTCGGTAGTACACCTTCTTTGCTACAATGAGTCAGATGAGCTGGCTACACTACTGTGATATATATCAATAGAAGTCATCACAAACAATAAGCATTTGGCACGATCGAGTGCTTGGAAATATTTAAAGCAACTGCTTTGTTTTAACCAAGTCGGTGAATGAACCTACAATAACGCTCCGAAAGGAGTGCCACCAAGTCAACCAATTGTAGATAATTTACAAGATGGTATACAGGTTGGTTGAAAAGTTCCTGCGCTCACCAAGAGATGACACTGCTAGAACCAAACTTTTTTTTTTCTCAAGTTGGTATAACTGTCCTGAGAACACATGCAAGTTGCAAGTCATTCTGTCAATTCTTTCTTTGTTTGCAAGCCATTTGAAGTTGACGTGTCATTGATTTTTTTTAATATGGAAAAAATTGAATATCGTGCAGTCATTAGATTCTTTGTTTTGAAGGGTAAAAGCAAAGGAAATTTATGAACAATTGTTAGAAGTGTATAAGGAGTCCTCACCTTCAAAACGCACCGTTAAATTTTGGGCTGGTGAATTTAAACGTGGTCGTACCAGCCTTGAAGACGATCCACGCGAAGGAAGACCAAAAACTGCAACCACAGCAGGAATCATTGAGCAGGTACATAATATGGTTATTGAAGATCCAAGTTTGACTGAGCGTGAAATTGCTAATGCCATAGGCATCTCAGACGAACGAGTACTCCATATTTTACATGAAGAATTACGTATGAAAAAACTGTTTGGAAAGTTAATGCCGCACACATTAACAATTCAACAAAAACTGGATCGAAAACAAATTTCTCAGCGTAATTTGGAGCGTTTTAAGCCGAATAAAACCGACTTCTTGCGTCGTTTTATAACTATGGATGAGACTTGGATCTACCACCATGATCCTAAATTGAAACAAGAACGTTTGCAGTGGACTGAAGCTGGTTGTTCAGCTCCAAAGCAGGTGAAGTCACAACGATCAGCAAAGAAGGTTATGGCATCAGTTTTTTGGAATGTAAAAGAAATTTTGTTGATTGATTCAGAAAAGTAAAACAATCAACTCTGAATATTATTGCAGCCTTTTTGGCTCAGCAGGATGAAAAAATTCGTGAGAAAAGACCTGGTTTAAAGAAGATTAAAATCATTTTTCATCAAGACAATGCACCTGCTCACAAAAGTGTTTTGACGATGGCTAAATTCAAAGAATTTAAGTACGAATTGCTTGAACATCCACCGTTTTCACCAGATTTGGCTCCCAGTGACTACTATCTCTTCAGAAATCTCAAACAATTCCTTCGTGGAAAGCATTTTTCGTCGAATGAAGAGGCCATAGCAGCCGTAGACGGTTATTTTGCAGAGCTTCCGTAAAACCATAATAATGATGGGATAAAATTATTGGAAGACCATTGGAACAAGTGTATTGAGCTTCTAGGAGATTATATTGAATAAAAAAATATATTTCGTAACAAAAACAGTATTCTTTCATTTCGAGCGCAGGAACTTTTCAACCAACCTGTATAACTATGCTGTCCATCAACTTCGGGAGCGTAGAACATATTGCAAATGGGTGGAAATTATCAGAATTATTAGCCACAACCTTTTCAGGATTGGCAACCTTCAAACATGACGGAAATTTAACCGTACGGTACGATGTAAATCACTTGCTGAGTCGTCCTGTGGTATATATAAGAAAACTTTGATTGTTACCTTCAAGGATAATTGCAGATTTATTTTAAATTACGCCGCTTTAAACTGGCCTTTACAATCGCCACAGGCTCTCATCGGACTTTGATCACATTCTTGATGAAGCAAAAATACTCGCGGTCTGGAATCATAACGTGATGCTCACGTAACAATTTCTTCCCTCGTGCCATGTTCCAGTTCGTCCTAATCATCAACTTTATTAAGATTCACTACCTCGCCTTATCAAAACTAACATGAGGAAATTTCTTCCAGACTTGACCATTTTCCCGCTTCACAACATTAATCGGGACAATATTAGGCCTTTCTTATATACGATTCATACCAATAGTGTTAACACCATCAAATCTAACAATATTGTCTTGTAGCCCATAGATGATTGTGTGCTGTCGCTTCCTAGGTGCACCAGATGCATTTTGGCACAACTTAGATTTCGCTGGTGTGCAAGACTAAATCACTACATGTCCAGATTAGATGCCAATATAGGTGATATTTGCAACATCTGTAATAACCCTGCGGGAAAAAAGGGGTCAGTTGGGAATTGGGACCTGTCCCGGGATAGGTGAAAACTGAACCGGTTCCGAAAAAACATATCACGAGATAGGTGAAAAGAGCACCGGTTCCTAAAGTAACTATCACGTGACCGGTTTTAAAGTCACGACTTGTCCTGTGACATGTCACATAGGGCAATTGACCCCCTCCTAGGACAAGCCCATGTTAAAGTGATCGGTCCCTATCACAATGAACCGGTCATGTGACGTGTCCTGGGATAGGTCCTTTTCCCGCAGGGAAGTTACAAGTTCAAAGAGGGTTGTCAATGGTCCCGAAAGCGTCGAAGACCACTGTTTCAACACCAGTGGTGGTATGCCATCAGGGTAGGATGACTTGTTGATATTCGCATGAACTATTTGTAACGGTACGAGTTAAAAATAATATCAAGGGCAGTGATTAATTGCTTTCCGGCAAAAAAAAATTTCTTTCGAAAAATTCAGTCAAAAGGTTGGCTTATCAACCGGGTCAGTAAATATTTGGTCATCCCTTATAACGAGTTCGAATAGAGGAAGTAGCTTTTTCCCTCACTCTTTTAACGAATGACCAGAAGGTCTTACTGTCTCGAGGAGCAGAAAGAAATTGAGAACGAAGACGTTGTTTGTAAAGAAACTTCTCGCGGCTAATTTTCGCACTTACATATTATTTGTACCATTTAATCTTTTTTCTTGAATGCAATCTGCGCTGTATATTACTTCACCATTGAAAATACAATCTTAAACTCTTCGACGAACAAACCTGAACTGCTAAAGACGTTTTAACGAAACTTTTTTGGATTCAGAATTTTTATGCTGTTTTTGACTCTCCACTGTGCCTCCAAGACATATGGAACTTAAGACTGGGACTATTAGGCTTCAATATATGCGTATCCTTAAAGTCATACTTCTTGATAGATCACGAAAAGTTTTATTAAAAAAGAATTGTTTGAACATATATAAAAACAATTTCAACACATGTCTTTAATATTTGCTAATTTGGACATACGGTAATAAAAGGAGAACGTAAAACACACAAAAATAGTAAGTAAATTTCATCTTAATTCAATAGTAAAAAAATTAACTGTATGTTAGCATAAATAACGTTTTCCTTTGATTTGTGAGAGATAGATAAAGTGTGAAAATTAGCACTTTCAAGGGCACGAAGAATGTTGATGAAGGTCATAGTGCACCAGAAAATGCATTCCATTCAGCTTGTGTCTAATAATTTTTTCTGTGTATTCTCCAGTGATTACCAAATAAAAATAAGAAAAATAAGTTTTTATGACCTGAGAGCATATGTTTATAAATACTTCCCCAATGACCTTAAAAATGCAAACAAAAGGCGGGGGATTTAAAAAAAACTTCTTGAAATGATTCCAACATTATTTTTCACAAAAATTAAATTATTTTTTCAAAGCACATTTTTCATCAATTAAAAACTAACTGTTTTTTTTATCAGTTTTTCATTAAAAATTTGTATGGAACTTGACACGTAAAAACAAAAATATTTTAAAAAACTACTTGTTTTTCGTTGTAGTACAAGTTTGACTTTCAAACTATTTTTTTTTTCTTTTAATTATTAAAAAATTTATTTCTTCTAAATATTCAATAAAAAAAAAAGAAAAATTGGAAAAACAGGTTTATCGAAGAATTTGGATACCGGCTTTGACAACTCTAAGAGAGTTCACAATATAGTAAATACAATTGAATATATTTGCTTTAAATGTTAAAAAGTACTAATGTGTTTAAAAAAGTACTTTACATAGTTGCGAAAAATTAAATTTTGAAAAAGTTCTAAAAAATTTTAATTTGAAAAGAATTTTAAAAGATAAAACTTGAAGTTTTTTACTAAATGTATTCAAAAGTATTAAAAATATAAAATAAAAAATGTACAAAAAATTTAATAGTACTAAAAATTTAAACAAAACTTAATTAAAATTTTAAGAAAAATAACATAAAAAAATAGTAAAAACAAAAAAAGAAGTACTAAAAAATTTAACAAAACTACCTAAAAATTCAATAACATTTAATTGATACATTTAAAACAAAAGTACTAAAATTTAAACAAACCTTAATAAAAAGTTTTTTTTTAAAGTACTACAAAATAGTCAAATTTACATAAAATTACTAAACAAATTTAACAAAACTACTACTTTTAAAAAGTACATAAAACTCACTTTCTGTACAAAGTTCTTAATTTTTTAAATTATTTTTTAATTGTACTATTTTTTATTGATAAAAGTAATATGTAAGTTTGATACAGTCAAAAGCGTCAAATAGATTTGAAAAAAAAAAACGTCAAAAAGAAAAACTCAAGTTTTTAAATATTTATGCATTTTTTTTTATTAAAATCCATTAATGAACAATTTAATATAAAAACACATAAAACATTTCATCCTATTAAAGCATATAACATTTATGTATTACTAACAAATTTTAATAATATTATACATTACTTTATTCCGTTTTCATATAAATACTAAAATGTAGCATTTTTAATAAGTCAGGTTTAATCAAAGTATAACATTTTGAATTATTTAGTTTTATATGATCTTTGGAATGAAGAATACCCTCCATAAAATCGGTTTCAAAAGAATTTCGAAATTTAGAGCTAATTTATACGATGCAATTGATTGCATGCTTTTTTCTCAATTACCATTTCACAGTTGCTTGGAAACTAGTGTCTATTTGTACTGTTTGCTCTAAATACCGTTCACCGTCAAACAAGAATTGAATGCAATAATAAAAAGTCACTGTCTACATTGGCTCTTAGTTAAATATGAAAAATCGTCATTTTTGAAGCAAAAATCGTCCAATTGTCATTTTTGGGACAAAAAAATTATTTTTTTTTTATTATTTATAATTTATTTCATTCTGATATTTATTAATACCTTATACATTATATAAGGTGTTGCTACATTTTAATGAGATTTTGTAATTTAGATTAATTGGCCCTATGGGCTTTATAATTGCAAATAAATAAATCAATTGAAATTGAAAAAATCGTCATATCTGGCAGCTATGGTCAAAAGTAAAGATGGGCAAGAGTTTTTTTTTTTCTCCTCATGCTTAAGACTTGACAGATAAGGTAATACTGCCATATTTTATTCCAACAAAATTTTATATTTTATAGCCAAACTTTGAAAATACTTAATAAAAAATCAAAACAAATATTTTTTTCAAACAAAAGCACTTGTTCACAAACATAAATAAATTATTTGGACGGTTTCTAATTGTCTTAGGCGTTCTTGTTATGGTCTTATTTAAATTTGCATATGCTTGAGAATCGCTGAAATCTTCATAATATGAGGAATAATCCATTTTTAATTTGTAAACAACTTTTTAATATTTACGAAACAGCTGATTTATTTAGAGACGCTTTTCCTCAGTTGTGTGTTTTGACATCTGTAACTTAGGTTTAACTGGTCAATCTTGCCCAGTTAAACTCAAATTAAAACAAAATAAACTGTATCTCATAAAACATCACTCGAAGTTTAAACCAAGTTAAACCAATAAACAAGGTTGAACTACATCCAAAAAACTAGCTCTTAATGTGTTTGTTAACTAATGTGAAAGTTAAAGCTAAAGTAATTTTTTTTTGCATACGGCCCTAACCCTTTAAAATATTTCGAATAAATGAATACTAAAGTTTGCATTTAACCGCAATTTTTCTTAATGGCGGTTAAAGTAAAATGGTAAACGGTTAATCGCACCCACTATAAACTATTTCTTAACCAAATTGTTTTTCATAAAATGAATAAGAAATTTTAATTTTAACTTTAAAAAGGGGCAAAGTATACCCCGGAAAATTTTTGGAAAGCGGTCTAAAATTATTGGTTCTAGAACTACTTCTTGAAAATCATCCCTGAAACTACTGGTGGTCTAACTAGTTCTAGAAACCATTAAAAGGAGTCATGTTTTCATTATAACTACATCTTTGGTGTGTTTTAGGAATAAATAATTTATAACGAGTTATACATTACTTCCGCATCGGTTGCCAGAATCTGATACTAAGGTTCTAAACTGCTCACTAGAGCTATTCAAAAAACTTTAATTCCTTTGGCCGTAAATTAACAAACAAAAATGTTATAAAAATTTCTCCTATAAAAATAGAAAACAGCATTTGTGAAAATAATTATTACCGAAAGTCAGTAAGGAAGTACAACTTGATATAAATTGAATAACTAACTCCTTAAAATCTATTTCGTTCCTATTTTCACAATGAAGATTGCTCGTCCAGGGTTACCGCTTCAACTTTTTTTGGAATATTTTACCTCGAAATACTATTTTAATACATATAAATTTTTTAAAAATTTATTTAAAAAAAAAAAATAATTTTAGACGATTTTTTTTTAATATAAAATATATTTTGCAAAAAGTTGGAACTAACAATTTGAAACTATAACTAAAAACATTAGCGCATAATCATAGATAAAATATATTATACTTTAGGAGTTCTAAAGTCGACTTTTCTTAAAAGTATACTTTAGGCCTACTATAGACAAGTAAAAATGTATTTTAATCGTTAGTCTGCTTTAAAATTAAAACTACCTAAAGTTGAGTTTTTATCATATTTACCAACACTTACAACAGCTGTTTTCCACGAACATTTTTGTGAAAAGAAAAATGTTTGAATTGCAAGATATTGAAAGGAAAATTATATCAATAAATGATTTTGCATTATTTAATTATAAATATTAATAAATTTTTGTTAATAAAAATAAACTCTTCCATCCTTTTTTATATAGTTTTACTATTCTCATTTTGCAATTGCAAATAGTTTATTTACACTTTTCTTTTTTTTAGCTAGTATAAAATCAGCTGACCAATGTTGCCACTTGTTAAGTATTTAGTACAAAATGTATGCGGCCATTTGGTGCATTTGATGTGATACCCATTCAAAACTGGTTCAATTTAAAACTGGCTTTAATTTTGACTGTAATAGCAAAATATATAATGAGGTTTTTAATTTAGTCGTTTTTAAAAAAGGCCGACTTAAGAGCTTGATAATTATTACGGTCCATTAATCTTTAATTCGATTATTTTAAGCGGTTACGTTTAAAATCGAAATGCAAACTCTTCGTAATACATAACGAAACAGTCTTGCTATATTAATGTAAAAAAAAAATATAAAAATTAAAAAAAAGAATAAAAGGAATAAATACGACAAAAAACACGAACATTTTTTACTGCTCACGATCTCCCGTACTTTAAATTTTGGCTCACGCCTCTAGGCAAAAGTACTCAAAAAAAAAATTAAAATCAAAGAAAATAAAAAAAAAAAAATTCTGACATGAGAACCAAAAAAATACATGAACAAGTACAAGAATTGGCAAATTTTTAATATACTATTTATCCTTACAAGTATTAAAAATCATAAAAATAATTAAATAGTAAATAATGCGTGTTTACTTTACTGTGGAAAAGTACCAAAAATAGTGTATACATTACCAAGTAAAAAAGTACACTATTAAAAAATAGCATGAAAAAAATAATGTGTATCAAAATCCTTGTATTTTTTAAAATGACAAAAATAGAAAGTTTTGTCAATTCTTAAAAGCACAAACATTTTTAAAACTTTAAAATAGTGCTAAAAACCTCTAATCTAATGAATCCTAAACAACATCACTTTTTTAATACAAAAAAATAAAATATGTTTAAAACATTCTTAAAAAGTGCAACTATTTTATATTTTTTACACTTACCTGTAATATAGTCTCGAAATTAAACGTTAAGCCATTCCATAAAGTAAATTCACCAGAACTGGCTCCCGTAACTAATCTTCTACCCTCCGGTGTCCAGGCCAAAGTAAAAATTGGACATCTCATTTTATTGGTGGCAGTTTTAACAAATCTGGTGGTAACAGCATTAGAAGGATTATCTAAATAACTACTGGGAGGCAGTAATTCGGGTACATAAATACTTTCGGGTTGTAAGGCAAAACGATCTCTTGAGTCTCGTTGCCATAAACGAGCCTAAAAAGAAAGATGATTAAAAAGATATTTTAAAGCTCATTTTACTTATTCCACTTACTTCTAACTTTTTAACAATGGAAGCATTATAATCAACAGTTTTACGCATAACACTTTTACGCAAACGTTTCCCATCAAAATCATCCTGCGTCATTTGAAAAGGTCTTTGAAAAGTAGGATTGAAAGGTTTATTATAATACGGCGCTTTACCGCCACCACCATGATGGCCATGATGGTAGTGTGGACGAAAATGATTTCCATGAGATCCGGGCATTGGTGGCGGTAAGCTAGTATTGGTGGCCAAATGTGAGGGTGCCGTTAATTGGGGTGGGGGTTGTGACACATCCATGCTGAACAATTAAATGAATTGGATATTACAAAAAAAAAAGCAAAACTTTTAAATTAAAAATCTTACTTTCTGTTTTTTAATACAATTTGTGCTTTATCAATATATTGACGCGTGTTTTATCTTGAGACTTTTTTTTCTCAACTATTTGTTGAGTTCTCTTATATTTTTACACAAATATCTATATCAATTCATATGTAACCATTGAAGTAAAAACTATAGCACATATTTATTACGATTATTTCACTAAAATAATGTTTCAATTTAAAAAAATAAAATCTTTTCCTGCTTTGTGGAAAAAAATGTGTGCAAAAAATTTTCTTTTTATAATGCTTAATGTGAAGTTGGCTGCACTTGGTTTGACTAAACAATGTTGCCAGCTTAACAACAGCTAGATAAAACCTACGAAAAATCGGGCGGGACTATTCATCAGCTCATTATTGGTTTCGCCTATATGCTAAAAAGGCGGTAACGAGAAAAACGATAAAGTACATAAATTTATCTAAATATCTACATGTATTTTGAAAACTATTAAGGGATTCACTCATGGTAGTATTAGTTATTTACTAGGGTGTGGTTAAAATACAGGGCCAAAAGGTATAGTAAATACATGTCGTACATTTACAAGACTAAAACAGCTGATCGTTTAGCCGCCAAAACTATTGTTTGATTGCTTGAATTTTTAATTTTTTATTTTGTGTTGAATAATGGATCAAAATAATATAAAACCCAACTTAAAACAAAAGCGTGAAAAAATAAGTAACAAAAGATGGACAGATAGTGAAATTTAGCAGCTATTGGTTTTTATTATTATAAGTAATACAATATTTTCAAACCCAGAATCTCTGCAAATTCCATTTGGTTAATTACATTTTGCTCCAAAAAAATTATAATTTTATATTTTTCCGTAATTATAGGCATTTTTGTTAACTTCAAATTATTTTTGATATTTTAAATATTCAAATTGACAAAAACAAAACAAAAATCAGCTGATTGATTAATTTACAATAGCTGTGTTTATGCGGGAGTAAATACACGAAAAAGTCGTTCACGCTTTGTAGTATAAAATCGTTGTAAATATTCAAGGGTTGTAAATATACTACCAAGAGCGAAAACCCTTATACATTTTATATCATTTATATACAATAAGTCATAACTTATTAAGCTTTTACAAAAGATAAAATTCTTGTTTTGTATTGCATATCAATTTTTTTAATTTGACTGGCTATGTTGTATGAACAACATTTATGTGCGCAATTCTATCTTTTTGTTTTACTGGTATGCAAGAAAACAATTATGAAATATATTTTGCAATTTTTTATGCAAATTTGATGCACATGCCCCAAATGCAGCAAAACAATAAAAATTTTCATTGATTAAAAAATACACAAAAATACGATAAAGTTTCTTATTGAAATATTGTATTTTTAGAAAATAATTTTAGATGTAAATTCTAGATGTTTATAAAGATTTTATTTATTTAAATATTTTTAAGTCGTTCAAAAATTTTTTAAATGTCAGTTAATTGTATAGCCAGTTGACCGGTTTTTTTCCAAAAACCGAAAACGAGATTTTGAAAAGGCTGGTCATGAACACTCTAGACGAGTGCCTACATTTTATAAAAAAAAAATCAACAATTATTTTTCAATTTCGAAGTAAAATTCCAATCACAAGTAAAATTTCAATTCTGGAACACTACACTTGCAAATTGAATTTTGTTCAGTTTTTCTTCTATTTTTGTGCCCATCCTTGTCTAATGGTAAGTAGCTGTCTAAAACTTACCATTTCTGAGATAATTAATTGCGTGCCGAAACCTAAAAGTTTAAAATATTTTTCATCAGGATAACCTTTTGTACAACCTATGCAATATGGCATACTCATTGCAAAACAATAACAGGTTAGGTCATTAGCGAGAATTTGAGTTTTTTATTTGATAGTCCAGGGTTATTTGTTTACTTTTTGTTTGAATTTTTGAAAATTTTTATTGCAATTGAGAGAACATGTTTTATAATAGCTGTGCTTATGTGGCGTGCTATTAAAGTTGGCCTATGTCATTCCCATATATATTTGAAATAAACCAACGTTTAGTGTTAACTCTTTTAAAGTTATTTATGTCAAATTCGTATTCGTAAACACATCTAAACACATCTACCTGGTATTGTAATGTCTTGTTGACAAACACGTTCGGTCAAAATAAACCAAAGTAGCTAAAGTGGAAAGTGTTGTTAATTAAAAGTGTCATCCTACTTGTTAGTTCACAAAATTCAAAGTATCGAGTGGTAACACATTTCCTCTTAAAGTGAAATTTATTTATCTTGTCGATCTACTATCTTGTGCGGCAAGGTGTTGGAACCTTCACAATAAACTGTTAACACCCATATAGAGGAGGTGGAGAAAAACTTCAATAATTCTACAAACATACCCAAGAAACATTTTTACCGACTGTCCGACACGTACGTATTCATGAATCCGGCTGCTTTGGAGCAGAAGTAAGAAAAAGGTAACTCTCTGCAAATCCCTGTCGGCATGCCCTTGGATTTGCCTTATAATTTTTTTATTTATTCAAAACATGAAACTAAAAAGATATTTAAAATTTTAATGCATTAACCTGCACCAGAAGACTTATTTCATAATTTTAAAGTCAAATTTGTAGATATTGGACGTACTAGGAGCATTTGTTTAAAATTTTTTTTGTCAACAAATTTACATAGAGCAAAATGGTATAATTTCATTAAATTTTTATAATTTTCGAGTATTGAGGTATTGCCAAATGTATATTTATGTTAATTTTATTTCACAAAAAATAAATACACATGAAAAAAATTGCAATACTATGCTCTTAAACATCTAAATGAATATTGATTTAGAAAATTAAAGTATATTATACACTTGATACATATATTTTTGCATAGTTTTTAGTAAATATTCTTTTATGTTACGAACGAAATAGAAAATCAATAATACCCTCTTACATATATTGTAGCACAATATGGATAATGGAGAATATGCCTTATGCAGAGAATACACTTTCAGATGCGCCATCTATTGACAAAAAGTAACAAATAATATTATTTCTTTAAGAAATTAATGTCGTTTGACTTTGAATTTAATGTCTTTAACAGCTTAAATAGCTTTGGCGTTAAAAACAGTGGTGCTAAGCCACATTATGAATTGACATTAGAGATAAGTATTTTTTTAATACCGCTGATTTAATTACCGTTACTAAAAATGACTGAAAATTGCAGTACTCGAATATCTCAAGTAAATTACTTGATTTCTCCTGAACAAACTGTCTCTTTCTATTATATTTATGTTGCCGTTCGAAAATAATTATCTCTTATGCAAGCCATACACGTTGCGAAAATTGATTATATGTTGTTTATTTGTTTTATTCATCAGAAAATCTTTGTTATTGTCTTCAAGTCCATTTAAATTTTTAACAATTTCTTTTTTTAATTTTATATAAAATTAAGCTGGGTAATCAATTGATTTTTTTTTAATTCTAATTACAGTCGAAGCCCGGTATAACGAATATTTCTGAAAATTTAAACTTGATATAACGTACAATTGTTAAAAATACAGGAAAAAGTTAAAAACAAAATAAAAATACTTAATAAGAGAATAATCTGGCAATTTTTTGGTTCTTATTGCAGTCTTTTTTTAAATTTTTGAGTAATCTAAAAAATCTTAAAAAAGCTAAAAATGAAGCAAAATTCATATAAAATTGCGTTGCGATATAACAAATATTTCGGTATAACGAATGGGCCTAAAAATATGTTTTTCATTATACCCAGATTTGGCTGTATTTATATAATTGAAATTGAAAGGTTTTAAATACAATATTACAGTATTTTCATTACCATACCCGAGTAAAAATAACAATTTTAATTTCTTAGTCAATTCAAAACTAAAAAGAATTCTAAATATCTATAAATTCAAGTTCATTTTAAAATTAATTGGTTGGTAAAAGAAAAGGTGGGTAATTTCAGTGTTTTTTATGGCACATTTTTTCAAAACGTAATAAACGATTTGCAATATAAATAAATTATATTTCGTCTGTAGAAAATATAATTTATTTAACTGTCGCAATAATGGAAATTTAAATTTGTTTACCCAAAAAATGTATCACATGAATGACATTGGCTTAAAAAAATTAAAAAATGACAATTACAAAAACATTGTTTTTATTTGTATAAATCTCGTTTTTTATGTAAGATAGCAATGTATCATTTTAACAGTACATATTAAATGAAATCACAACAGAATAATAAAAGAAAGAAGAACAACTTGCCTGTTTGGAATACAAATTAACAAAAAAATATATATATAAATTAAAAAGTGTTATTTTGGAAATTAATAAAAAACTTGTTATAAAATGTAAGTAAGTCAATGACTTAAAAATAAATTAAAAAAAAATAAAAAGAAAAAATTTAAATTATTTAAATATGAAAACTAAATACATTAACTACACTTATATTAATTTTAATAGCATGTAATCACGTGTGCAATTTTAATTGCAAAAAATTTAAAAAAAAAAAAATATTTAACAGTTTTGTATATAAATAAAATTTAAAATTTCTTAAAGTGTAGAAAACCATTCTTTTTATTTCCTTTTAGTAGTTCTAGAGTTGCCATATACGTTTGTTTAAAAAACGCTTCATTTATGAAACTCACTGCTACCACAGACTGGTTTTTGCAGTAGTTTTATATCTCTTTTTGCTGTGTATAGGTGAGAATGAAATTTACCTGTAAATTTAGTTTGTTGTTAAGATTTTCTCTTTGGAATGTCTCCAACTATTTTCTGTTGTTGTTGTTTGAATGGCGCTTTTTGTAAGTCTCATCTCATTTGTAGTTGTTTTATCTTCTTCGTTTCTTTGTACTCATACAATTTGTGTTGATTGTTGCTAGATAAGAAGATCTAGCCCCAAATCGGCTATTACAATTTACCAGGAGATGGATTTCACGAAATATTGGGGATTTTGATTGTTAGAAGTACCACATTTTTATACCAAAATGGTAAAAATTCCATTTCAGTTTTAAGAAGAGTGCCGTTCTATTTTGTTTATGTTGCATGTAGCAAAAATTCACCAATGTTGTTTTATAAATAGTTATCAACAAATTATCGAATTCTTTTAAATCACTTTTTTATTCTAATTGAAAATTTGTAATCATAGTTTGAGGGAAAAATGATTTGCAAAACACATTTACTGAGAACGGGTATGTTCAAAATTTTTTAATGTTCAAAATACTTGATTTATTAAAAAAATTTCATAAACTGTAAAATAATTATAAAAAAACGAGCTCAAAAATTAATCAAAACAGATCCTAAAAATTTTAATAAAAATTATCTATGGAACAATGAACAATGATTATAGATATACAAGTAGTTAATAAAATTTATTTTTAAATTAATTTTAAGTTATATAGAACCTACTCATAATACACACTCAGAAAAAAAAGTTAGTAGAAAAATTTGTAAACGGGTTTCAAACCCACTTTACTATTTTTTGTAGATTTTAAGTAAAAAAGTTATTATTTAGCAAATCCTTTTGCTATTTACATTTTACAAATTACAGAATTTTTACAGAATATTTAAAAAATTTTTGTTGTTAATTTCAGAAATCATTTTAAAAATTTTTGAAAATCGATTTGCTAAAATTAGCAAAAAAAATTTACAAATTTTGAAAAATTGTATATTGAAGGAAATGTTATTTTTAATTAAAACTTACATCTACAAATTTAAAATGCCTTAAAATATTTCATAGATTAAAAAAAGGATCGGAAGTAAAGATATCGACCTAGTGTAAAAATAGGACATCCACTTAAAATAGCACTAATTTTTTTTTTCTAACAAGTAAAAAAAATTGACTAAAGTATTTTGCATTTTGACCTGCAAAATGGTGATATAAGCTAACTCTATTCTAGCAACACTGATTGTGTATACATTTTGCCGTTGCTACTAATACTGCTACTAATACGCTGTTGTTGTTGTTGGTTAGTTGTGGGGAATAGCTAAATCGTTTTTTTTTACCAGCTAATGCAAAAAAAACACCAAATCTAGCTATAAAATCTCCAAATTGGTAACACTGAGATTTTGCATATAAAACAAATGTTTTGTTAATATTTAAACTTCAGTTGATCGTTGTCAGTGTTGTAGAGCGTATGGTATATAAACAAAATAAAGAAACGTTAAACCGTTATAAAAAAGCCAAACCATTGCGTGCGGGAGTTAAAACTAACGGTATTTACTAATTCAAAACAGTGCCGCTAACTTTAATTCAAGTAAAAGGTGGAATATTAAAAATAAATTCAAAACAATAGAAACGTTTTATTTAAACGAAATTTTTGTTAATTTAAGTTTAATAAAAACAATTTAAAATTTATTGTTTTCTTTTAAAAAATTTTCTAGCCATTTATATTGTGGTATTTGATTTTTTTATCCAAATTTGTGTTAAAAAGCGTTAACTAAATTCAAGTCAAGAAGTATTTGATTATGCAAACAATTATCAAGTAAGTTATAATTGATCGATCGAAATGTTTTGTGCTGTTATTTTTGTCATTGTTAATATATTAAAGTTTTAATTAAAAAAAAAAAATTTAACCAAATTTTAATTTGGATATATTTTTAAATTCGTGTTTTTATTTATTTTTAAATTCTTAAAAAATCGTTATTGAATAATACATTTTGTTAATAATTAATAAATGGCTTAAATATTGTACATTAATTTTAAGATTTTGGTTCATTTGAGAAAAAAGTTTATTTGTTTTGTTAGTTTGCGTTATAAAGAAA
This sequence comes from Eustalomyia histrio, assembly GCA_949748255.1. Taxonomy (NCBI): domain Eukaryota; kingdom Metazoa; phylum Arthropoda; class Insecta; order Diptera; family Anthomyiidae; genus Eustalomyia; species Eustalomyia histrio. Next base: position 217,587,982 of record OX456523.1, read on the forward strand.
TCATTTTTTTGTAACGATTGATAATAATTTTATAGTGCTTTTATATTTTATAATGCTATAAGTTTTATACTATTTTTATGGGATTTATTTACAATTTAAGTATTTGTATATTAATTTTTGTTTAAAAATGATATTAAATGTTATATTAGTTTCTATTTATTAATTTTTATTCAATTTTTAAAAAGTCTAAATTTCTTCCTTGGATCACAATAAAATTTATGTTTTATTAAGAGTTAATTGAAGGATTTTTGCATTTGTTTTGCATGTTAATCTGTTTTATAAAGCTGAAATCCAATAAGTATATGAACTAAAACTGCAGAGCAACAGTTGGTCGATAAAGCATGTTTTTATTTTCTTTAATTATTAACGAGAACTGTCTTCAAACAAAATTCAATAACTTTTTTTTTTAATATTTAAATAGTTTACGCGAAATTCAAGAACAAAGTTTGACAGGATTGTCACTCTTCACTGGCTTGGGGTCATCTTATTAAATTTAGTTTGAAGGCAGCTTGCCTCTTTAGAAAATTTTCTAAATTCTTCTTAATTTTATTTTGCTAAAACAGGTTCTAACTTAAAGATTAATGGCCCAAGTTTCAAGTACGAGAATTGGTGTACAATTTTTACTATATTCAAAATTTTCTATTTTTTGCATATGGAAATTGAAAATATTAACTTTTTTATTTTAAATTCTATTTTTTTAATTCCGGGAATGCGGGAACAGATGCTTAACAGTTGCGTTTACATTTGGCTTTAAATCTCTTGATTTCAAAGGAAATCAAAATTTGTAAACGGGTTTCAATCCCACCTTACTATTTTTGTACTGATTTTTATTAAAAAAAAAATAATATTTAGCAAACAGAATTTTTGCGGAATATTTACAAATTTTCGTTGCTAATTTCAGAAATCATTTTTTGAAAATATTTTTCAAAACAGAAATTAACAAATAAAAACAAAATAACAAATTCGTTCGTTTTTACAATTTTTAAGCCTTTGATCTTTTTTTTTAAATAAAAAAAAAAATAAATTGGAAATTTCGTATTAATATTAATAATATTTAGTAATTTTTTTTTCCTGATTTTAGCAAATTGATTTTAAATTCCACTTTACAAAAAGTTCACTAAAATTTAGTAGCGGCAGCTAATTTATCCTACAAATATCATTGTATTTACACGTCAACAGACGTGTGTTGCTAAGATTAGCAAAAAATACTGGGCTCAAATTAGCAAAATTTCCCGTAATAACAGCAAAATTTTCAGTTGCCATTACAGACTTTTTTGGTGAGTGCACCATTGGATTTACATTGCTGTCAATATTAATCCAATACAAAATAAATGTAGTGTCATACGGGCTTTACTTTGTGATATTTTTCGGTTATTTTTTTGCCAGCTGTTGACCAGCGTTGCCACTTTTTCATGCAAAAATTCTACAAAATAAGAAAAAAGCAATGTTTTCTATATACATTTGCGAGATTTTCATGAGATATCTTACAAATAACCTGAATTTGCGGGACCCATGAATTTTTTGGATCATTAACTTTTATTAAATAGTGCAAAAGTATTTAAATATATTAATTAGTTGCAAATTTAAAATTTGCCCATTAAGCCGCTTTCCAAATTATGTGGTTACACTACGCAGCAGCACAGACTAAAATGTTGAAACTGTTCAAAGTACACAGTAAAGTTACTTCAAAATGTATTTGACATTTTAATATTTATTTCGCATTTTCTTGATTTTGTAACATAATTTGAAATGTTTTCAGTTTTAATTTTTTTATTTTAAATAAGGCTGAATAAATCACAAATTTTGTATTTATTTTATGTTTTTTTTTTTTTGTTATGTACATATTTTTATTTTGTTGACAATTAAAATTGTGAACAAATTGGGTATGTGTTTAAGGTGATACTTGCCGTGTTAAAAAGTTCACAGAGCATTGTTAATTGAACAGTTTAAAAATTCTGCACAACAGAGTTCAACATGTTTGACTGGATTAAAGAAAAAGATCTTAAAATACAAAAATGTATCAGAGAGAGAGAAAAAAAACAAATTTGTATGGAGTACTCTACAATTGTAAAATCACCTTTAAGTCTTTTTTTACAATAAAATGTGTCGTCCGAATAAGGGCGTAAAATCAAACTTTTCGAAAACAGGAAATATTTTTATGGACTCTCCGACACTTACGGTTATATTAAAGGCCTGTAAAAATGTATCCATGAAAGCTGGAACATACAAGCATCTGTTTCCACTACGTTAGGTACAAAGTTCATCGTTTTTCAAGCGTTAGAACTCAGTATCTAACGCTGTCGTCATTTTAAGGTTTCTTCTTAAATTCTTGATACCAAAATATAATAATTGAAATAACTTAATAATGGGCATGCGATTAAGTTAAGTATTAAGTTAAGTATAATAAGTTTTTATTTTTATCGCAAAAGCATGCATCCGTTCTAGGCAATCAGCCGCATGACCAAATGACTTGAAGTCCCCCTACACTGGATGGTTAGATTTATGAAATTTAGTATGCATTTTCACGATACTTTGTGGGAGTTGACATCGAGTGCCAACTACCTCAACGTGTATAAAATCAAAAATTTTTTATCTTTTGCATGGATATATGTACTGAATTTTATAATAAACCACATTCACAAAAAAAAATTAACTAGAATTTAGAAAATTTAACTTATTTAGAGGAAAAATTGAAATAAAAACGGCGTCAGACACTTTTTACCAATATTTAATAAAATTTTCCTTGAAATTGAGAAACACATTTTACTTAAAATTTGGTCAAATTTTCTAAATTATAGAAACATTTTATTACTGAGAAGTAAATTTTTATCAGAAAACAGTAAAAATTCCTTCTAATTAGTTCATACGTCATCTAAAATTGTACTGTTACCCAGCAAAATAAAATGGATGTTATTCTTTACGAATATCTTTTTCAGAACATCCAAAGAAGTTAATAGTGAAAATTTTTCGATTTGTAAGAAGTCATTTTAAACAACTTCCAAAAATGTTGATATTAACCCCTACTAGTAAAAAACAATTATTTAGTTGGTCCAAAAATGGTTGATTCCTGCAGTTATTAAATGCCTTATTGAAAACATATTTTCCATAAAAATTCATGGCGTGTTCAAAATCACATTTTTAACGTAAAAAAAGCCACACCCTATATTTATTTTGTAGTCCCTATATTTAACTACTTCCGTAAACTAATGAAAAAGTCCATCTGCTCATCGATTTTTCAGAGCACCGAAACACACTACTTCCTCCCAATGACAAGCCAATGTTAAAATCATTGATGATTCACCGAAATTTTCACAACTTCGTGTTCAGTAGATGTAGTGTTTAACTACTTCTTCCTCAGCTCTTATTTTGCTGGGTAGTTAGTAATTGTTTCCTTGGTTTTAAGAAAAATTTTATTTTATTTAAGTTCATTAGATAATTTTTTTTACTAAAAAGTAGGACTAAACTCGCTAAAAATAAGAAAATATTTTCTAACAACAAGTTAAATAGCACTTCTTTTAAGTGAAAATTATCCTTATCCTACTTCTATGGTAAATGTAATATATTTTACCATATATTTTAAAGTACTTTACAATTATCCCACTTTCGGAGAACTTCCGCTTTGTGAGGACACTGCTCTTAACAAGCTTTTTGTTATACAATTTTGTCTTAAAGCTAAATTGAATTATACTTAATTCATGTTCTTAAAATATAAATCATTAGCAAAAAGGTAAACAAATTAAAAAAATGTACTGCAGAATATCCTGAAACGTAATAAATTGTCACAAAGTCAGATCCTTTTCGTAGTAAATTAACGGTTCTGCTTGAGAGAACTACAAAAAGGGACGCCCTACGTGACACACCGCATCTATGGCTAAGGAACACTGGGGGTCCTTTGCCTTCTTAAATTAACTAATTTAAGGAAATTGTTGCAAAAATACAAAATATCACAGTTAAATTTCTTGTTATTATTAGGTCATAGGTTTATTTATGGCATTTTTAGTTTAAACTTTAATTGAAATATACAAATTTCAACTTTTTTATTATTAAGTGAATAAGGTTATATAATAAATAAATATAAAGTTTAATAAGAACTACGTCAATTATAGGAAAGCCATTATGATGTAATGTATAAAATGTGCCTGCGATATTTTGTATTCTAGTCAAAAAACAAATTTATTACATAAAAGCGCAAATTCGAAATTTTTAACCCTTTGCTAACAAAATTTTAAAATATATCTTAAGCTACTTTAAGTTCAATATTTAAGAGATGGCACGTACAGATTTTTGACTCACGCTCACGCACGATCACGAACCAAAAATTAATTTCTTTTATTAAATAATTAATAATAATTAATTACTATTATTTAATAATGTATTTCCTGAAAATTAGGAAAACGAACTGGTTTGTTTTTAATTGATTGTTTTTTTGGAATATAATATTAAAAATAATATAAGAAAAAATCCTATACCAAATTTTATTATTTTTGAAAAATTAAAAAACTTTTACTTATCTTAACTATGTTGCATGAAAATTTTCCTTATAATAGTTCATCAGTTTCTAAAATCAAGTAAATTTTTATTATAACATTGGAAAAAATTTATTACTTTTTGATTTTAATTGCCTGAACTAATTTTTAGACAATAATTTATAAAAATTAGAAAGTGGTAGACTTAAAAACTGAATTTGAAAATGGCTTTCTAAAATTTAGTTAATTTTACTACTCGCGAACAAAAACTGAACACACATTAAGTTCAAGTACTTTCTTGATTTAAGTTAAACACATTTTTCGAACTAAATGGGAGTCAATTATGTCGTAATTTTTTTTTTAACTAAACATAATTGTATTACATTTGAGTATGCAAATTTCTTAAAACTAAGATATTTTTTTTTTAAGTTAATAAATTTTTATTTAAGTGACTTGTTTTTTCCTAAAATCAAGAAATATTACTTAGGAAAAATATGAACTATTTCTGAGTATAAAAACTATTTCGTTGTTCCTTAAACTTAGGAATTTTTATTCTTTTAAGAAAATTTTTCTAAGTTTTAATAAACTTTTACTTAAATTAAGAACAATTTATAAACTATTTTGAAGGAAATTTTTGATAACATTTTAGTTTATGTCTTTTTTTTGAGTGCACTATTGCGCAATGATGCGCTTGATAGAGATGAAAACTACACTGGATGTATATATAGCAGAGCCCCCCGGCTTTACGGTCGGTTTTAAAACAGGGTCGACGGGTCTTTACGGTGTACCCTGCCTTTAAGGTCTAGACCGGTCTAGACAGGTCTACCCGATTAACCGGGTTGTACTACTTTTTTCAAATGTACGTTTTTGATACTTTTACTTTTTATTAAATAATAGAAAAATTGCTACAATTTATATAAATTTTATATAAATTTTATGTCAGAATTATGCACATTATTTTTGCAAAAAAACACATTGGCATTTTCATATTAATGTGTGACAGTCGGAATAAAAGTTTACAGCTCCAAGTCAGAATTACAGCTAAATTATTCCTGCAAAGTTTTTGTCCATTGTGAACCAAGTCATAAAAACGGCGAACATGTGACCGATATAGACCGTGTTGTTTCTATATAATGGTACGAAAAATGAAGGACATTTTCAATTTAAGAGCCAAAATCGAAATATTTTTGTTCAACATCTTAGGTAAGTTTAGGTAAATATATATATACATATACAATGTATATATCCGTTAAAAAACGGCGCAGAAACGGACCGGATACGAGTTCTAAAATCGAAGTCCGTTTTTTACATGACAAACGATCTTTGCCGATCGTCATTTAAGGACTTTCAGCGAATTCAAACCAGCTTCAATGACTCTTAAAATACATTTCCTGTATCTTCTTCCTGTATTTCTCGCATCGACAAAACGCAATCTTGTTCTGATTAATATAGGTTGAGTCACAGTCAATTAAATATATTTTAATCTAAAGAAGATAATATGGCGCTGTATTGATGTCATTTCTCTATTTAATAAGAAATTTTGCAAAATTAAATGTGTCCACAGCTTTAAAAGGTAAGGGCTTGAAAAGATTTCCAGCAAAAATTCAATCTCTAGGCGAAAGCTTCTCGCATTTGATACAGAAATGGGGTGCTAGTCCGTAAACGCTGTGGCAATGGATTTGAATTGCGTTAATGATCAACCGATAATGTTACGTAATTTAAATGTGTTGTTTTTTAAGGGGTTTTAAATTTTTGCATGAACTTTGACCGCAATTTTATTGACGTTTACATTTCTTTGAAACATTGAAACAAAATTTAGAAGTGCGAAAAAACATAAATAGTTTAAAAACAAATAAGCTTTCACTTAAAAAAAACTTACACCGAATAAAAATCAGATGATTGTTTTTGTTCCTTCCTGTATTGAAAATGGAATAATTATTATAGTTCAATTATTCCACTTTTAAGCGCAAATATTTTTTAGATTTCTGAATTTAACTTTGTATTAGGATGTATCATAAAATGGAGTTAATGCCCTTATTTGAGTAAGATATTCATGTGTTTAAAATATTTAAGTTTTTTTTTACAATTTATTTCTCAAAACTTGTTTGAATTAGTTTTGTTATTGATTTTGTTTGGTTTTTGGATATTATGGCGCAAGATTGCCTATTGAAATAAAAATTTCAAACGAAAAACTCGTTTTTCACCTTTATACGAGTACAAAAAGACACAAAAAAGTAGAAGTCACAACAAAAAGTAAAAAAAAGCCGCGCAGTATGTTTTTTTTTTATCTAGTAAATAAACCAGAATAAATCTTCGATGAACAACTTAAATTTTAAATAAAATTTAATAAAAAGTACTCAAATTTTAAATGATCGAAAATTTATTAATTAATTATATTTCTGAATTTATTGTTTGACGTAAATGTTTTAAATTTTATTGTTAAAATTTCAATAATTATATAATGTATATTTTGTGAACTTGTTACTAAAATATCAGGTTTTACTTTATCTAAAAATGTTAGAGTTTACTTGCATTTTTAATATCATAAACAAAAGAAGTGAAATTAATAACAAGTTTTGGCACTTTTTTGTGTAGCATCTGTGAGAAGAATTAATATTTATTCAATATTTTATTTTTTTTACTAACTTTCTTTTTTTTTTTCTTTACAACTTTAACATCTATTTTATTTAACTTGAAATTTGCCGACTTTGTTGTTTAATTTATGGATCATTATGCTTATTAAGTAAAACTTATAAGAACTGTTCATACCCGAGTAGAAAAAAATTGATCTGGCTCAATATTTAATCTTAACCAATTTGATATTCTTTAATGGCAGATCAAATAAGATCCAGCAAAATATTTAGGGACTTAGAAGGATTTAAATCCAGCAATATATTTGGGTATTTAGAAAGATCTAAATTGATCTGAAAAATGTTAGATCACATTAGATCCAGGAATATATTTAGAGATTAAGTAAGATCCGAATTTAACGGAAAATTCGCAGATTAATTCTAACAAACAATGCCTTCACCAGTGTTTGAATTAGGCCTGCTAGAGTTGTAGCGACCTAAGCACTCAGTAGTGTTTGGTTAACCTTATTATACTACATTTTTCGTCTAATTGTGTTATAAATAATTATATTTTCGAGACTTATATAAAATTATACGAGTATATTTTTTAATAAAAAAATTTTAATATAAAAGAAATTAAGAAACAATAAAAAAATGTATATCCCTGTCTGGGATTCGAAACCATTGACATGGAACCACATACAATTATATCTCATATCATATTAAAAAAACTCTAGATATGCAACTATATATAAAAATATCTCAAATTTGCTTGAAAATATTGTACCATATATAGTTATATCTTAAATAATTTTTAAAATAATTATAATTATACCCTGCCAAAAATAAATTTTTATTATACAAGGTGGCGCAAAAGTAATCCTCCTATCAGAAAATGCTATAAATTTTGCGATTGGCCCCTAATGTCAGTTCTGTTTTGACATTTGTGTAGTAAACACATGCGAAATACACGTTAATAAACAATGTTACGCTACACTGCTCCAGAACGCGGAATATTGATGACTATTTATTTGAGCAATAATGAAGATGATTTTTCATCAAAAATAATCATGAGCGATGAGGCCCATTTCCATCTTAGCGGGTACGTAAATAAGCAAAATTTACGCTTCTGGGGCACTGAAAATCCGCGTGTAACCCACGAAGAGCCATTACACCCGCTCAAAGTCACTGTATGGTGTGCTGTTTTCGCTGGAGGAGTCATCGGATCTTTTTTCTTCGAAGACGTCGCGGGCCAAACGGTTACTGTGAATGGTGAGCGCTACAGAGCAATGATCAACGAGTTCTTTTTACCGCAACTTGATGAATTGGGATTGGAAAACATGTGGTTCCAACAGGACGGTGCAACACCACACACTGCACGTGCCACAACCGATATGCTGAAGGATGCATTTGCCGGGCGCCTAATCTCCCGTTTTGGCGATTTGCACTGGCCACCAAGATCGCCTGATTTGACCGCTCCAGACTTCTTTTTGTGGGGCTTTTTGAAGTCGCGGGTTTATGTAAACAAGCCTCAGACTCTTGAAGCTCTTAAAGACAATATCCATCAAGAATGTGAGGACCTATCGCCGGAAGTTTTGGCCAAAGTGATGGAAAATGCCATAAAAAGGGCTCAAATGACAATCAACTGTGGCGGCGGCCATTAAAAATTAAAAGACCAAATAAAAATAATCCTCAAGAAGAATCAAAGTTTTTCATTTTTTTTTAAATTAAAGCCAAAAAACATCGGAAGGTTATTTTTGCGCCACCCTGTATTGTACCATATATTGAATAATATACAATTATATTTTTGATAATGGACCATATATTATTATATCTCAAATATAATATATATGGTTCTGTCACATATAAGTCATACATATATAAGTAAATATGATCCCGTGTAAGCCATATAAAATTATATATATAGTGTTATATATAATTTTATATGATAAAATATATAGCACATCTTATCATATAAATAATATCTAATTTTATAGAGATCAATATATAACTAGATGTGCTTATATATGGCACAATATATGGTAATTTTATAAAAATTAATATAATATATAATTATATATGGTACTGACATATTTAAATATACAGGGTGTCCGCCGGGAAGGTATACTACTTTGTTTCGCCGCCATTTTGGTAAACATTAGTCTTGACAGTTCATATTTGGCAGTCGTGAAGTAGGCACGTGGCAAATTTATTATGGAAAAATATTCGATAAACCAACGTGTTTTAATCGTTTATCGATTACTGTGACGATGAGAAAGTTACGCGAAATTTTTGGGAGAAACAACGTGCCAACAAAACGCACTATTTATCGTGTAGTGAATGATTTCAAAGAAAGAGGGTTTGTAGGTGATAGGCCCAAGCATGGACCACAACGTACTGCAAGATCGGCTGAAAACATTACTGCTGCTCAAGAAAGTGTTCAAAATAATCCATCAACCTCAATTCGACGCCGTGCTCAGGAGCTTGGTCTTCAAAGAACAACTTTGACCACAATTTTGCACATGGATTTTCATTTGTTTCCATTTAAGATTCAGTTGACGCAAGAGCTTCTTCTACAAGACCATTTACGCCGCCGTGCATATGCCAATAGGATGTATCAGCTCACCCATGACAACTCCGATTTTCATGAAAAAATTATAATGAGTGACGAGGCACATTTTCATTTGAATGGATATGTAAATAAACAGAATAGTCGGTTCTGGGCAATGAAAAACCCTCAAATTATTCATCAGTCACCTTTGCATTCATTAAAAGTGACAGTCTGGTGTGCAATTTGGTCAGGAGTAATCATTGGACCTTACTTCTTTAAAAATGAAAACGGCGTAAAGGTAACTGTGAATGGGGAGCGATATCGTGATATGATTGAAAACTTTTTAACGCCACAACTGCATGCTTTGGGCTTGATTAACATGTGGTATCAACAAGACAATGGAATTACTGCGAGACCTCTTTCCACAACAAGTTATTTCAAAAAATGGTGATGTTGATTGGCCTCCACGGTCGCCTGATTTGACTGCTTCCGACTTCTTTTTGTGGGAATATCTGAAAAGCAAGGTTTATGCAAACAAACCAGAAACGCTGGAGCAACTCAAACAAAATATTCGTGATGAAATTAATGAAATACCAGGTGAAATGTGTAAGAATGTAATGTGCTCAAAAAGGCTCGCATTTGTGAGGCTAACAGAGGCTGACATTTATCTGATATTGTATTCCATACATAATTGCCGACATTAAATAAAACATTTATCAATATAAGATCCATTCTCTTTCATTAATTCAAAAATTATAAACAAACAAAGTAGTATACCTTCCCGGCGGACATCCTTTATATGATAATATATTATTAGATGAGACCACATATGATTACATCTAAACTTTTTTACTCGAGTAAATATTACCGATACTAACAATACTACACCAAAAAAATGCATCAGGTATTCTTTACAGACAAGAAAGCTACCTTGATAGGTTCCTTCTGATTGGGAGTTAATTTTAATATGTGATGAAGGGGACAAAATAAATAAGCATGGACACTTTTTTAGCGGCTTAATCTAACTTTTAATGGATAAAATGTGTAAAAAAAGCAACAAGCAATTTAATAATTGGTTTAGAATAACTGAACAATTATTGAAGTTTAAGGGTGCTTCACACTTTAAACATTTCAGCCCACCCATACCTATTATTTCCTAGTATTAGTGATATGATTTGTAATTTTTTTAAACAATTTTCTGTTGAAAATTACAAATCATATTTCCAATACTGGAACAGGCATTGTTATCGTGTGAATTGATCTTTAGTAAAAATAAAGTAAACAACAATTTAAAATTGACTAAAGCCAGTTAAAAAAATAATTCAAATTAACTTAAAGTCAGTGAGGTGTAAAACAACTAAATAATTTTTAGGTTTATTATTATAATTTGGTATTTTAAGACATGTATTAATTTGTTAAAGGCAACAAAAAAAATTTTTTTTTTTAAAGTAAAGACTTAAAATATTTAAATTTTTTTTTAATCTTTTATACAAAGATAGTTACAAAGTCGTTTTTGACTAAATTTCTTTGTGTATTTTTATTTTTTTTAGGTGTTAATTAACTAAAAATTTGTTAAGAAAGAGTGTAAAAAATTCAAACAATATTGAATATTCATAATTTTTGTATATATATGGTATTTTAAATATTTACAAAAAGAACCTATTCTTTTTTACATGTATTTTTTTCAGCATAAAAGTGTTATTTAATTTGGTTTAAAACTTTTTTTTTTTAATGGGGTCAAATGTTAATGACAACTTATTTTTAATTAGTAAATACTCAATTGAATTTCTGTCATTTATTCAAAATCGTTAATTTTAATATTTTTGAATTTAATGCCTAAGTGATAGCTTAATGAATTTATTTGTTTTTTAGTTTTTTTTTTTTCAAAATTTAATTGTTCATTATCGTTTTATCTTTCTATTTAAGTAATTTTATACAGATACGTATTGTTTTGTTGGTAAGGAATGATAAATTAAAAAAAAAACTAATAAGTATTTATCAAATTGTATGTGCAAAAATCTCAATTTTAAATTACCGACATTTTAGTACTTAATAATTAATGGTTACGATTGGAGGCGACGTAATGTTTTCATCTTGTTTACTAAAACAATACATTATTTTTAGGTATTAATTTTTTTTAAATATGCAAAAATTCACAGCGTGGCCTTGGCAAGGAATATGGTAACGTTGTTCGATTTATTCCAAATTTTTAGAATGGCAGATCTGTGCATTTGGCTCCCAGCGAAAACAGACATTACCAAGTAATTAAGAAAGTAAGTAGCCCACAAAAAGCTTTACTAGTTACCAGGCTATTTACTCGCTTCATTACTTTTGTTCGCGATGTCCCAAAATTGATGGGTGGTCATTACACTCTTGCTTACAAAAAAAGTGAGAATAATGAATTAGCAGTATGGTTACTCATAGTGAGGAAATAAGTGGTTACCTACAATAATAAAGTAAGAAGTTATTCTTAATAAAACACTAGTGTACATTAATCAACTAATTTTTTTTTAATTAAAAAAAAACGGCAAGAATAATTTGTATTTAAATTTTAAAAAGTCTTAAAAAAAAAACAACTAACAGTAAATAATTATTTTGTGTGTAAATATAAGTACTTTTTTCACCCATTATCAGTACGTCATTATTTTGTTGCTTAAAGTAATGAAAAAAGTAACTACCTATCATTACATGGTAATTTATACAGTAACGACCTGTCATTACCATGTTTTTGCTGGGCTATTTATTTTAAGCATCACTTCTAAAAATTCTACAGTAGTTACAAAATATTTGCGTTTTTTTAATAAATTGTCCTTTGTTATCTTGGGGTCATATGAGACCCCATGTCCAAGAGGGTTAATTAGGTCATATTATTATTTTTTTTTGTTAAATATAACATTTAAAAGTAAAAAATTAATTCATTTTTGATGCAAAGTACTTAAAAAGAGAAAATTTACATAATTATTTATAAAAATCACACTTTTTTCGAAATCCACAAAAAATAAAAGTACGTCACCGACAGGTCCATGAAGGGATTTACCTCAAAATTGGTATACTTTATCTGTAGGATGTATTTAACAAACTTTTAAAGTGAAAAATCCATTTTTTTTAAATTTGTTTAAGAAAATTTTTTAAAAATCAAAAATGGAGTTTTGAAGATGATGCCAAAAAATGAATGCGTTTTTTGCCTTATTGCGCGACTGGTTAACAGACATGTAATAAAGCAATATTAGATATATGAGTATTTATAAGTATAGAGAGAAATAAACAATAATTGCTTTAATCAATATCTGAAAGTTTAAAAAAACCCATACAATTTCAAGACCTAGTGTTTTTTTGGCATAAAATTGGTCTGGGGCATTTGCTATTTCTTGGCGTGTTCTTAACCGATTTCGAAGTTATGAAGCTTTTTGAAAATATAATTTTAATGTTATACTAAAACGACTTATAACACAAGTGGTTGAACAAATTAAAGTATAGAACGAAATTTTCCTAAAAACTTTAAAAAAGTTATATTTTCCCCATATCAACAGTCTTGAAATTTTCAGTCGATTTCCGTCTCGATTTTACTTTATCCGATTGCCTCCAAACTTCATATTTATTAGTTTCATATAGAAAGGAAACAAATTGGATCCCGACACTCTTCAAAATCGCCTTTTAAAAAATTTTCCTATAACCTTGGACACCCTTAGGCCGTATGTGATCATATGGTTTATTGCGGTATTAAGACTTTTTTTAAAAAAAAGCTGTTTCAAATTCTGTGATTAATAAATCAGCAAACTTGAAATCTGACTTTCAATAACTTAAAAAAAAAACAAAATATATAACACATCGGGTGAAAAATCCGTAGGATAACCATCAAAACAACAATTTTTTTTGGCAAAATTCGACTTTATCCATCAACATGGGTTCCTTTATAACATTTCGATACGGTTTTTAGATGATTTATCTGTGGCCTCAAAATAGGCCTCTGTTTCGTTATCTACTTCTGCATTCGAACCAAATCTCTTTCCAGCAAGTCTTAAAACAGGTAAAAATCTCTGGCAGCCAAATCTGGCAAATACGGCGAGCACTGAAGCAATTGCAAGTGTAATTCGTGCAATTTGACCATCATTTGGAATCATCGACCCGTTGTATTTTTTTATAAAAATTGCAAATATATTCATATGTTTTACACCATTTTTATACTGAATTCTTTGCAAAACCTGGCTTTTAAAGATTTTTATTTTAACCGTATTTTATGCCCTTACGGTTACGGTTAAATGGTTGCGGTTACAACTACGATTAAAACCGAAATGCAAACTCTACTTCCCGTGAAGGGTTGCCACAGTAATAGATACAGAGATGTTTTTTATCATAGTAATTTTAGATTTAATCATAAATTTTAAATTAACTTTACATTGTACGTAATTTAAAAAATAATCGAAAATTAATTTAACAATTACTGTTATTTTCCTAAACAATAATTTAATTACATAAAGTATAATAACAATTTTATGTTAATTTAATCCATCAAATCCGTAACAAATAATATTTAAAATAAAAAAATTTACAAAGTAATTATATTAATAACTTTCATATAGATGAATTAGCCAACTCTTTCTAAAAGAAAGGCGTTTCAGTAGTTTTGTTTAGAGAGTTTGTCACGCAAATAATGTACAAATACCGGAAAGTATACTATAGTGTCATTTTCATACATTCATTAAATAAACAAATTTGCTGCATGATCATTTATTCACCTCTGCCTGTTTATAATATAATGGCATGTACTCGTAGTATCGTAGTTTTTTTGGTGTGATTTTTTTTTTTATTATTTAAATGTTTTTACTAGAGTTTCCAATTCGGTTAATCGATTTACCGATTCTTCGAATCGCCTATATTATGGTCATGGTTGAAACAAATAATTTAAATAATTAGCACACTCGAATAATCGGCTAAAATTGGTGGATTTACCGGTTAAATGTTTAATATGAATTTTTTCCCTTAATTTTTCCTAAATCTTCTGCAGTTTCTAATTTTGATTAATACAAAATGGCAAGAAAATCTACTTACAAAAAAACAATCAATTTTTTTTTTTAAATCAAGCAAAAGGGATCCTTAATGGTTAGATAACATTTTTAAGTAACCAAAAGCAAGTAGAATATAGGCTTTAGGGAATACAATTATTAATTTTTAAGTTCTCGAAAAATTCTATTTAACGTAATTTTAATATTGGATATACAAGATAATAATGTCGATTTTGACAACAGATGGCATAACTATCACATATGGTTTGTGTCAATAATCACAAATATGGTATTTTGGAGGGTAAACCTCTGTCATTATAATTCATTATTCTATAGACGCCAAAGTGTAAACACACATTTTTTCAATCGCTATAATAATGTCGAATTTTGTTTGATAACATTCTTTCATTTGAAGAAAACGGCTGCTGAAAGTTATCGATTGTTGGTAGAAGCTTACGGTCAACATGCACCAACTCAAAAAACTTGTGAACGATGGTTTGCGCGATTCAAAAGTGGTGATTTCGACACAGAAGACAAGGAAAGGCCTGGTCAGCCGAAAAGGTTTCAAGATGGGGAATCGGAAGCATTACTCGACGAAGATTGTTGTCAAACGCAAGAAGAACTTGCATTATCATTGAGAGTCACATAACAAGCCATTTTCCTACTATTAAAAGCATTGGGGTACATTCAAAAGCAAGGAAATTGTGTCCCATATGAATTGAAGCCGAGAGACGTTAAAAGGCGATTTTGCATGACGGAAATGCTGCTTGAACACTACAACAATAATTAGTTCTTGCATCGTATTGTTACTGGTGATGAAAAATGGATTTGGTGGGAACAGAAGGGTGTTTTGTATTATGAGCTGTTGAAATCGGGTCAGACGATCACAGGGGACCAGTACCGAACACAATTGATTCGTTTGAAAAGAGCAATCAACGAAAAACAGAATATTCGACCAGACACGAGGCCATAATCTTCCATCATGACAATGCTCGGCCACATGTTGCAAGACGGATCAAAAACTATTTGGAAAACAGTGGATGGGAAGTTTTTGCCCACCCGCCTTATAGCCCAGACCTTGCTCCCTCTGACTACCATTTGTTTTTATCGATGCAAAATGCCCTTACAGGAATACGCTTCACTTCATAACAGGGTATCAGAAATTGACTTGATTCATTCTTTACCTCAAAACCGGAGCATTTGTTTTGGCGCGGAATCCATATGCTACCAGAAAGATGGGAAAAAGTAGTGGCTAACGATGGACAATACTTTAAATAATGTGTCAATTTATTTTATTATTATAATAAGAAACTACATAAATTTTACAACATGTTCTACTATAACTAATTCTATGAAATCAATTCTATAACCAATTCGAATGGTGCTAAAAACACATATTTAAAGAAATAAAACCGGATACTTTTAGAATAATTTCAAACACAAATTGTGGGCTGTTGCAGGTTCAATTCCCGGAGACGACAACATCAATTTTGAAATATAATATGTATTAGTTTTCCATCCCTTATACGTATCGCAACATCCTCTAAGGTGTTCCCATATACCTTAAAAAATAATATAACAGGGATATGAATTAAAAAGTTTTAACGATATTGCCAACCTTCTCTATCTCTTTTCCAAAAAAAGCAATACATTAATTAGTAGGAAGGATTTCCTTAGTGTTGCTTCCTTTTTTTTTAATATTTTTTGTAATTGTTTTGTAGAAATCAAAATTGCATATTTGGAAAATAGACTCATTGGCAGATTCTAATAGCTTTTTTAAAATCAAAAACTACCTTTACTCTTAAGCCCAAACCAGATAGTGAATGTAAAAGTCGCAGCTCTGTAAAACTTTGTGAATTTTACAAAAAATTCTTATTAAATTGAGACAGTTACAAATAAAGAATAAATAAAAACATATTTTTCGACAAAATTTCCCACAGCGAATACGTTTATGAGTTGAACTTGTATAGCAACATTTCGTTTTTAAAGAGTCTTCAGATTCCTTCAAAAAAGTCCCAAGATTCGTCATTTTTCACATAATGCCCAAACCGGTTAACCCGCAGGGTGAAATAATTGGAAACACTAGTTTTGACAAGTATGATAAAAAAAAAATGCTAACGCACCTATTTTTGTTTTTTTTTTGTTGTATTTCTATACATGTTTTTTTAAAATGTTTTTAATACATCACCTTTTTTTGAAGTTCAAGTTTTTATTGTGTGGTATGTTTTTCTTTTTATGCAAATATTTTTAATCGAAGGTTAATTTTTGCTTAAATTTACTTAACATTTTTTTCTGAAACAAAGAGAAGAAATTATTTATATAGAAAATGAGTCTTAAAACTAACAACGAAAGCACATCAACTTAAACAGTCCGATTTTTATAAAATTAAGATTGGATTGAAGATCGAACTCACTTGGCTTTTGGACCACTGGAATTTTAAGACGTCAAAAAGGGGCGAAAAAATTGCCATTTTTTTTAGCTTTTTAAGGTACTTAAATGAAAGAAACCATACGCAAGTGTGGTATCATTGTAAAGGTATTTCGAGGGCTTCTTTTACCTTTTACTCCGGTACTATTTTCATTTTTTGAATTCGCTTTTGTAAAAATTTTAAAAATTGTATGTATTTTATATAAATACCAGATTCTTATAGTTATTTACTTGCTAAATTTTTTTATTTATTTGATATTCGTTCTATTTTGGATTTTTTTTTTTTGAAATTTTCGGGAATACCTTTTTTTTGTACTTTTTGGAACACCTTGACAACCCTATGCTTAAACATGGGCATTATGTATATCAAACCAAGTATTTCCGATTCCGTAAATCTATTAACCGCTTCCTCGATTAATGGCCTCTGTTTCGGTTAGTGTGGAAACAAATAAATTCCAGGTAATAAGTATTCAAATAATTATTCGACCCGAATAACGATTACAATAGGTCGATTAATCGGATAAATTTTTCTGTTATTTTTCTTGAAACTTTCTAATTTTCTAAACTTTGACACGAAAAAAACATTAACTAAAATACAGTTTAAATTCTTTTCAAATCAACTGAATCAAAGAAAATGTTACATACGAGGGCAGATCAATAAGTCCGTGACTTTTCAAACTTCCCGCGTAGTTATATGAAATGCAACACTGCTCCCATCAAGTACCGCTGTCAAATTTTGAGCAAGTTCCGTCATTTACTTTGCGTTTAACAGCATTTTTAAAAAAATCCACGAGGTTGTATATTTAATGAGCACTCGAAAATCACTTTTTTCCATTTTTAAAAAAATCCACGAGGTTGTATATTTGGATTTTTTTAAAAATGGAAGTGAATTTCGAGTGCTTATTTAAACATACAAACTTGTGGATTTTTTAAAAATGGAAAAAACTGAATTTCGAGTTCTCATTAAACATAATTTTTTTTTCGAAAAAACCCGTCAATCAAACCAAAGAAAAGCTTCATAAATACAATGGGCACTCTGCACCATCGATTTCAATGGTAAAAATGTGGTTTACTAACTTTCGTTGAGGTCGCACAAGTACAAATGACCCTGAACGTTCTGAACGCCAATACACCCGAAAATGTTGAAAAAATCCACCGATCGAAGAGTAAAAGTGCGTGAGATTGTTGATGCCATAGTCATTTCATATGGCAGTGTGCTTTCGATTTTAAATGATCAGTTGGATTTAAGAAAACTGTCTGCAAGATGGGTGCCGCGTTTGCTCACAATCGACCACAAACACAATCGTGTGACAACTTAAAAGGATTGGCAAAATTCCATGAATTGGGCTACGAATTGATACCTCATTTGCCATAATCTTTCCAGTGACTATTTCCTATTTCCAAACCTAAGAAATACATTTATTTTGCATTAAACGATTTTCTTAATTTTTCGAATAATGACCTAACCGATTAACCGGCAGGGGCGAATAATTGAAAATATTTCCCCTTTTTTTAACCCCTGGATTACTGAGGTGAAAGAGTGAAAAAGTGAGACAGAATCGTCAAAATCGGAGTGTATATGTTAGAATAATTTCCGTGTAAGTGGAATAATTAAAAAATTTTGCTGTGTAAAATTTGTAAAATTATGGAGTTTTTAAAAATTTTAAAGAAAAGGTTGATAACACTGATCATAAATCATGAATCTTAGAAAACATTGTGGAATACATTCTGTTCATTATACAAGGTGGGACAATAAGTATCACCCTATCGGTTTTGTCATTTGTAGTAAATAACAATAAATTTCTTACGCTTAAAGAAGGCGCGATAATTGTGACAATAATTATGCGCAATAAAACGTGAAAATCGGCAAAAATATCCCAATCGGCCAAATTTGAAGAGAGCAACATAAAATGGGATAGCCTAAGCCCATCCGTACCGGTCGTTCGACTAAAAAAAAATTGAAGCAGTACGTGAAAATGTACTAGAGGATTCCGAAATATTCCGAAGGAAACGTGCTTAACAATTGTACATTAAGCGGTTATCCCTGCGCCGCTTTTTGACATTTGACTTCAAAATGTTCCCATACAAAATGTGGTTGGTCCAATACCCGTTGAAAATACAGCCGACATATTATGGAACTCAATGATCAAAATTGAACACGAGCCTCATTTTTATCTCAACGGCCACGCCAATAAGCAATATTCTCGGCTCTGAGGGACAGAAAGTTAACGTTGAAACAAAATTCATAAGTGCGAATAAGCATAAGCAGTTAAATCAATAAAAGCTAAATAAGAATACAAAAAAAAGGAATATTGAAAAAATTCTTATAAAGTAAATTTTTTAATATTTCTGATATTTTTGGTTAAAAAAAAAATAGAAGTCATAGACCTGTCACTATCATACTCGTAATCACATGACTTCAACAAAAAATAATTATATTTGTATTGTTAAAAAAAAAATCTCATTAGTTATGCTATGACGAAGTTTTATTGTGTTGTCATTGTTTTTATTCTCAATGATTTGGCAACTCTCAAAATGGTACCGTTACATTTGCAGAAAAATACATTTACAAAATTTAAATTTCATTTTCAAGCTATAGTAAATGTTTCCAATAATGGATAACTATGGTCGTCAATAATTCGTCCAATATGGAGAGGTGTACGCGTTTTTAATTTATTTAACTCTTATCCGGTGTCTTCACATGCACTCAAATAATAGCAAGCAATTACCATATCGATTACAGAGAAACTTCAAAATTATGTCAATTCCCTTTTGGTTTAGTTTCTTCTTCGAAAAACACGAAATTTTATCAAAATCTATTGGTTTTTTTTTTACAAATTAATGAACTTTGCCCATTTTTATTTACTAAAATGTGTGTTGATTTTTTATTGTTGAATTCAAATGGAAACTAAAAGTAACATCATGGCAAGAGACGATTGCATGTCCACGATATCGTGATACTGCAATACCATTGAATTTAATTGTCTTCGCTTGAGATAAAATCACTTTGACAATTGCTTGCTATCTTTATATTGAATGTAAAGACACCAAGTTAATTTTTGTAATTTTGAAGGATATTAAACACCGGTCTTTAAAAAAAAAAAATTCAATGTAATCGAAAATAATTAAAACCAATGAATAAGGGTTTTGAATTATAAAGTTGAATAACTTTTATTTAATATTAATAAGGCAAAATTATAATTTTTCATATATGGCATCCACTTAACAATAAATTTTAAAATAATAACAGTTAATAACTTATGAAATTTCTTATTCGATTTCCGTTGTTTGTTTGGTTTGACAACATTTCAATGTGTACTCCGTTTTGTCGCGTGCTCTTTTGTAATAAATTATTGTACATTTGAATTGTTTGTTTTGCAAATAATTAATTTATTAATATTTTTTTTCTTCAATTTAAACAAAAAAGATCAATTCAAAACCAAAACAATGTTATGATCTCTATTAAAAAATTATTAAACAATTTTTATTTAGTTGCAAAGTAAAATTGTTAAATTATATTGTAGGCTTGTCAATTAAAGAGATTTATAAATGTTGACACATGGGTATATTGAGGGTATATTAACCCTTTAAGTTTATAAAAAAAATAATTTATAAAATTATTTGTTAAAAAATGTATAAAAAATTGAGAAGTTTTCCAGAAACCAATACCTTAATCTTAGAGATATGCCTAAACAGACCTAAAGGGTGTAGCCAACTAAAAATGTTATCCCACTGCTTTGTTTACATATAAAAGGGTTTTTATCCCTCTTTGGTTAGCTCAAAGGGTTTTAAAATATCACAATGCATCTGAGTGGCTAAGAAAATTAGTTTTTCAAGACAAACGCTTCCATTGTATAGAAGTATTCAATGATATTAAAATGGGTTTTCCTGTGAAAGTTAAGAACAACTTGTCTTCTTCCAAATTTAATATACAAGACTATTATTTTTCTGGTGAAAAAGTGATATTTTGAGCTTAAAGTATTGTGATTTTATCTTTTTATAAAATACAAAAATTATTCATTTTTAAAATTTAAATTATGTTTTGAGGCCATTAAATTTCGAGTGAAATTTCTTCACTGCCCATGTAAAAATCTGAATATATGTATATGAACATACATGATAATTCATGGGTCATATACCTCCATGCATGGTTCAATACATGACCATTAAGGCGTCCATGATTATATGGAAATTTTTTAAAGGGCGAATTTGAAGAGTGCGAATTTGAAGAGTGAATTTGAAGGTACAATTTATTTCCTTTCCCTAAATAAATATAAAGTTTGGAGGCAATCGGATTAAGAAAATTCGAGGCAGAAATCGATTGAAAATTTCAGGAGAGTTTATATAGAAAAAATATGACTTTTTCAGTTTTTAGGAAAATTTCGTTCTACATTTTAATTTTATCAACCACTTGTGTTATGAACCGATTTCAATATAAAATTATCTTTTCAAAAAGCTACATAACTTCAAAATCGGTTAAGAACTCGCCAAGAAATAGCATATGCCCCTGACCAATATTGTGTCAAAAAAACACTAGGTCATGCAATTTGATGGCACATTTTTAAATTTTCATAAATTGATTAAAGCCAAAATTGTTTATTGCTCTCTATACTTATAAATACTCAGATATGAAATATTATTTTATTAATGTCTGTTAACCTGTCGCGCAATAAGGCAAAAAACGGACAAATTTTTTGGCATAATTTTCAAAACTCCATTTTCGATTTTTAAAAAATTTTTTTTTAAATAAATTTAAAAAGAAATGGATTTTGCACTTCAGAAAGTTGTTAAAAACATCCTAGAGATGAAGTGTTTCAATTTTGAGGTAAATCCCTCCATGGACCTGTCGGTGACAAGCTTTTATTTTTTGTGGATTTCAAGAAGTGTGATTTTTACAAAAAATTATGTAAATTTACTCTGTTTAAGTACTTTGTTTCAAAAATTAATCAATTTTGTACTTTTAAATGTAATATTTCATCTTAATAGATAAGCGGTTTGGGAAAAAATAATATGACCTCATTAACCCTTTTGGACATGGGGTCACATAGGACCCCAATATAATAAAGGACAATTTATTCAAAAAACACAAATATTTTTTAATTACTGTAGAATTTTTAGAAGTGATGTGCGGATCATGTATGGTCATATATTGGATTATGCATGTACATATATAATTATGCATAGACATGTTTGATCATATCCAGGCTCTTGTATGATAATGGCGTATGCTGGTATATATTTCGATTTTTACATGGGTTATCAATTGAAAAATGTTCATACATGTACAAATGTGATCATATATGGGCATATGATTTTCACATATATGGACGTATATGGACTAATATTTTTCATATATGCAAGTATATGCTATTACATGCCTGAACAAATGTATATGTAATCCCATTTGTGCAGAAAGGTCCCATATTTGATCATATATGGAAGTATATGTGTTTCCTTACACAGGACAAATATATAAAATTAAAATTTATAAAATTTCAAAACAAAAAATAATAAACCAACTCAACGAACTCTTGACAATAAAACATTTTTACTGAAAATATGGATTTTAATAATTCATGTAACTCAAAAAGAATTTTATTAGACGAAAAATAATGCCGTTTTTAGTAAACTATACACAGAGAAATTAAATTTTCTTTTAAAATTAATAACACAATTCATTCTTTTTTTTTCAAACTAGTTTTTTTTTAAGTTTTAATAAATTAAATGATATTTTTTATAAAATTTTATGAAAATTTTCATTTACTTTATAAAAAGTTTTGATGGGCGAGTTCCAGAGCAACTTCACAGCTTTTATGGAAACAAAGTCATTAACATATTGAAGATAATTCTTTCAGTGTAAGGTACCCATTACAATTTGTCAGGAAAACAGGTAAAATTGCACCCTTGCACTATCAAGGCTGAAGAAATATAATTTAAAATTTTATTTCAATAATATACGCCAGCAAAAGAGAAAAAAAACAAGATTGAAACATTGAAAATACAAGTGCTAAAATTAGAAGTTCACTTTAATTCAAGTAATACCCAGTAAAAAAAGTAACAAAAGAAGAGAAAAAAAACAGTGATTTTGATTCCGGTGTTGTGAAAATATGGATCGGAACCAATTATTTTTTCATAGTGGTGTCATAGGGTGGAAGTTTTCTTTTATAATGCATTCTTAGAATTAAGTGAAAAATGAGATTGTTTGATCTTCTTAAGTAAATTTTGAATTTAAATTTTAACAGGACATCAGTAATCGGGCATTAGCCTCATTTTCACAATGTCCCGGTAGATTTTACCTGGGAATTTAACTGACACATTTGTTGTGGCTGTTGTTTGAGTTTGACTGTTGGCTAAATTATAGCGGGACATTCAGTAATAGGGCCTTATTTGTTAAATTACTTCGAAATTCTTGCAATTTTTACAATAATAATTTTTTAAGATTTTAATAATTGAAAATCTGATAAATTTTAAGTTAAATATTGATACAAATCACTTAAACCTGATATCGTGTTCTAAAATAACTTAAGTTTAGTAATTAACCATAGTTCTAAATGTCAAATTTATATGTAAATATCTAATGTTAACGTTTATTTTACATTATTTTTAAAATAAGTTACCCACAATAAATTTAAAAATTGTTAATTTTATTCAAAATCACATTTTTGAAGTTGTGAAAAAGAACTGCTTTGGAAGAGGAAAATCAGTACTAAATGATACTTTGGAATCAATGCAAAATTGATTCCTTAAGAATCATTTTCATTTATATTTGCAGTGTACTTAACTGGAATTTTTGAAACATGCTTATTATTAGAATTAAAGTTGTAAATATGACATGAAATATTACAAAACATATCAAAATGGAATAAAGAATCAGATTTTTTTAAACTCACATCAAATACGGGGTTAAAACTTATTTTTTAATCCAAAACAGAAGCACTCAGATTCACGTTAATTGTATCAAATCTTGTGAGTCAAGTGTTTAATATAAGATAATAATTTTGTCATTATTATATAATACACTCAGAATACATTTTCCGTTACCGACTATAGTTTTTTTAAAAAGTAATACGTAGAGTTTGTTTTTGAAATTCATAGAAATATATTTTTGAAATTTGAATCAGTCATGCAAAATACAAACTATACAAATTTACAAACATTCAGTAGGAGTTGATATTTTCTGTTAAATGTAAAATTTTATGTTTTCTGTTTCTAAAAATAGAAATTCATATAATTCTTTTTTGTTTTTTTTTACCAAAATAGCTTGTTTATATACAAAATTATTTCAATAAAAATTACAAGAAATTATTCAAATATAGATACACACATAGAAAATAAAAATATATACATCTATGTGTGTGTTGTGTTTTGCAAAATTACATATTAATAAAAAAAAATTTCAATTTAAAAAACAAACCCAAAAATCGTTTTTTTTCTACTTTTTGTCAGTTAAAAATTTATTGTTATTTTAAACAACTTTCTATTGTTTTTACTACTTTTGTCGATTATTAAACAATGATTGAAAATAAACAACAAAATGGGCTGAATATAATGAAAAATCAGTAGTCCTCTTTTAGATTGTATTTTTGATTAATTTAATATGGAAGTTTTATATTTTATAGTTGATCTTTTTAATACTTATATGTATGAAAATGTATTTTTAGTTTGACTCGAGATCATAGGAAAAGTTTTTTTCAAATGAAAAATTTTTTCCTTTTTTTTTTAATTTTAGTAAACATGGAGAATACACAGAAAAAGTTATTAGACACCAGCCGAATGGAATGCATTTTCTGGTCAGCTACGACTTTCATCAACATTCTTTGTGCCGAAATACCAATTGTAAATATCTCTATTTAACTCACAAATCAACGGAAAAAGCTATTTTATGCTAACAAGGAAAAATTTTTCATTTGAAAAAAACTTTTCCTATGATCTCGAGTCAAACTAAAAATACATTTTAATTTAATATGTATTTTAGATTATATTTAACGCAATAATATTGTGAGTGTATATTTGGATATTTATTAAAAAATACAAAAAAAAAAATCATACCTATATAATGTAAAAATAATTAAAAAATCGTGATCATTCAAAAACTTGACTTAAATTCAGTCATCAATTGTAGAATTTTATCAAGATTATCATCTCGATTCAATTACACATAAGATACCTTGTTTTAATCGATCAAAACATTTTGTCATATAAAAGGGTTAAAACAACACAAAATAATCAAAATGACATCGTAAATGCAAATACGTTAATGAAATATTAATTAATTGAGTAATTGTTTGTAAAAATATGATATACAATCATATAAATATTTATGTAGTATGTACTTGTGACTCTGCTAAAAATATATACTTACATACATATTGAAAAATGGGTTAGTATACCATAATTTTTATACACTTAACCTGAGAAGGCCATACATTCATAAATAATATTTTAGTGAACAAAAAAAAAAAAAAAAAATAATAATAATATTTATATAAATTCCTTTAAAACACACAAAGTTGTAATTTACACGCAATATCATGGCATTAATTACTTTTATATTTCAAGTTTCAAGTCACATATCTTAGGTTAAGTTCCAAATTCATTAAATCTTAGCCTGACCCTTGGCTGTTTGGATTTTAACCTTAGAAAACTTTAATTTTAAATATAAAACCTTCATTTACCATGTTTGATTATAAAAGGCAGTCGTGTTAACACATAGTTTTGGCTAAACATTTTATTTAATTAAATCATGTAGTAAATATATATAGAGAGTAAATATATAATATATAGAGAGTATCAGTTCATGCTGTTTACCAAATTAAACATAAGCAAGTTTCAGCTTTACCCAGGAATGCGAAATGAGAATTTAAATTTCGTACAAAAGTGATTACCAAATTGTACTTTTTTGATCTCAATTGTACCATTTTTTTAGTATTAAAAAAATAAAACTCCAATTATAAATTTTTTTATTATTTTAATTTTTAATAAACATAAGAAAAAATTTGTATAGAAAATTCAGAATATAATAAAAATGTGTCAAATAAGGTACAAAAATCCATGAGATCAATATGATATTTAAGTAGAAAAAAAATATTTGTTATTTTAAAATTATAGCAACAAGAATTCGATAAATGTGAGAAATTTTTCGTTTGAACTAGACTAGAAACTGTTGACAATTTAAACTATGTAATTGATTGCGTGCAATTTTCTTAATTCCCTTTTCAAAATTGCTTCCAAAGTTATGTCTATTTATACGGTGACTTTAATTGCACGAAAACTGAATGTGAATGAAGCAACAAAATAAGAATACATATGAGTGTAAAAGAGAGTAACAGAAACATGCACGAAAATCGAAAAATGTGACTTTATTGTTATCCCGCTTGCTTCTCTACCCCGTTTGACAACAATCACAAATTGCACGCAATAACACTGTCCAACAAATTAAGACTTTTTGAATGGAACAGAATAGCGACCCCATAATTCTGAAAGCGTATGTTAAGTAGATCATTTTTTTAGAACAAACTTATCGTCCAGCACGTCTGAGTTTTTTTTTACAGTGAGTCAAAGTTTTCATTTTTTGGTCGAAGGGAGCATTATACTATACGAAAAAAATGCTGTAAGTTAATGTCTGAGAGAATTCTTATGGTCAGAGGTGTATTGTGGAATTGTATGAAGATTATTTTTGTGGAAGATCTTAACCCTCTAACTGATCTCTTTATGGGTCAATTTGACCCTTTTTCGAGAAAATCAAAAAATATCCTTTAAAAAAGGACATTTAAGGATTAACATATTCTACGAAAATGTTTGCCGGAAAATTTCAGTGGGGTCACTAAAGACACCAATATTGTAAATAAAGCTCTTTACGCTTAATTAGTAAAATTATACACCATCATATACAAAACAGGTAAAAACGGCGTCAAGTTCGGCCGGGCAAACACTGAGTTCTCGCGTCTAGTCAGCTGTGACTTACAAATCGGGTGTGATATTTATTAAAATTAATAATAAAAAATAAAAGAAAAAATTGAAGCATAATTGAGCTACTAAGCAATACATATCGGGTGTGATTTTTACTAAAATTAATATAAAAAAAGAAAAATTAAAGCTTAAATAAGCATGGCGGATTCTGTTTGCAAATTAAGAGATTGGTTTTGTTTTATTTGTGGACATTTTACGCACCATCAAAGCAGAAGAAAGACATTCTCTACAATTGAAGAACCATATTTTCTTTTCTTTGGAATACGATTTTTATCTGAAGCTTGGATACCAAAAACCGTATGTACTACTTACGAAAGTGGTCTTTTGACCTGATACAAAGGCGGTACTAAGGCGCTGCAATTTTCTGCGCCTATTACATGGATTGAACCTAAAGATCACAAATCAGATACATGCTATTTCTGCGTAAATTACAAATTTGGTAGAAGCCAAAGGCACTACGCGATAATGACATACGAAGCAACAAATAATGTCATTTTACCAGAAGTACGCTGTGAAGGTGTTCCGGTGCCTCAACCGCCTACACATACATTTTCGGCCGGCAATACAGAAATAACAACGCGGTTGAAAACATATCAGATATAAGTTACTTGC
Organism: Eustalomyia histrio; assembly: GCA_949748255.1. NCBI lineage: Eukaryota > Metazoa > Arthropoda > Insecta > Diptera > Anthomyiidae > Eustalomyia > Eustalomyia histrio. The sequence goes on from OX456523.1 coordinate 217,615,580, forward strand.
CTCTTGAGGGTTTAAACATATGTCCTAATTTGATAGACCAAGCTTATTTTGAAGATCTTGTAAGAGATTTAGGACTAACAAAAGAGAAAGCTGAAATATTATGTTCCAGATTGAAAAACAGGAATTTGATAAAAGCCGATGTAAAAGTTACATTTCCAAGAAAAAGACACGCCGATCTGGAAAGTTTTGAAGCAAAAAAATAAATATGTACATACTATAATAAACCACTATTAAAACAAAATTATAATTTTTTATAGAAGTTGGCGTGTAATTTTGCCAATTAGTCGTAAAGAGCTTTATTTACAACAATGGTGTCTTTGGTGACTCCCACTGAAATTTTCCGGCAAACATTTTCGTAGAATATTTTAATCCTTAAATATCCTTTTTTAAAGGATATTTTTTGATTTTCTCGAAAAAAGGGTCAAATTGACCAATAAAGAGACCAGTTAGAGGGTTAAGATCTTCCACAAAAATAATCCTCATACATATGTAGTATAGTAGTATTCGACCAAAAAATGAAAACTTTGACCCACTGTAAAAAAAATCTCAGACGTGCTGGACCATAAGTTTGTTCTACAAAAATGATCTACTTAACATACCGTTTCAGAATTATGGGGTCGATATTCTGTTCCAAAAATGCTGTTGGACAGTGTAATTTATGTAACAAAGTTGCCGTCTAAGTTGGCTTTAATATAAAAGACATTCAAAAAAATGTGCCAGCAAAAATGAGTTGCCAAGAAAAAAAATTACGATAAACTGGGAAAATTTGTAAATTGTACCAAATAAACCTTGGGAGTACCATCGTACTTTTAAGACCCAAATTGTACCAAAAATTGTACAATTGTACCAACTTTCGCATCCTTCGCTTCACCCCACGAAAAGCCATATAAAAATCGCAAATGTTCGTATTGAACAGAACGAAAAATTTACAGTGAAAGAGACATTTCACTCTATATATTGAGCAATTTTTGGTTAAAGACCCATCAACAATTATGGAGTATTCCACTCTGCAGAGTGAATTTTGTTCTCTTCTCCTTTGCACTAAAAAATAGTTTTCATTATGCCATCTTTATTTTAGTACCTACATTTCACTCCGCGGAATGATGATGGAATACATTGTGAAAATAGCTTAAATGTTTAAAATATTTTTTTTACTAAAACTGCATTTTAATTAATTAAAATATACTATTAAGGTAACTTTTTGTAATAATATTATTAATTGTTTGCATTTTGAATCAGAGACAGCAATATTGGCGGAAAATTTCGCTGGTAAAGAAATTTTCAATTATAAATAAAATTCACAACCACACCCAACGGAAAACTTCTAAAGACAGAGCAAATTATTCACAATAATGTTATTTAAAGGCGTTCTTGCTGAGTTTTTTTAACGTCAAGATTTGCTTTGACGAACTCTGTTCTTAATTTGACGTAATATCGTATATACCGTTACTTAATCACACTTTTGAGTGGACAATTTAAATAATTTTGAAATCATTATAATTTAGACATTTTTGCAAAATCACTTTTTACAGCAGATAATTTTCCATTTTGTTGTTTAGTTTTTCAAAACAAATTAATCAATAAATATTAAAAAAAAAACAGAAATACGAGTTCGGTACTTATTTTAGTAACTACCAGTAATTCATTATCATGCAAAAGATAACGACCTATCATTACATGGTAATCTATACAGTAATGACCTGTCAATATCATGTTTTTGCTGGGTGGTTAAGAAAAAATAAAAGTGTACGCTTAGCCAGAAAGTTAAAGTTTGGTACGTACGTTCCCCCTCCGGCGTAGACATCCGTTTAGACGAAATTTTTACTAAAGGGAGTCCAAAAATAGAAAAATCTTTCTCTTAATAGTCTGAAATACAAATACCTTTAACTAGGAGCCAAAAATTAAAAATATACATTGCTTTAAAGTATGCGCTAATTTAATGGATAAGGTACTCTTTTCAAAAATCGAAAAATTTCCCGCTTTGGGTAGAAACCAGATTTTTAAAATACGTGTTCCCTAGAGTATGATAAGATACATTTTTTATATTTTCATCAGGAGCATGGTAAAAAAGGGCATCAAAAGGGAAAAAGTGCCACTCTTAACGTCAAATTGAAACGTTAAATTGAAACACTATTGGGAAACTATAGAAGTGCCCCGTTAATTACAAAATCCAAACTGCTGGAGCTAGAAACTTGATATTTGGCATTAGGATTTATACTCTAACTGAGGGATCTTAAGAAACATTCACGGGAAATGGCAGAAAATGAAGAGAGGCAACCCCCTAGGGCTAGAAATTAATAATATGTGTTCCCGATAGTATGGGCTATCAGTTTTTTTAAATAAAAACGTGCAAAATTTGGTTAAAAGAGATAAATTGCGGCCTTAATTACCCATCCCAATACCGCTGGCATTATGTTTTGAAATGTATGGGTTGCTATTCCGGTGTAAACATCCACTAAGATGGAGATTCTGAAAATGTTTGTGTTCAGTACAAATAGGGAACTAGTCTTCTCCTTAACATCCTTTCCTATCCCCTTCTGTTAGAAATTTAAAATTCAGTGATAAAGTACTTTTTGCCATAGCCAGTAAGGACGTGGCAAAAATAAAATGATAAACAGGGAAAAAGTGTCCCTAAATCACCCAGCCCTGCCGCTGAAGCTACACTATAAAATAATAAAATACATGAACTAAAAATTCATCCAAAATTTCCTTTGAAATAGTTTAGAAATTTTCCTCAATTTAAGTAAAATTTTATTAAAACTTAGAAAAATTTTCTTAGAATGAATAAAGTTTCCTATGTTTGGGTAAAATCGAAATGGTTATATACTCAGAAATAGTTCATATCTTTCCTAATTACTATTTCTTGGTCTTAGGAAAAAAACTATTATATTAAATAAAAATTTATCAATTTTAAAGAAAAAAAACTTAGTTTTAAGAAATTGGCATACTAAAAAAATACAACATAATTTACTCCCGTTTAGTTCCAAAAATGTTTTTAACTTAAAATGAGAAAGAACTTGAACTTAATGTGTGTTAATTTTTTTCGCGAGTAGTAAAATTAACTAAATTTTAGAAATTCAGTTTTAAGTCTACCACTTTATAATTTTTAAGAATTGTTTTCTAAAAATTAGTTCAGGCAATTAAAGACAAAAAGTAATAAATTTTTTTTCCTGTGCAATAATAAAAATTTATTTGAATTTAGAAACTAATGAGTTATTTCTACGGAAAATTTACAAGCAACTTAGTTCAGATAAATTTTAAAAATTTTAGTAACATATTATTATTTTTTTTTTCAACCCATCTAAAAATCGAAATATATATGAGCATACATGATCATACATGGGCCTGTATATGATCATACATGGGCATACATGGTCATATACGTCCATACATTGTTCAATATATGACCATACATGATCTCATATATGATCATATATCTTCGGATCCGAAATTTGAGGGTATATGGACGTATATGATCATATACGAGCATACATGAATAATATATGAGCATGTATGATAATATATGCACATATATCACCATATACCCTCAAATTTCGGATCCCAAGATATATGGTCATATATGAGATCATGTATGGACGTATATGACCATGTATGCCCATGTATAATCAAACTTATTTCCAATATTTTTCAAAAAAAAAAATAATAAACTAAAATAAAAGCTAGTAAATTTTATTGATTTTAAAGATAAAGTATTGTTAAAGATCAAAAATTTCCTTAAATTGGTTAATTTAAGAAGACAAAGGTCCCCTAGTGTTCTTAGCCATAGATGCCGTGTATCATTTAGGGCCTCGTACTGATAAGCTAACACGCCAGTTAATCCATCGGAGCGTTCATAAAAATTATTGAACACATATTTCAATTTTCTTTTTAAAACCACCAGTAACGAAGTGCGGGTCTTTTAAGCTAATTATTCATTCTTTTCCGAATTTGAAATAAAATACAAATAATTTAAAAACCAGGTTTTAGTGTATATTTACACATATTTTTAAACATTTTATCAGCTGCTAAAGCGTAGATTTAATTGTTTTATTAAATTTCTAGTTGCTGGTTATTCTCAAAATGTTATATTGTAATAAACAAGATGTTGTTTTTAAATACATTTTTTAACTGACGTTTGTGTTACTTTATACGCAAAAGTGTCGGGTTGTATGATGATGACCACCTTCCATATTTGTCTTAATTGTATTTTGCCTTAAATATAAATTGTTAGTAAATATTCTAAAATGAATTATAGTTTGTATTACAATTTATTGCCTTGGTTGGTTGTTGGTATTGTTAAGGTAATTTAGTGTTAAAGAAGTAGATCAATAAAACTGGTAGTATATTTAGATACAAAACATATTTTAAAAACTAGTTTGTATTGGGTTGAATGACCAATATAAACATTTAAATGGCATTTAACAGAATTGACCATAGTGCATAATAACATACAATACTTAAAATAAATTATTGCATTTTTTTTTAATACGTCACCAAGTTTTTTAATTAAAATGCCAGGGTTGTTTTGTGTCTCAAAGAAATTAATAATTTATCTAAAAATCAGCCAATTTGTTTTTATTTATATTTTTTTTCGATTCAAAAAGTTTAAGCTTATTGATCGGCTTAGTTTTGGGGAAAATATTCGTTGAATATTTACGTATGTGATGAAAATTGAAAACGAACAGCTTTTTAATCTAAAATATTTATTTTCGTGAACTTAAAATTTACTTCCAATCATTAAATATTGATTTGTATTACTCTGAACTTTTTATTTAGGCAATAACAAATATTTTTCAAAACGAGCCATGCTGACTGAATTTTTCTTACCAGAAGTTGAAGACATGTGGTTCCCACAGGTGTTTTGAAGGATGCCTTCCCAGCTGCGTAATCTATATACACACGGTATTATGGCTAAGGAACACTGGGGGTCCTTTGTCTTCTTAAATTAAGGAAATTGTTGCAAAAATACAAAATATCACAGTTACATTTCTTGTTTATTTTATGACATTTTTAGCTTAATTAACATATACAAAAAATTAACTTTTCATTAGGTGAAAAAAAATTTGTTTTAGTGACTTCGATAAATATAAAGTTTAATAGGCGCAACGTCAATTATAGGAAAGCTATTATGCCGTAATGTATAAAATGAGCTTGTGATATTTTGTATTGTAGCCAGCAAGCAAGTATATTTATTAAGTTCAATTATTAAGACTGTTAAGATTAGAAATGGGCACGTGAGCCATTTTTGACTCAAGCTCACGCACGATTACGAACCAAAAATTGCAATCATGCACGATAATTTTTTTAAATTGTTACTTTAATTGGTTTCCTTTAATAATATTTTTTCTTGAAAATAAGGAAAATTAACTAGTTTATTTTTAATTATTTGTTTTGTTTTTTTGGAAAAGAATATATTTTTTTTAAATTTTTAAAATTTATCTGAACTAAGTTGCATGAAAATTTTCCCTAGAAATAGTTCATCAGTTTCTAAAAGCAAATAAATTTTTATTATAATATAGGAAAAAATGTATTACTTTTTGTTTTTAATTGTCCGAACTAATTTTTAGAAAGACTTAAAAACTGAATTTAGAAATGTCTTTCTAAAATTTAGATAATTATTTAACTCGCGAGAAAATATGAACACACATTAAGCTTAAGTACTTTTTCATTTTAGGTCATAACTTAAAATAATTTATAAGAAAAAATTTATAAACTATTTTCCTTCAAATTTTTAAAATTAATATAAGGAAATTAAAAATATTTTTTAATAAAAAAGCGAAATAAAATCCCAAATGCAAATTTGCCAGATAAATCAAACGTTTTTGTAGAAATAAAACACATGCAGTTCTAGTGATTTCATTTAACGATTTGTTAAAAAAATATTTATTTGGTCGAAAATAAAAAATAAAATTAAAAACTAAAAAGATTTTTGAAAAAAATAATATGACAACACTGATTGGCATTATGTTTGTGGTTGTTGTTCTTTTTTTATTTTATTTGTTGAACTTTTTTTCTTTCACCTCCTCACCTCTTATACACAAACAACAAACACATACAAAGATTTACATAGTAACCAAACAAATTAGTTTTGAACGAAAACTGTTTATTTACTTCTATTAACGATGATTGCGTATGGCCTTCAATGGCTCAGTGGTCTAAGCGCTTTGTCGTAAATAGTTTTTTTCTCTTTATTCGCGCGATCGATCCCCGTCTATTCAACTCTTTTTGAACAATTTTTTTTTTTTAATTTTATTAAGACTTATTTTTTTTTAACATAACAAATACGTACAGCACAGTTGACTGAACGATTTCGGTCAGTTTTTCTGTATATTTGGAGAACGGAAAGAGGAAAAGTTCCAAAATAAGGTACAAGCCTCTGGTTATCAATATACAACATCTGACCAAATGTGGGCGGGATCTGTGCATTGGGCGTGGCACCAAATAGATTAATTTATATCTTAAGAACGGTAAGACCGAAATTAAATAATCCATAAATGGGCTAAAAATAACATCAAAAATTTTTATAAAAACTAAAATTTTAGAGCTGTAATATGACCTACGGATACGTCTTATGTAGCAAAAGATCGAAAATCTTTAGTATAACATATTTGCTAAAAAACTCGGAAATTTCGGTTCAGATACAAAAAAGTTATGCCCAAAACATAAACTTTTTTTTAAATACCTATTTTCTGGAACCATAAATCTTCCCGAGTCCAAGTTTTATCATCAAACTAAATGGTTAATTTCCTCTTAAAGGCGTTCGTATATAAATCTGTCCATTCCATATATATCCATATATAAACTTCAGTTTTTTTCCAACCATGGTGAAGGGTATATAAGATTCGGCATAGCCGAATTTAGCCGCTTTTACTTGTTTTTTCCTAAAACCAAGAAATATTACTTAGGAAAGTTATGAACTATTTCTGAGTATATAAACTAATTTGTTTTTACCTTAACAGGAATATGTATTCATTTTAAGAACATTTTTCTAAGTTTTAATAAAATTTTACTTAAATTAAGGAGGAAAATTTTTAAACTATTTTAAAGGAAATTTTGGATTCATTTTAAGTTCATGACTTTTTCTTGAGTGTGTACTCTGCCCTTTGGACGAGTTAAAGAACAACTTTCGAGCTAAAATTTATAACGTAACACCACAAATGCTGCGCCCAGTTATGTCAAATATAATCCGAAGAGCCCAGATTTGCATTAACCCCGATGGCGACAATTTGTCGGACATAATTTTCACCATTAATTGAAAGAAAAACTATAAGAGCGAATAAACATAAACAGTTAAAAATCAAGAGTGTTTTCACTTCAATTAAAAGTTATAGCGAAAGAAAAATTAGATGATGATTTTTGTCCCACCCTGTATACGTCCAATTAGCTATGAGCTGTCACAATAATTTTAATCGAGTCGGAATTCACTCATGCGGCCATCACTAATTTGAATACCTTGTATGAATAACAAATATTGGTCACTTTGTAAACACATTTAAATTGTTTACTCTTACTAACAAAATAAAGTTAATATTATTTTTTTATAGGCAAACAAAGATTAACAGTTAATATTTATTAAATATATTGTATTACATATTAAATTTCACTCTGAATTATTATAATCTCTTCAATAATTCAAGTTAATCTTCAGGTAGTAAATTACTACTTCACGGCGTAGTTTATAATATATATAATACTTGAATTAATAATATTAAACAAAAGTATAAAGAATTTAATTAGTAGACAATTTATTAACACTTAACATTAATGTTAAAATCCTGAATTGATTCTCTTTGTGATAAATTATTTATAACTAAATAATACTAAACAAAAAAAATTAAAATGTATTGAACAACTTTATTTTTGTATATTATAATGTAACTAATTCAAATAGCAGTCAACATCAAATTCACTTTAAAAAAAAATTTGTATTGTCTTTATTTTATATCAAACAAAAAATTTACATACATAAAAAATATAAAAAAAAACTTAAGGTGCCATGTAAAAATCAAATTATTAGTATTCTATAGAAACTCCCATATGACTTTGACAATAAACTTTTTGTTCAAATTAATATTTATAATAAAAAAAATATAAGTGTAAACCTTCATTTATTTGTAAAAAAAAGTGACAACCAAACGTCGATATTTATTAACCTTAAATGCTATAGACCAAAAAAATATGGAAAACGTGTCAAAAGCATATGTGTAACCAAAATAACAAAAATTTATTCTAAACTGTTAATATTAAAACACATAACACAAATAAAAGCTGTCTCATAAATTTAAGATTTTAATAATAGTTTAATGAAAAATATCACGTTTAGGGTATTTAAACTTAAAAGCTGTCACAAGAATTTTGCTTTTATTAAACTTTAAATCAAAATGTGTAACACTTTTAATAATTTTAATATGCGAAATTTGATACAGCGTATTTTTTTTGAAGAGTAGAATAAGTTGTGGAAAAGTAGTGAATCATTCATTGTTTAACAAAATATAGAAGTTAACTATAGGTCCGTTTGTGTAATATTCCAGGAAAGTTTAGTAAAAATTACTCAGTAACAAAATTACAGAGAGTAAGACAAATTTTTTCGCTAAACAAAAAAAATCAAAAAAGTACACAACCGGAAAATTTGTAAGAATTAGTCAAATAGTTAAAACAGCTGATCGTAAATACCAAACAACAAAAAAATTCAACAGGTCAATATGTAAAATATGAACTAAAACAAGTAAGAGCGGCTAAATTCGGCTATGCCGAATCTTATATACCCTTCACCATGGTTGGGAAAAAACTAAAGTTTATATATGGACATATATGGAATGGACAGATTTATATACGGACGCCTTTAAGAGGAAATTAACCATTTAGTTTGGTGATAAAACTTGGACTCGGGAAGATTTATGGTTCCAGAAAATAAGTATTTAAAAAAAATTTATGTTTTGGGCATAACTTTTTTGTATCTGAACCGATATTTCCGAGTTTTTCAGCAAATATGTTATACTAAAGATTTTCGATCTTTCGCTATATAAGACGTATCCATAGGTCATATTACAGCTCTAGAATAGTGTTTGTTGTTTGTGTATGAAAGGTGAAGAGGTGAAAGAAAATAATTTCAACAAATTGTTAAAAGAAATCACTAGAACTGCATGTGTTTTATTTCTACAAAAACGTTTGATTTAGCTGGCAAATTTGCATTTGGGATTTTATTTCGCTTTTTTATCAAAAATATTTTTAATTTCATTAGCTTAGTTTTAAAAATTTGAAGGAAAATAGTTTATAATTTTTTTTTTTTATAAATTATTATAAGTTATGACCTAAAATAGTTGCACTCAAAAGGAAATTATGTATAAAATTTTCTTAATAAATGAGAAATGAGTTAAAAATCTTTTTATAAATTTTTTTAAATCGGAGCAAAAAAAAAGAAATAAAACCGTTTGTATTTTGTTTGTATCAGAGGGTTTTTATAAAAATTTTGATGTTTTTAGCCTATTTATGGATTATTTAATTATTAATATAAAATTTTATATAAATTAATTATTAAATGTTAAAAAAAAACCAAAAATAAACAAACAAAAGTCTTAAGAAAATAATAAAAAAAAATGTAAAAAAAAGTGAATTGACCGGGATTCGAACCCGCGGCCTTAGAGAAAAAAGTATTTGTGACAAAGCGTCTAGACAACTGAGCTATTGAAGCTCACACAAAATCATCGTCAATAGAGGTACATATATAAAAGTCTTCGTTCATTAGAGATTTGTTTAGTTTTTATTTAAATGACAAATCTTTGTATGTGTGTTGTTTGTGTATGAAAGGTGGAGATGCGTAAAATTCTACATACATATTAAACAAAGGGATTTTAC